>OZ038382.1:123644497-124132229 GCA_964036045.1 Eutreptiella sp. 'Long Island Sound 2002'
CGGCTTCCCACTTCACACGCCGCTCCCCATATCTTTCCCGTGCGCACTTTGTCCAGGTAGTGCGCCCAGGTCCGCATTCCTGCGTCCCCCATGACCTGCGGCACCCATCCTCAGTCCGGGGGCTGTGGGATATCAGCTTCTGTGAGCTTCCTGCACACCTTGTCTGCCGCCGCTTGCCCACCCTTCCCTTCCACCGCGCTTAGTGCCCAATAGAGAGATTTGCCATCCCACAGTATGACCTGTCGCCTTACACTGTCCGGCATTTTGTCAGGCCATTGGTGCCCCTCTTGCGCACTCGCCAGCAGCGCCGCCGCAACTTCATCTGTCTGATTCATGGGACTCCTGACCCCCGACAATACCGCCTAGACCCTCTTTTTGGTCCTCAGGATACCGGCGTCCAGTGGTCATCCGTCCCCATATTGTACCAGCTTCCTGTAGCCCTCTCCACTCTTGGTTTCCCGGTAGACCGCTATCCTGTATCCCTCGCCCGCTGCACATGCTTCCATTTTCGGTTGTTCTCCACTCCTTCTCCCTTGTGTTGTCCTCTGGATGTACTTCAGCCATGACACTTCTCTTCCGGTGGCAGGCGTTCCTCCAGCGTACCCACCTTGTTTCTACTTGCCAGTCTGGTCACCAGGTCCCCCCCCCCTCTCGTAGAACCTTCACATTACACTCCCCAGACCGTTGCCATAACTGCTCATAAGAGAGGCAACATGAAAAATTCACTACCCCGGCCTCCGTCAGCTTGGCCACCATGTACTTTGAACATTCCGGCATCTCCGCTTGCTGCTTCCACTCGAATTTGGGTGTGGGGGCTTTGCATTTGCAATGCCCACTGCACCGGCACACTGCCACACACATGCCACCCTCCTCGGCAAACCTTTCAGCAAAGGCCTGCGGATTGCACGCACCCCTTCCCAGATTTGCCAGAATATCGTGCCACAAAGTCCCCCATATACCTGCATCATCTAGTCATTGTGGGTGCTTTGCTCCATGTCCACCAGACGCCACCAGTAGGCATTGCACTGTTGTACCAAGCCAACACCAGTTGTAGCCTGCCTGATTCTCCATGCCCCATGGCCGCCGCGGTGCTCCTCTAAGTGGCTCACTATGCACCTGCATGTAAGCGGAATGCAGCCTCGTGGAGGAATGCACGATCCCATGGCGGAAGTGTTCGCCAGTCACCACGGTAGTATGACACCACTAGCCTCCTCTCCCCGTGCCGTGGACAGGTGGCCTGCCATGCACCTGTACGTACCACAACTGGCTGGTGTGATACATCAGAAGTTGCACCATCCGGTGTAACACCATGTAAGCACTACATACTGCATCTCCGTCCACCTTGACCACTACACACAACACCTCCTTCCAGGCACATGTGTGCTGTCCTGTGGAGAACACTGCCAACCAAGGGGATGAGTCATGCAAGTGCCGATGCGGTTTTGTAAGCACATTGCAAGAAAACTACATGGTAGTCCATGTGAACCATTTGGGCAACAACTCCCTCGCATTTCGGATCACCAAGGTCACCAGTGGCTTGTAGTTCCGCGTTTGTTGCACTACAGGAGTGTAACGGAAGTCTGTTGCATTGTTGTGGCCCTTCATACCACCAACCCCTAGCTGCAAAAGCCGTACTCTAAACCCCCCAACTAGCCCAGTCCTGTATAGCAACATGCTCATCACCCCATGCAATGTGCAAAAGGGGGCTACCTCCAGTGAGTGATCAAAGACTGCTCCCCGGAAACGGCCACCGCTCCCATAACCATCACGTTCCGCCTCAGCAATAACCACCACTGTCGCCCTTTCGCAATGCTCCTCCATATCTCCACACCCATTGACACATAGTGGAGCCTCACGTTTAGGCAAGCAGAAAGTAGCTGATGTCAACGTAGTGCCCATCCCAAATGATGATGCCACAATGTTGTACATATTCGTGCGCAACAGCACCACACTATCATTGACATGCTCTGCCAAACTAGCAAAGAGCTCGGGTAGACGGCCTTGGGGCCGGGCACCCCATGTCCCCCCCTCAATATCCCTCTTCACTAATAGTACAAAGTCCTCAGCTGAAAAAGCCACGATACACGATTCACGATACACGGCAATGGCTTTTGCCCAGAGCGATGTGTATGACAAGGGGGGGTCACTACCAATTGCATGCATGCTTTGGGCCACAGAATAGAAGAAACAAGCTCCTGCAACGAACTGGTCTGGTAAAAGGCGCAACTTCAAAGACCCGACGGTTGGCAGGTCGCAGTTCACATTGGCCTTGATGGGCTTCCGTTGCACAGCGGCCAATGGAGCATCACAATCCACAGGGCAGATCTTTGTGCCTGGTTCTGCCTTACCCATTTTCGGGGAGGGGTTGCCCCTACATTATTTGGAGGTGGAATAGCTGGCCGCTTTCTCCTCATGGGGCTTTGTTCCAAGCAAGTTCGGTTCTCAACTTGTGCAACGACAGAATCACTACTGGACTGACTACATGCCCTCACCTTTGCCACAGTGCCTGTGCAGCAAGGACTACAGTCCACACTAGCTGGCTCCTTAGGCCGCTGTGCAAGTGGTATAGGAGACTCCTCAAATCAGATAGCCACCTCTTCATCGCCGCTTGCCGGTGTCAGACATGCAATATCCACCACTGCACGGGGGGGCAAGGGAAGGTCCTAGAGTTTCACACTGTGGTGTGAGAACTCCCGTTGGCATCACCATAGATGCAATGCACAGTGACTCAACTGTGGGGCGCCTCAGGTCCCTGTGGAGTGGAGCTCCATGCCCTTGCGCTGTAGCAGACCCGTGGAGTCATTCAAAGCACCTCTTAGGGGGCCATGTGGATTGAGCACCCCTCTAGGGGCCAGCATAGCATAGCTGCCCATAGTTTGTGCACCTGCTGGGGGAACATGCCCCTGTGTGGAGGCAGACAAAGTGGGGTCACCGGACTCAATGCTTGGGTGGGTAAGAGCACTGAGGAATGTGCTCTATGCCCCTGTGCTACGGCAGAGGATGTTGAGTCATTGGGGTCGCCTCCTGGGTGCCCTTGTGGACTTTGGTGTTGCGTATATGCTGGACGGACACCGGCCTCGCTCAATGATTCGTTGCGTTGCTCTTGCAGCCCTTGGCATGCAATGGTCAGACAACGCGCAACCTCATTGGCAACTTGTATCAGAGCTTGGTCCAAGCGCTGTTGCCGTGTTAAGGTGACATGGACTTGTGGCACAAGTTGCACATGCGCTGGTCGGGTTGCAGCCTTAGGCAACAACGAGTTGCGCTGCGGTGCATTGCTGCTTGACTTAACTGCTATCATGGGACGGGGCAACAGATCACTGACAAGTGGTTTGGGCCCACTTGTTGCTTGAAGCCAAACAAATGGGCCGGATGGTTGCCAAACTCTTCTGACGTGGCGCTCATAGAAATGCCCCACGAAAAGGGCTAGGATATGGAGAACCCCCTGTCCAGAACGGCCATTCATCCACCAAAGGTAATGCACGCACCAATGAGCACTAGATTGTCTTGTGCTCTACCGCGTTCACAGTGGATGGCCACCCCCCCCCAACGCACGCTGGCGGCCACAGAAATGACCGGTTTGCCGTTGCCTCAACCGCTCCCACAGTGTTGTAGCAACCTCACAATGGTGCACACTGTTGCCGCCACCATGCAAGGTAGGTATGGCCAACCCATAGTCGGTATACATGAACCGACACAATGGCCTCGCACCGTTGTCATCCACCACATTCACATCACATGTTGCCATGCGGTTCCTCAACTGCCTCCAGAGGTCCGCTGCCACCTCGGGGGTGGATTCCCATCCCAATCGTCTAGTGGCCAACAACAGGGCATACTTCATTCTTGCCTGCTCTAAACCCCGCAACTAGCCCAGTCCTGTATAGCAACATGCTCATCACCCCATGCAATGTGCAAAAGGGGGCTACCTCCAGTGAGTGATCAAAGACTGCTCCCCGGAAACGGCCACCGCTCCCATAACCATCACGTTCCGCCTCAGCAATAACCACCACTGTCGCCCTTTCGCAATGCTCCCCCATATCTCCACACCCATTGACACATAGTGGAGCCTCACGTTTAGGCAAGCAGAAAGTAGCTGATGTCAACGTAGTGCCCATCCCAAATGATGATGCCACAATGTTGTACATGTTCGTGCGCAACAGCACCACACTATCATTGACATGCTCTGCCAAACTAGCAAAGAGCTCGGGTAGACGGCCTTGGGGCCGGGCACCCCATGTCCCCCTCTCAATATCCCTCTTCACTAATAGTACAAAGTCCTCAGCTGAAAAAGCCACGATACACGATTCACGATACACGGCAATGGCTTTTGCCCAGAGCGATGTGTATGACAAGGGGGGGTCACTACCAATTGCATGCATGCTTTGGGCCCCAGAATAGAAGAAACAAGCTCCTGCAACGAACTGGTCTGGTAAAAGGCGCAACTTCAAAGACCCGACGGTTGGCAGGTCGCAGCTCACATTGGCCTTGATGGGCCTCCGTTGCACAGCGGCCAATGGAGCATCACAATCCACAGGGCCGATCTTTGTGCCTGGTTCTGCCTTACCCATTTTTGGGGAGGGGTTGCCCCTACATTACTCGGAGGTGGAATAGCTGGCCGCTTTCTCCTCATGGGGCTTTGTTCCAAGCAAGTTCGGTTCTCAACTTGTGCAACGACAGAATCACTACTGGACTGACTACATGCCCTCACCTTTGCCACAGTGCCTGTGCAGCAAGGACTACAGTCCACACTAGCTGGCTCCTTAGGCCGCTGTGCAAGTGGTATAGGAGATTCCTCAAATCAGATAGCCACCTCTTCATCGCCGCTTGCCGGTGTCAGACATGCAATATCCACCACTGCACGGGGGGGCAAGGGAAGGTCCTAGAGTTTCACACTGTGGTGTGAGAACTCCCGTTGGCATCACCATAGATGCAATGCACAGTGACTCAACTGTGGGGCACCTCAGGTCCCTGTGGAGTGGAGCTCCATGCCCTTGCGCTGTAGCAGACCCGTGGAGTCATTCAAAGCACCTCTTAGGGGGCCTTGTGGATTGAGCACCCCTCTAGGGGCCGGCATAGCATAGCTGCCCATAGTTTGTGCACCTGCTGGGGGAACATGCCCCTGTGTGGAGGCAGACAAAGTGGGGTCACCGGACTCAATGCTTGGGTGGGTAAGAGCACTGAGGAATGTGCTCTATGCCCCTGTGCTACGGCAGAGGATGTTGAGTCATTGGGGTCGCCCCCTGGGTGCCCTTGTGGACTTTGGTGTTGCGTATATGCTGGACGGACACCGGCCTCGCTCAATGATTCGTTGCGTTGCTCTTGCAGCCCTTGGCATGCAATGGTCAGACAACGCGCAACCCCATTGGCAACTTGTATCAGAGCTTGGTCCAAGCGCTGTTGCCGTGTCAAGGTGACATGGACTTGTGGCACAAGTTGCACATGCGCTGGTCGGGTTGCAGCCTTAGGCAACAACGAGTTGCGCCGCGGTGCATTGCTGCTTGACTTAACTGCTATCATGGGACGGGGCAACAGATCACTGACAAGTGGTTTGGGCCCACTTGTTGCTTGAGGCCAAACAAATGGGCCGGATGGTTGCCCAACTCTTCTGACGTGGCGCTCATAGAGATGCCCCAGGAAAAGGGCTAGAATATGGAGAACCCCCTGTCCAGAACGGCCATTCATCCACCAAAGGTACTGCACGCACCAATGAGCACTAGATTGTCCTGTGCTCTGCCGCGTTCACAGTGGATGGCCACCCCCCCCCAACGCACGCTGGCGGCCACCGAAATGACCGGTTTGCCGTTCCCTCAACCGCTCCCACAGTGTTGTAGCAACCTCACAATGGTGCACACTGTTGCCGCCACCATGCAAGGTAGGTATGGCCAACCCATAGTCGGTATACATGAACCGACACAATGGCCTCGCACCGTTGTCATCCACCACATTCACATCACATGTTGCCATGCGGTTCCTCAACTGCCTCCAGAGGTCCGCTGCCACCTCGGGGGTGGATTCCCATCCCAATTGTCTAGTGGCCAACAACAGGGCATACTTCATTCTTGCCTGCTTCAATACGTGTTCTGGTGGCCACTCAGGAGGCGAGTCCATTGCAAGGCTCTTGCACCACCACCGTTAGTGGTTTGGGTGCCTCTCGTGGCTTGCACGGTCTGCAACCTTGACCACTATGGCGCTCCAACAACTCATGCGGGCAATCAAGCGCAGGCCCCAGGTACTCAAACTTCTAGGCCGGCTTCTCCTCAGGCCCACCACCTGGTCCACGGGCTATCATTGTGGGTGAGTGTGCATCAATAGCGCTATGGCTCTGACCACAAACAGAATTTTGCGGCTTACTAGCACGCAACGGTTGGGACAAGGTTCGATCGCTGAGCGCAAGGGCTTGGACTACAACTAGCTCTTGTGGCTCAGTGGCAAACAGTAATGGCTGTATTTGCAAGGGGACCGCAGCGGGTGGGACAAGGTTCGGTCGCTGAGCGCATGGGCTTGGACCGGAACCAGCTGTTGTGGGTCAGTGGCACACAGTAATGAAAGTAGTTGCAAGGGGACCGTAGCGGGTGGGACACGGTTCGGTCGCTGAGCGCAAGGACTTGGACCGGAAACATGTGTTGTGGGTCACTGGCACACAGTAATGAATGTACTTGGAGGGGGACAACAGCCGGTGGGACAAGGTTTGGTCGCTGAGCGCAAGGGCTTGGACCAGAGCTAGCTGCTGTGGCAAAGTGGCACGCGGCAATGTACGTAGTTGCAATAGGGCCAGTTGACTTCTCAGGCCTACAACGCTAGTGTTGAGGTCAGAAAAGGGAGATCCACATCTCACAGGGTGTACTGAAGCAAACGAAACTGCACGGAGGAATGTCATGGATGGATGCCTAGAATGACCAAACACGTTCTACACTTGTCTGGAGGGCACGCGATGATTACTAGGGCAGCGTAGACTGCCGTATACTAGTCTGGAGGGCACGCGATGATTCCTAAGGGGGTGTAGATCCTCCCAAGAATCGTCGCGAGGGCCCTATACTAGTCGGCAAGGGACGCCATTGTTCCTAAGGGGGTGTAGACCCCCCTAGAAATCGTCCCGTGCCCTCTAGACACGTGTAGAGGGCACGGGATGGTGCCTAGGGCAGGGCAGAGCCCCCTGGAATCATCGTGTGGGCCCTATATTAATTTAGAGGGCACACCATGACTCCTAGGGGGGTGTAGACCCTCCTAGAAATCATCGTGTGGGTCCTATACTAGTCTACAAAGCACGGGACGATTCCTAAGGGGGTGTAGAACCCCTCAGGAATCATCGTGTGGGCCCTATACTAGTCTAGAGGGCACGCAATGATTCCTAAGGGGGTGTAGACCCTGCTAGAAATGATCGCGTGGGCCGTATACTATTCGACAGGGCACGCGATGATTCCTAAGGGGGGTGTAGACGATCCTCGGAATCATCGCTATACTAGTTTAGAGGACACGCGATGATTCCTAAGGGACTGCAGACTCTCCTAAGAATTATCGCATGGGTCCTATACTAGTCTACAAGGCACGGGATGATTCCTATGGGGTCACACGTTCCCCTAGGAATCATCGAGTGGGCCCTATACTGGTCTAGAGGGACCGCGATGATTTCTAAGGGGGTGTAGACACTCCTAGAAATTATCGCGTGGGTCCTACAGTGGTCTACGAGGCATGCAATGATTTGAATGGAAGTGTAGTCCGTCCTAGGAAGCATGGCGTGCCCTCTAGATAGGTGTAGAGGGCACCTGATGATTCCCAAGGGGGTGTAGACCATGCTAGGAATCATCGCGTCGATCCCATACTAGCCTGCAAGGCCCGCGAAGAATCCTTAGGGGGTCGAGAGGGCACGCGATGATTCCTAGGGTAGTGTAGACCCCCCTAGGAATCATCGCGTGACCTATAGACATGTGTAGCGGGCATGCCATGATTTCTCGGGAGAGCTAGTCCGCCGGGCACACGATGATTCCTAAGGGGGTGTAGACCCTCCTAGGAATCATCACAAGGACCCTATGATAGCCTAGAGGGCACACGATGATTCCTCTGGGGGAGTAGACCCTCCTGGGATTTATCGCGTGGGACCTATACTAGTCTAGAGGGCACGCGATGATTCCTAGGGAGTTGTAGACCCTCCTCTGAATCATCGTGTGGGTCCTTTACTAGTTTACAAGGCACGCGATGATTCCTAAGGAAGTGTAGACCCTCCTAGGAATCATGGCGTGCCTTCCACCTATGATTTTGTGGGGCATTCTGCGGCCAAAACCGCATTTACGCTACCGCACTGGATCTGAAACGGCCCAACAGATCTGAAACGGCCGCGGTGCCAAAAATTTGTTGTTCAAACATGAATTTTTGCAAAATCCATTGCTTGAATACATTTGAGTCCTTGGCATAAAAGTGTGGATGTGTCAGAACATTACAATGCTGTGGTTGAATCGAAAGATGCCTTCCAAAAGTCGTTTTAATATTGTTGTTCTGCTGTTTTTGTGCAGCTCAGCTGTAGTGCAGATCGATCCGGACATTTCCGGCTATTGACTGCAAAATTCTGACACAACATTTCTGACCAACGCTAAGTACTAATTGCCTTCGTTTTGCCTTGCTTGCAAACACAACGTTGAACTGGTGAGAACTGTTGAGAACTGAGGTCCCTGGGACTTGATTTGTGTTGCTGGTAAAGGTTTCGGAACAGTTGACAGTTGACGTGCTGTGCACTTGCTTGTGTTGTGCCTTCTTTGCCCGGTCTTGGCTCTGTGAGGTTACTATTTGCCTGATTTGTTGCAAAGCCTGTTCTGCAACCCTTGACTCTCCCCGAAAAGGGATCTCCTGTGGTGCAGAAGTACCCATTCCAACGGTCAGGCTTTGTAGCTCGTCTTTGGCAAATAGTCTCAAACCCAAAGAATCCGTCGCCATCAACTGTAATGGATGTGCTATTAGCCAAGAGGTCCAGGTACAACACGTGGATGAGGTTTGTGGCTAGCAATGAGCGAAACAAAAGGAGTAAAAGAGTTTACCGTTCGCGTGTGACAACATTGAAAGATTCCCTCGTTGGCAATGTTGGTGGTGTACTGCTAAACCCCAAGAGAGCAAGTTTGCAGACATGGAAGGCTGTAGGTGCTTGGTCGTATGTGTTGGTTGTATGTGTTGCTTGGTTGTCTCCTCACCTTACTTTACCTAATTCTTACCCTACCACAGTGCCTGCCACCCTGTCTTCATGCGATGTTCATTGTTCGCTTTGTGTCGTCTTCAGGCCAAAGGCAATCGGAGGCTCGATAGTGCTGCCGACATCCATGTGAGCAGCGACAGCGGAGATGGGGGCGATGACGGGAGCATGGTGGTGCCGAAGAAGGATGCAGCAGCAACA
The DNA here is from genome assembly GCA_964036045.1 of Eutreptiella sp. 'Long Island Sound 2002'. NCBI lineage: Eukaryota > Euglenozoa > Euglenophyceae > Eutreptiales > Eutreptiaceae > Eutreptiella > Eutreptiella sp. 'Long Island Sound 2002'. The sequence continues at coordinate 123,653,874 of OZ038382.1, forward strand.
GCGACGGAGAGGAAGCGCGCTGCAGCAGAGAAGGAGGCAGCCGACAAAGCGAAAAAGGCGGCGGCAGATCGGGCACAGAAGGAAGCAGCAGCAGCAGCAAATGAGGAGGTGAAGAAACGGGCCGCAGCAGAGAAGCAGGCCGCCGACAGAGCAAAAAAGGCAGCAGCGGCCAAGGCTCAGAAGGAGGCTGCAGCAGCAAAAAAAGAAGCAGAGGCGCGCGGCAGCGGAGAAGCGAGCAGCGGACAAGGCGAAAAAAGCGGCAGAGGACAAGGCGAAAAAAATGGCGGCAGCCCAGGCGCAGAAGGAAGCAGCAGCAGCAGCAGCAGCAGCGAATGCGGAGCAGGGTGTCGAGGCAGAGGACAAAGCAGACACTACAATCCAAGCATGGGATGACGTTTCCTCCAAGCTCGAGTCCATTCTGGAGTTGCTGCGAAATCAAGGGCAGGGTCAGGAGGCAGGTAATCAGGGCTCAGTTTCACAGCAGACACAGTTGCCAACACAGATGCCGCAGATGCCGACACAGTTGGTAACACAGGTATTGCAAAGTTTGATGCCACCACCAAGACAGCACACAGTGCACCCATTGCAGAGTGTCCTGACAGCGTTGCCTCCACAAGGGTTGCCATTGCTGCCAGCACAAGCACAGAAGCATAACACGCTGCAGCAACTTCTGCAAGGGCAGCAACTTCTGCAAGGGCAGCAATTTCTGCAAGGGCAGCATCTCCAGGGGCAGGAGCATTTTCTGCAGGGGCAGCAGCAGCATTTTTTGCAGGGGCAGCAGGGGCAGCTGTTGCAGCAACTTCTGCAGGGGCAGCAGCAGCAGCAGCTTCTGCAAGGCCAGCAGGGAGAGTCACAATGTTTGATTGCTTAACTTGAGCTACTTCTCTGTTTCTTGATCAGTGATTTTTTCTCAGCAAACCATTGCTGCACAACAACCCACTGCACATTGTGCCAAGTTTGCTGACACCAGAGGCATGGAGCGCACTGCATGTTTTTTTGTGTTCCCCACTCCATTAGCTGTTGCTGAAATGCAGCGACTTTGCAGCTGCAAGACTTATTTTGCATATTACGATTCGTTGATGGTAGTCAGAGTTACAGTTCAGCCAGTGGCCTCTTCTGAATTTGTAAGTTAATTGATTACAGCTGTTTTTGAACCATCTGCTGAGGGTACAGCACACAGCGATGACAATTTTTCTGTTGCTTCACCAGTTAATATTTATCAGCAACCCGCTGAAGTGCAACAACCCACTGCATGCTTGGCAAGGATTGATGGCAGCACAGGCATTTCCTGCATCCATTAGTTGTTGCTGCCATGCTGACATACAGCGAGCGATTTTGCATGTGCGAGACTCATTTTGCATATTACGATTACGCAACCCTGTGAAGTGCAACAACCCATTGCATGCTTGGCAAGGATTGATTTTGCAACATTTGAAGTAATAAAACGCATGCGAGGCAGAGACTGCAAGAAGATCAGTTTTGGTCAGAGTTTAGGGCGGCGTACAAGGTTGACGACAGTTGGTAGGTGCAGTGATCGGTTGCTAGACATTGGGTGAAGCAAATGATTGGGCATTTGTATGATTTTTTTAGTGAAATGTTTGTTATGAAAACTTGGGGTATTGACGAGCATATCACATTATAACTGCATGGTGCAAGACAAAAAGCACAAGGACAATGTGAATCGTGTGTAGATCAGGGTCAATCTATGTTGTCTACATACATTGCAATGGTTTCCATTTTGTATTGTGTTGGACAAGTAAGTAATTCATTTCTCCACACAAATTGAGTTTTTGTTTTGCCCGAAATATTGGATGTGCATGACATCTTGGCACTCAAAATGAGCCATGCGTCAACTGTTATTATGAAGGATAGGCAAAAACCACAAAATTTTCAAGACAAGCTTAATACACAACAAAGATGTGTCAATTTTGTCAACCATTTGGATAGAATCCGGGTTTTGGCCATTTTGTGCCCGGTAAAATCAAAGGTGCTACATAGCTGTAGAGGGCACGCGATGTTTCCAAAGCGGGTGTAGGCCCCCCTAGGAATTGTCGCATGGGTCCTATACTAGTCTACAAGGCACGCAATGATTCCTAGGGGGGTGTATAGGGCACGCCATGATTCTTAGTGGGGTGCAAACCCCCTAAGAATCATCGCGTGCCGTCTAAACAGGTGTTGAGGGCACGCAATGGTTCCCAGGGCAGTGTACACCCCCTAGGATTCATCGCGTGACCTCTAGATGGGTGTAGGGGGGATGCCATGATCCCTAGGGGCCCCCCCGTAGGAAACATCGTGTGGGCCCTATAGCAGGCTGGAGGGCACCCGATAATTCCTAAGGGGGTACACATGCTCGTAGCAATCATCGTGTGGGTCCTCTACTAGTCTACAAGGCATGGGATGATTCCTACGCAGGTGTAGACCCTCCTATGAATCATCGTGTGGGTGCTATACTAGTCTACAAGGAACACCATGATTCCTAAGGGGGTGTAGACCCTCCTAGGAATCATCGTGCCGGCCCTATAGTAGTCTAGAGGGCACGCGATAATTCCTACCCTCCTAGAAATCATTGTGTGGGTCCTATACTAGTCTACAAGGCACGGAATGACTCCTAAGGGGGCGTAGACGCCCCTCAAAATCATTGTGTGCGTCCTATACTAGTCTAGAGGGCACGCGATGGTTTCTAAGAGGCCGTAGACCATCCTAGGACTCATTGTGTGGATGCTATACTAGTCTACAGGCACGGGATGACTCCTAAGGGGGTGTAGACAACCCTAGGAATCATCGCGTGGGTGCTATACTAGTCTAGACGGCACGCGATTATTCCTCAGCGGGTGTAGACCCTCCTAGGAATCATCGCGTGGGTCCTATGCTAGTCTAAGGGAAACGCGTTGATTCCTAAGGGGGTGGAGACACCTCCATGAATCATGGCGTGCCCTGTAGACAGGTGTTGAGGGCAGGCGATGATTTCTAGGGTAGTGTAGACCGCCCTAGGAATCATCGCGCGACCTCTAGAGAGGTGTAGATGCCATGCCATGATTCTTAGGGGGGGGGGGCTAGGCTAGGAATCATCGTGTGGGCCCTATACTAAACCCCCCCCCCCAAAATGTATACCCCGGGGTATAGATTTCGGCAGAACGCCCAATAAGGCCAGGGGGGTATAAACTTTGGGGGGGTATAAATATTGGGGGAGAGGTACTGCGTGGTCTTTGTTGCTTGTCATTCAGAGCTGTTTTGTGTTGGCGGCATGGAACATTCAGATTCAGAATCCGATTTTGAACTGCATGAGGTAGACCCTGTGGTTGATGGATTTTCTGATGACTTTTCTGAGACAAGTTCTGAGGAGCACCAAGAACGTGACAGTGGGCAAGCCCCCTGCTGTATCATAGCCAGCCCTTCTTTACTATTCGGCCTGCCTTCGAGGCAACACAATAATCCCCACAGGGAGTCAACATCTTCACCGTCCATGTATTCCTTGACCACCGCGTATCCTGTCCCTTCTTGTGGGCCCTCCACGGCATCTTCTGGCGTCCTCCATGCCCACGCCGCTCTGCTTTGCTGCTCCGCCTAATGCCCCTGCACACTCCCCTCACCACATGTTGATAGCCTACTGTCATTGAACATCACACTTTGTTCCCTGTCAGTCCCCACCACGCCTGCCTCAGTGGGCGGCCGCCTTCTGTATTCCTTGTCGCCTTCTTTACTTGCTTCACCTCCTACGTGCTCTCCTTCTTTGTCCTACATCACCACGTACATGCTCTTTTTCATCCAAATGATTCCTGCTCTTTTTCGGCTCTACTCTCCACATTCTTTTATCTTCCTATGACGTGCTTCACCCTTCGCCTCCCTCTACACTGTCACCCTGTACCCTCCTCCCGCTACCCACACCTCGGCCTCCGGTGGCCCCCCGATCCGTCTCCCTTGTACCATCTTCTGTATGTACCCGTGTGACCCGGTCTTCCCCGGGGGCGGCTGCTCCTGCAGATTGCCAGCTTGCCACCTCTCTTCAACGGTGGCGACTACCCTGTCACGTACCTGCTTCTTGCCCTCCTTTGATCACACTCAGCACCCACCAGAGGGAATGGATTCCGTCACCCCCCATACTCTTTGCCATGACACCTGCACTGATCCTTTCCCGCGCTATTCTCTTGCCTGCTCTCTCTGCGCCAAAACACATGCTGTTTTTCTCCGTTGTGCCTCCACAACATCAACTTTGGCACTCACTGTGTCACTTATCGTCAGCTGGCTGCAGACACATTCCCTGCTCCGCACGCTGGCTTCATCTTCTTTCGTGCGCATTGTGTGTCTCCTGTCTACACATGAGCATGTCCTGTCTTCACTGCCCATCCCATCTCCGGCTCCCTCCCCGATCTGCCTCCAGGCGCTCTCCACACCTCTGCGCTGCGCTTCCCCATCTCTGCCTGACTGCAAAAAAATCCCGGCCTGGGTTGCCTGTGTATGTAGATGGTCCCTCTATAACCTGTTGCAAATTTACAGTCTCCATGACCCTGGAACGAAGCTTGTCTTCAAATGTGCCCCGCTGGTGCGCCTAGTGGGAATCGAACCCCCGACTACAGCACTTTCAGCGGGGCGCTGCTGGGGTACTCCTCAGCTGATTGCTTCGATCGCATCTTGCTTCTCCTACTTTCTCCCGTGCCCCTTTCTCTCCGTCGTTTCTTCTCCTTCTTGGTCCCCCTCTCGCCCCTTGCTGTCTGTCTCCTTTCTTTCCGTGTCCCCCGTCCGGCTGGTTGCCTTCTTGCCACCTTGCTCTGCCCTGGACGTTCCAGTCTGGCGCCTCAGTCTGCTGTTTCGTGGATGTTCCCGTCCAGGGGGCCGCCTTCTTGCAGCCTTGCTACGTCCCTGACGTTCCCCTCTTGGTCCTCACCTGTCTTGCCGGTCTTGCTGTCCCCCGTCATGCGACCCGCACTTGACTCCTGGCTGATACATCTCTGGGGGTGACTTCTTCAACGTGCTTAGCCCCGGCTGCCCTTTTGTCCTCTTACTCATTTGTCGTGCTATTCTTCCCCCTCATCACTTGTTGCTCTTGATGACCCCTTCCTTGCTTCCACGTCGCCTCCTTCTTAACTCGCCTTGGATGCTCCTCCTTTCCCAAGTGTTGTGTTCTTTTTTCTGCTGGTGATTTGCTGTGACTCGTCCTCGGCCTCCTCTTCTTGTTGAGCCTTGAATGCTCCTTCCCGGGGATGAACGGCTTCCTCCCCTTGGTCCTTCAGTCCATGGGGCTGCCTTCTTGCCTTCTCTCCCCTTTAGCCTCAGTCCTGAGCCCTGTGTCCGCCTTGTTTTGCCCCGGATGTTCCATTCCGTGACGTCCGGCCACCCTCCTTGCCGGACGTCCCAGTCCGGGTGGGGGTTCCTCCTTCCTGTTCCTCTTCTGATGTGCCTGCCCATGGTGACCCGCCTCCTGTCGTCCTGCTGCTCCTTGGTGCTTTGCCTCTGCTGCCCTTGTTCAGGCCACTCTTCCGTCCCCTCACTGCCTTTTCTTGGTCTTCGTTCCCCTTTCCTCTTGACGTTGTTGTTTTGGCCCTGCTGCTCATTCCCCTGATGTTGCCGCCGATTGCTCCGGATGATCTTGTTGTTGTTGGCCCCTCCAACACGACTCTCCACAGATGCTCATCCGTTCACTGGGGTCTCTCTCTGGCTTCTGCTGGTGGTTTCGTGATCGTCAACGTCGGCTCCTCCTTCCTTTTCGGCCTTGATGCTCCAGTCCAGCGCTTATGGCCTTCCTCCCCCGATTCTCTAGTCTGGGGCTGCATCCGCAATCTGGCGGCTGCTTCAGTCGATGGGGCCCTCCGTCTTGCCGCCCTTGTCTTTCACCGATGATCTATTCCTGGGTGTTGCCTTCTTGAGGATGTTCCTCTCCCTGTTGCTTGGCCCTCTCTCCCCGCCGATCCCTCACTCGTGGCTGCTATTCTTCGTGCACCGCCCCCGCCGACTTTGTCTGGGCCGCTCTTTCGTCTCCTTACCCCTTTCCCTTCGTCTTCATCGCCCTCTTCACTCGTTGTTGCTGCCCTGGTCCTGCTGCTCCAGTTCATGATGTTTTCCCTTGACGCATCAAGATGGACGTCTTGTTGCTGGCTCCTCCCTCTGGAATCGCCCCCGATGCTCCTCCATGCCTGCGGGTCTACTTCTTGTGTCCTCCGTTAGTGAGGTGTTCTTTGCTGTCGGGTCCTCCTCCTTTTTTAGCCCTGGATGTTGCAGTCCGGGGCTTTGCTCCGCATTTCCCCGGATGCTCCAGTCCTGGAGGCCCACCTTTTCTGCCGCCTTGTTCTTTCCCATGTCCCAGTCCCGGGTGGTGGCTCCTATTGGCAGCGCGGTCCTCCGTATGCTCCAGTCCGGGGGGGCACCTTCTTCCTCCACGGCCCCGCCCCGGACTTTCCAATCCAGTGCGCTTGGCCCTCTCCCCCGGCTGATCTGATCCATCATCCGGGGAGACATCCCCTTCTTGTTGTGCCCCGCTGACCTTGTCTGTGCATCTCTTTGGTCCCCTTACTCTCTTGTCTTGGTCTCCATCCCCCTCCCCCCTTCAAGGTCCCTACCAGGACCGGCCCCTGCTGTGCACGTTCCGCCTGTCACCCCTGCTGACTTGCTCCTGATCAACGATTGCATTTATCAAAATCGAGGGTCGAAAATCCAAAAATATAGAACATACAATCCTCCTTCAACCCTGAACAGTAACCAGATCCCACAAATACAGCAATAACCCAATCCACAATCCAACCCACACTGCGGGCTTCCGTTCAGCACACTGGTCGTCCCACGGTGGCGGGCATGTACAAGAATTGCACCAAAGAGGAAAGCCCTGAAATTGGCATATGAGCACAAATAAAGCAAAGTTGGGGAAAGAGGTAAACATACACAGACTCAGCCATAGACCCCTCATTCCCTGGACTCAAGACCTTCCCCTGGCTCACCGACATGCTGCCCTGAACCCAGTCAAATAAGATGGCTAAATGCCATGTGTCAAAAGTCACTACACAAACCCCAAAAATGTGTTCACTCCCAAGCCTATAAATCCTAGCCCAATTGGCGGGCTGGGGGGCCGTGGCCTAGAGTAGCACTCAGGACCATGCCCTACCCTGACATAACCTTGGTTGGACTCGGAGTTTTTTGGGCTTGGAGAACTGCCCCATGAAGATGACCTCACAACATGGCAAAATCAGGCAAATCACACCATTATGCCCAAAAGTCAATTATACACGCAAAAATGCACACGGCAAATGTCCAAATGCTCCATGCATGTGTCAAACCGGAAAGTAGTATACAAGGGTGATATACACCCAAAGATCCATGCTCAAGAATATCCCATCATTGGCACCGAAACCCCTCCGGTTATGTACATGACATGCTTCACAAGTCAACTCATGAATTTGAGACCTAATTTTCGGAGGCCTCGTGTGCCAAGCCAAAGTGACCACGTGATCCGGCATATGGTGAGGTACAACACCGAAGCCAACATATAAGCAACATACCATAGTTCACGGATCTCTAGGCACTTTACTGTTAGCCGACCAGTTGAGCACATAAAACACCAAATAAAGGAAAATATGAGGTCAAAAACATGCAAATAATGCCAAATTCAGGATAATTACAATAGTATATAACTTCGCTCACCCATGGTATCAACATATGATTCAAAACACAATTGCTTGGGACCATTTGCGAAACAATCCCCCCACTTGGATCCCCACATGGACGCATAGGGACACCTTCGAACCTCCTCCCAACAGGCACCACGAAAATTGGAAAATTGATAATGGCGCTTGTGGGTCGCTCTGTAAGCCCTCCCACATGCACCATATGAGCGGTAGACTTAGTCTAGCGCTATGGAGTTCACCATTCAAACATGGGCGAGGCCCTTGCCATGTATGACTCCATATATCTTCCTACAAACGGAGATATATGACATGGGCGTGAGCATATCGAAGCACATACCATGCATATAACACATACCCTCATAAAGTGGCTCCCACCATGGTATGCCATGCCCCTCCATGGACATAACTTCACGTTAAAAATACGTAGGAACCCAAAGAAAAGTTTCTATGCAACACCAACACTCATGCGGCACACTCGAAGGTCGCAATAAAATATTCGGTTGCACGGTCCAAGAGTTATATATCACTTTCTACCCTCTTGACCATTATCTCTTGCTATGCCCGGCATGTGTACACACCGAAGGCGTTTGATGCTTTCTAAATTAAGTTGAGACCAAGGCAGTTCAAACCCAATTCTCGATATTGATATTCCTCGCCGTGGGCCGGAGATATGATTCTTCAAAGTGGTCTCACGAATCACTTTTGTTTCCACTATAACTCCAAGCAAAATGAAGGACACAACAAAAGGAAGGTTGATTCGTGATCGAGGAAAAATGTATGGCCACTAAAGATTTCTCATATCAAGTGCGGCGATGTCGAAGTCGAAAATCGATTCTGAAAGTCTGAAAAAATCGGATTATTTTTGCGAGTGTACAACATGAAAATTGCGGAAGCAACGAACCCTTTACTGATGAAATCTGACCCTTCATCGGGGTTTCCGCCAAAATATCTGTAAATAACAGTTAACCAATCGGTTACCACAAAATCGCGAGCCAACTGACATTGACAATCAGAACGGAAGGCTGAAAAATTACGGAAACATTATGATACAAAAACCCTGTTGATTCCCGATATTCTGATATATAAATCTCAGCTGGCGGCGCCTCGGTACTGAATATGGCCGCTCATAGCCGGAATGGCCAAACCTATCACACTATCACATCGGTTAGGTCAGGTGGATGGGAGAGTATGATATCAGCCAATGGCGGCCTGCCGGCACATAGATACACACCCGAAGTGACCCAAAGATGGCCACGGGGGTCCGAACCGGCTTCACCCCCCTTCTCAGAGCGTTGTTACCGCTCGGAAGTCATTGAAGAGAGGACGGGAGGACCCCAATGGGCTCCACCACCCCCCCCCCGCCATGTCCCAAGGACACATGGAGGCCTCACACACGTCGTAGGCGTCCCCCACGCCCCAAAGGAAGGGGTGAGGACACTGATAATCGGTGCCCTACGCCATATCTGGTCCCCTCTTGATCTACAACATGGACCAAGGGGATCAAAGATAGAGAAACGTCGTCTGTCGACCTAAATAAGTATACCACAATGAAATATATATGTGGAGATCGACTGAAGGGGGTATATGGCCAATCAAGGCCCAGAAATCCCCGGATGAACGCCCTCACCCGTCTCCCAAGCACAATAACAAACAAAAATGCCAAGGGGGATCCATTACAGTGCTACAGCAGCCACCAAATGGACCAACACGTCCTTGACATCCAAAGAAATGTTCTTTTTCTTCAGATAGTCCATCCAGACCGTGGTGTACCTCGGCACAAAACTGCTCGGAGGCTCCCACGAATCCCTGGATGCGGCGAATCTCTTCCAACAGACTTTATAAAGCCTCCACCCAGGCGTCCCCGGGTCCGGCTTGTCTGCCAGGATCGTCTCGGCGGTAAAGTCGTCGTCCTCACCCTCGTCGTCCAAATCCACATCGCCGGCCGTGAACTCGAAGGTGACGGGACGTCCGCTGGGGTCTGGTGCCCGGGGACGAAGCTGGGTGTGGTCGCGGTCCAGGATCTTGTTATCCCCCACACGAACCGCATACACGTCCTGCCCGACCTTCCGCACGATTACCCCCGGCACATACCAGGACGCCTGCCGATGCCTGGACAGGACATCCTTGTGGTGCCGCTTCACCCACACGGTGTCTTGGAGAGCATACTTCTGGACTTTTCCCTGCTTGAAGTACTTGGCCCTCTTCTCATGCTCGTCCTGAAGTGCCTTGCACACCTTGGCCGCCGTGTCGTCCGCCTCAGCCATCATGGCATTCGCATCCCGGGCCACTTTGCCATGGTTGAACCACGGGAGAGTGCGTGACACTCAATCATGCAGGAACAGGATACGATAGGGCGACAGTCCAGTGGGTCCCGGAAGGTCATGGTACGCCTGGAGTACTCTCCACAGCGAATTATACCAGTTCCAGCCCGGTTGGTCAATGTGCAGCTGGCGGAACTTCTCGAACATCTGCCGCCCGGCCACCTCAGCCTGGCCACTCAACCGGCTGTGGTACGGCACGGTCTTGGCGTGCCGAATCCCCATGTGCTTGCACATTGTCTTGAACCACGTCCCCACAAACTGACTGCCCCGATCGCTGCAGATGACAGCTGGGACATCAAAAATCGTCAGCCAATGCCTGATCATGGCGTTGGCGACGGTCTTGGCCTGCAGCCCCACTCCATGCTTGTCCTTCTTGTCCTCCTTCTTGCACTTCTTGCCAGGGACCGCCACGATATACCCGCTGTGCCTATCCAGCGCCAGGATGACACAGTCGTAGGTCTCACCTTCCACGGTAACCTCAGGAATGGCGAATACACCCATGGCCACGGACCGCATAGGGGCCTCCGGTATAGCCGTATACTACGGGTTGCCAGCCGTAGAGTGGTTGGGGCTCTTCGTGGCCCGACACACTGCGCAGTCGCTGCAATACTTGTCCAGGAGGGCGTAGTACCCCGGTGGGAACTTGAAGCGCCACTCCAAGTCCTGCTGTATCTTGTCCCGACCAGGATGCATGAGCTGGGCGTTATGCCAGTGGTCAATGAGCTCCTCCATTCGGTTCTCTGGGACCAATAGCTTGTCCTTGAGGAACAGTTTGTCCCCATCCTCGGTCAAACCCTCGGGCCATTCGTCGTCCGACAGGGCGCTCACGGCATTCCAGTACTTGCTCCAGTGATCGGATGCCGCATAGTCATCCGACCAGTCCTCTGTGAGCACCGACCTGACTAGCTCTACAGGGGCCACCATCCATTGCTCCAGGGTTTCCTCTCGAATAGCTTGGACTCGGGCGTCCCGGAACTTGGCCAGGTCCGTACGGTTTGCCATCACCACAACACACTTGACCCCCTCTTGTTCCATGGCCTTCTCCATCTCGATGATGCGCTTGGCCTCCTTGGTCTCCTCGGCGTCCCCATGGCTGGATATGTCCATCCAAGCCTTGCCCGCGGGGTAGGCCCATCGACTGAGGCAATCTGCCACAGTGTTGTCCTTCCCCGGGACGTATACGACGCTGAGGTCGAACTTGGCGAACGTCTCATGCCATCGGGCCCTCCTTGCCGCCGGTCCCGAGGGGGTGTAGACTTGCTCCTTGTGCCAGCTCTGCAAGGACTGATGGTCCGTACAAACCACCACCGGTTGCAATTCGATGTGGTCAGACCATTTCCTGAGCGCACAAACAATGGCGTACGTCTGCTTCTCCCTCGCGGTCCAGGTTCGACGTTGGCCCTCGCCCAGGATCCGGCTCCAGAACGCCACGGGTACGTGTGACCCGTCGTCCCGGATGTGCTCGAGCACTGCCCCTACAGCATAGTCTGAGGCGTCCGTCCGTAGCACGAATCCCTTGTCCGGGTCCACCAGGAATAGCCCCAGCTGCCCCAGGAGTCGCTCCTTCAGGCGGCTGAATGCATCTTCGGCCTCAGGGGTCCAGGCAAGCTTCTTCTTGCTCCCCTTCCGGCCATCGAACTTCCCCACCTGCAGCATCTTGTGCAGCGGCCCCGAGAGTTCTGCATACATCCGGACATAGCCCGAAGAGTAATTGCAGAACCCCATGAAGGACCGGAGTTCGCTGATGGTCTGGGGCTTCTCCCAGTGGTGCAGGGACGCCAGCTTCCCAGGCATGGGACGGTGTTGCCCGTGACCAACCACGTGACCCGCGAACTCCACTTCTTTCACGAAGAGTGAGGCTTTGGTGGGCTTGCACACCATGCTGTGCTTGTCCAGCTCGCTGAGCACTCGGCGCAGATCCTTCTCATGCGCTTCGATGAGCTCTTCCTCAGTCATGTCTTCCGTGCCGGACCCGATGATGATGTCATCCACGAAGGGGTCAGCACAGTCCCGGATTGGACCGAGTAGGTCCTCCATCATGCACTGGAAAGCGGCGTTGCCATTCTTGGCGCCCATAGGCACCTCTTTCCACTGCATGGGCCCCAGTGGCGTCGACATCGCTGTGCAGGGCCTGGAGTCCGGGTGTAGCGGCATCTGGTGATAGCCGTGTTTCAGGTCTAACAGCGTGAAGATCCGCTTTTTCTGTTTTTTTTGGAGGATGGTGTCGATCAGGGGAAGCGAAAAGGAGTTGTGCTCGGTTTGCTCGTTCAAACCCCTGTAAGCCACCACCAACCTCCACTCGCCCCTCTCCTTCTTGGGCACGATAAAGGCTGGGCTGGCCCACTCACTGTCGGAGGGTTCGATCCATCCCCGCTCAATGAACTCGGCCAACAGCTTCTTCATGGCCTCGGCCTGATCACCCTGAAGTTGATACTCCCGATGACGATAGATCTTGGGGTTTGGCTTCAGCTTGATCCTGGCTGTGCCTAACCTCCGAAGAGCTGGAGGGTTCTTGTTGGCGACGCCACTGAAAAGCCGCAGATAGACATTGATCAGCCTCTCCTTCAGCTCGGCGACCTTCGGGTTCTCCTGGGCCTCTTCAGCCGCTTGCTTCGGTATCGATACAACCGACCGCACTGCGGTATAGGCCGCTTCCGGGTCCGAATCCGACTTCTCCTCGTCCGATATGCCGTCTTCATCGTCGTGGGGTGCACTTCCCACCGATAATCTTCGGAAATTTGCGGCGTCGGGTTGGTTCTTGTCGCTATCGGCCCCCATTCTTCGAAAACCCCACGTCGGCGGGTCCGACCCAACCGGACCATCATATTGGTCCGCGATGTGATCCATGACCCTCGCCACGAACTCATCCTTCTCGTACTTGCCGGTGACCAACATCTTGTCATCCCACCAATGCGGAGATGTGACAAAGGCCCGCCTCTTCTTGGCTGCCACACTGTCGTGCATCCCCATCCGCATGTAGTTGACGAGGCCGTCGATCCCGGCGTGGGATAGGACGTCAATGCCATCAATTGGCTGATCCGTCCCCTCCTTGGGCTCAAACATGACCTTCATCTTGGGCGGCTCAAGTTGCATGGTCAAAAACCAAGGAAAAGGTAGGAAAATGACAGGTTTCCAAAGGCAGCGAAAAATAGTTGTTTTGCTGGATATTTCAAAAGCGTCGCAAACAAGTATGGCGGATTAAATATTTCTATAAGAATGATGTGTCCCATGGGCGACACAGGGAAAAGTATTGTTTGGTGACCATTCTTTGCGCGAGGCCTCGCGCAAAGACGTTCATTTGCATCAGATTAGCGTGATACAGCACGACACATTATGCAGGTTGTCGAAGAATGGAACGCTGTCGTATTTGTACACGTAACTTAGTACCATTATCAGGATTGCGTGATAGAGGTAGATCTATTAACGAATAAACTGCAACAATGGTGTACCCAAGAATCTTGAAAAGTAAAAATGTTCCGGAACAAACTGCAGTTTCAAGCGCGAGGCCTCGCGCATGCAACGGCGCATTAAAACATTAAAGTTCCTGTGATCATTGCGCGAGGCCTCGCGCAATGGATCTCATAAGCGCTCATAGAAACCTAAATTGGACAGATCCACCAACTACACAGCATGTACGCTCCCTTGATGCGGCGCTGCTGCATGGGCTCCCATACAGGTCCCGCCGGCATCTCCGGTTTTCATACTGTGGTCACCGCTGACTTCACTGCCCAACAGCGATGGAAGCGCGCCGCAACTGGGTACCGCAATCAGGATTAACTAGTCAAATGTGGGATCACCAGACAGTTACAGGTAACCGAAAATGGTGCATGCGACAAGCGAATCACAGAATAATCGGTCGCGCGAAAACTGAGTCACAGGTTGATGTTTGAAATCAAGAAAGTTTTTCAAACAGCGATTTTTACGCAGATACAGTTACGCAATTATTCTTTACAGCAACAATGCCCCTGCGAAAAGAGGTGGACCTTGAGAAGACAGCGGCCGCAGCATCTGGAGTTTTCCGCGATGTCTGCTCAGAGGAACCGCCGTACCACACGGCAGAAGAACTGTGGGAAGGGCTAAAACAGGGGGACGAGGGCGCGCGATTGTTGTTTGTGTTTTTTCTGCGTCTGCGCAAAAATGAACGGACGCGTTGCAGCGTTGAAAAGGCGATTGCGGCAGAGGGAAAAGATGGGTTGGTGTTTTGATAGAGGAGGCCTGGCGCCTCTGATTGCTGACGCGCCACCGCGCAGTTCCATACCAGGGAAAACCAAAGTCAGTTGTTGGGGTAGAGGGAAGTAGGGTGCAGCGTCGCATTTTAGGAAGGTCAGGTCTGGCGCGATACAGCGCACCTTCGTTGAAGGAGAACCTGAACGCAACAGCGTTGGCTGTGTTGCTACTCAAGGATGCACCGCGCTACTGGCATGGTCATCCTAGCCTGGAAGACCTTGAACGGCGTGTTCCTATTGTTGCACGCATGCTGGGAAACACCGAGGGAACATTTGCACGTATCCTGCACGATCTAGGATTTGCAAGCACGCGACCTGTTGTGCGAAACATTAGGGCACCGCTTGACATTATTCGCCCTGTACCTGCCAAGAGACCGCATTGGCGACCCCTTTGTCTAAGCAAGGAAAAGGTAAGCGGCAACCTATCGCTTCTTAACCTACTGCAATTTAATAGGGACTTGGCGCAGCACAGCCGACCAGTTGTCCCTGTCTTATGTGATGAGAACATCCATTACCGCATTTTTAAGATGATGTACGGTGAAAAAACAACGGGTTGGAACGTCCGGCTTTTTTTGCGTTCACACCCTATATCATATGGTTTCTGGCACGCGTACAAATTTTGCGTTACACAAACGTTTCGCTCATTTTGGCCGATTGTGACTTTTTTCCGTAAGGGTTTGTTGCGCAGCGGTGACACAGTCCCCTGTTTTCCCAAGCTGATCACAATGGAGATAACTGTTGGTGCACTGCTGTTGGGTATGGGCCCCCACATACGGCGCCTTAACCGAAAATGTCGTTCCCTTGAGCTGGCACGTCCTGCAAATCGGCGAAGTCGCCTTCGCTACGCTGTGTGTAAGGCCATGCAGGTTCTGTTAACACAATACTGTCCCATGTTACTGTACCTGGGACACCTCGTTAGGCAGTGCAATTGGGCTGGGGAGACGGCCAACACGGGTGTTTTTGCTTCTGAGCGATTGCAGATTGTTACGTGTCTGTTAGACCGTTTGAACATGGGGGACACACTTTTAAAATACGAACGCACTGTTGCAACTGCGCTATTGTGCCACACTGCGTGGCACACAGCCATGCCTGGACAGGCTTTTGCCGAGGAATTTTGCGAAAGTCTGCTTTCCAGCCTTGTGACAAAGAAGGGCCAGAACAGAGGTGCAGTAACCATTGAAGATGTTGACGATCTGTATCTGCTCATCACTGTCCGCAAAGAAGGTCACAGTGTAAACGTCTGTAAAATCCCAAATTCCTTTGTCAATTCCGTGCGTCAGCGGTTAACTGCTTACTTGAACGCAGAGGGTGTATATGTGCCTTGGGTTAGGTGGTGTGCTGAGCCTACTTGTGCAATTCAGGCGCATTGGTCGCGCAGGGGTGTACCTAACTTTCCACCGTCTCTTCTAATTCCAAAGGGTTCTAACCACTACAAACAAGTCCTTGTGTCTGTGTTGTTGGTGCTAATGCGGCAGGGGCCACTTAAGGCTGGTTTCAAGCGAAAACTGTCGGAGCTGATCCCCCAACGCAGTGTGTTGGAGGAACAGAGAGAGGCCGACACGCTGCGAAACGTTCGAAGAAGATTGGAGAACATGCAGTGATGCGCGAGGCCTCGCGCAAACAGCATGAAACAACAGGTTAGTACACCCCCTCTCTTGCGCGAGGCCTCGCGCAAGGTTGTCAGTCAAAAACAGTGGTGTGCCCCTTCAGTTTTGCATTCTCAACCATACTGTACTCGTATTCGCTAAAAGCACCCCACATATGCATTATCGACAACGATTTTACCCATTTTTAATGTTATGTTTCCTTCAATACAGGCCTTCTTGTTATCGCAGAATGGCAAGCAGCCAGGCCGTCAGTCCCAACCAAGAAGCGCGCCCGCAAAGCCACCTCCTAAGGGTAACACGTCCGTTGCTAAGGCTATGGGTTCTAAGATGCAAACTGTTCCGAAGAAAAAGTAATCTCTTCGCTTGTTCTGATATATTATGCGCGAGGGCTCGCGCTAAGCATTCCTCTTCGACGACCTTTATGCTGTCACCTTGTGCGGCACATTTTTCTCCGTGATGCATTTTTTTTGCGCTGTGTTGGTGTTTGCGCGAGGCCTCGCGCAAAGAAGTTATGCCAAAGAATTCTTCTTGTGGTGCTGCGTGCAACATGGTTTTCAAAAACTGGTTTTCCAAAATATTGAAAGCTCACGGGTGTTTTTATTGCAAAACATAAATGATAGGGGAAACAAAAAGTCGTGGTTTTCCCAAAAAAGAAGTTCATTTTGGTGGAAATAAATCTTTTTCCCGGGCAGTCGGTTTTGTTGAAAATAAAGGAAAATGGACCAGTTAATTGCTTTTCACAGGATTTTTGGTTCTTGCCTTTTACGTCCCCCCAAAAAGGACTATTTTTTCGCAGTGCCGTGGAGAGGCAGTTTTGGGCGCATTTTGACCATGCAACTTGAGCCGCCTAAGTTCATGGGCACCGCCTCCACCCTACGGATGAATGCTTCATCACCCGTGGGCTGGGCCTGCGCCCCATCCACCAGGAGAGCCTTGGTACCCCACGCTTGACCCGGGGAGGGCATTGATACACCCTTGGCGTCGATGAACAACTCCTCTTCTGGCCCGAATGACATCTCGCTCAGGGTGATGGAGTCCAGCGTCGACTTGAGACCCTCCAGCGGACATGGGGCGGATCCTATGCCGGTTATGACCAGGATCCCCTTCGCCCTATCCGCGACGATCTTCTCCACCGTACGTCTAGCATTGTCCAGGGAGCCATGCCAATACATGGGCCCCCACTCCTTCAAACCCCAATGCCTGTGCCAGGCTGAGTCTCCTCGATGCCAATGCCTCCTACACCTCCGCAGAAGTGGGGCATCCCGGGAAGCGAAGACGTCCGTCTCGGGCGCTTCGGCTCCCAGCATCTGGATCATCCTGGCATACACCTGTGGCGCCATTCCGTACTCCCTGAGCTGAATTCCACGGTCTCCTCTGGACTTGGCACCCACACCTTGCACCGCTTGGACGATCCGATCCTCTTCCTCAGCATTCCATTGGGATGATCCGCATGCATAGTCTGTGGTCAGCCATGTGAGGCATCCATCATCCTCTCGGACCAGCGTTGCACGATGGGGAAGGGCTCCAATGGCATTTGCCACCATGAAGTCATACCCCATGATCATATCCCAATCTGTAATGTCCGCCACATAGAAGTTCCCGGATAGAGTGCTTCTCTTCGCCAGATCAGGGCGGTTCAAGCGCTCATGTTCCCAGAATTCCATACTGATAGTGGCCTCATGGGTGCCACCACCCATGATCTCTGCATTGGCCACCTTCAGGCGTACCGGTCTCCGGCTGGGCTGCAGGGATTCCTCCTTGAACAACCCTCTCCGGACCCGGCTCACCTGGGCACCCGTATCCACAAACACATCCACCACCTTCTCCTCTCGTCCGCACCGTACTCGCACTTTCAAGTGCAACTGCCGCTCATCACCATGAGGCGTATGGACGACTCCCACGGCATGCAACTCTAGCACATCCGGGTGCATCAGGACTTCAAGGGTATGGTCACGGATGGTGTAGATCTTGGGCTGGTCCTGCCCGTCCACGGGGCTCTCCGTGGTTGCTCCTTCCTTCTTGCCATGTCCCGTACCCACATGTACTTCCCTTGGCAGGGCGCTCCAGGGGTTGGGAGTGGCGAAACCCAGTGGTTTTGGCTCTTCCGGAGCCTTCTTTGGCACCTGATGTGCCTCGGATTCCTCACGGATTCCACTGATTTTCAGAGGAGAGACCTCTGAGGTCCCACTCCTCTAGACTTCCCTTCCCGCAGCCCCTTCCGGCTGCGATCCGCCAGGACTTTGTCCACCACGTTGCTGGGCTTTGAGTTCCTCCAACGTCCCCAACATGTCCTCAGCAACCTCCTCGATCCACCTCACTCGTCGGTCCACCACCAGAGCCTCTTCCTTCGCCTTTCCCTTGGCCTTTGCCTTGGCCCTTCCCCCCGTCTCCGCCCTTCGCCTTCCAATCGGCAATCCGCTGATCCTTGGGCTTCTTCTCGGGGTGGGCGGCGAAGTAGGCCTTCTTGTCCGCCTCATACACCTTGCACTGACGGTGGTCGTGTGCATGGTTGTTTCCTTTGCCATAACAGACCCAGCACCCGCCGTGCTGAGACCTGTACTCCCGGAGGGAGAGCGGTGGGTTCCCGATCCTCCTTGGCTCTTTGCCCTTCTTGCCTCCCTCCCGGCTCCATCCGGACCGATCCTGCCCATGGTCCCTCACGTTGTGCGCCACAAACGCGAAGAAATGGGCCTCCTCGTGATCCTCCTGGGACCCGGTCCAGTGGTCTTGGCGACTTCCACTTCCATCCTCCGCGGAGTTGGCTGTGTCCACCTGGATCTCCCGATGATGGCGGTCTTCTCGGTGGCCTCGTTGTCCATGGCCTTGTCGATCCTGCACGTTGGCCTCGTTCTTGGCGTTGAGCTTCAGCTCCACCGTGATGTACTTCACGATCTCGTCCAGGCTCATGCGGGCAAAGAAGACCTGCATCCTCAGCTGCTCCCCGCGCCTCCACTCCACGTTGTTGAGGCGCATCAGCCTTTGCCCCATGTTGTCGCCGAATACCTCCACGTAGACGGCGTTCCTCAGCCCCAACATTTGGCTGGGCTCACCGAGGTTTCGCCGGAAAGACTCCATTATCCCGGCGTGGGTGTCCTCTGATGCCATGATCCGTACGGCCACGAGCTTCTCTGCTCTCTCCTTTTCCTCGTCCTCCACTCTCCTCTTCCAGTTGCCGGGGAGGACGTCCTTCAGCAAATGTCGGATCTCGCTGGCCTCGTTCCAGTCCTCCACCAGCTTGAGGCTTCTTCGGTACTTTCGGATGTACCGATTCCATTCCCGGACCCTCAGCTCTCCGCGCTCCAGCGGCAGCGGAATGGACCACAAATCCTCCAACTTTTGTTTGGGGGCGTCCACTCGCTCCTCATGCTCCAGCCACTGGAGGCAGGCCTGCTCCGTCTGGATCAATCCCTCGGGGATCTGATCCCTGAGCTCCTCCTTCAGGTCCTGCGCAAGCCTGTGTGGGAATGTCCGACATACCCACTTGTCCCTTGGCGCTCCCCTCATCTCGCCGACGACCTCCTCGGCGAAGTCCTCCCAATCCAGGATGATATCATCCAGGTTGGAGGGGTTGCCATCGTAGTAGGGGATTTTGATTCTTCTGGGGTCGTCAATCCTGATGGCGTCTCCGACGTCCGCCGCCACCACTCCACCAAGACGAATACCACCTGTGGCCGGGGGGTGTGAGTACACTCCCCGTACATCCCTCTCCTCCATGGAGTGCGGTCCAGTTGGGCCTGAACCCATGGGGTTTGGAATGCGGGAAGGACTTGCTCCACCGGCTGTCCACATCCCCGTAGCGGGGTCCTTCGCCCACAGGTTTCCGCCTGGATGGCCCCGACCATGTCCGTTGGCGCTTCCCATGGTTCGCCCCTGCATTGTCTGGCTCTGGATCTCCTCTTCCGCATAAACTGCATGGGCAGTCGTAGTGGTCGGTAGATCCTGGGCGGCATGGGACATCTGTACCGTCAGGCTCCTCGGGTCCATGGTTGCGTGCCCTTCCCGCATGGACCCAGCCGGTGCCGTTTGTTCCCCGAGCATTGTGGATTCGCTGAACACCGGAACAAATGGCAGCGCACTCGGGTCAACAAGCGGAGGCGCGTAAGGTGCCTCTGCAGGGCCGCCCAGGGGTTTATCCATGGCGCTCCTGAGGGTCTTAACCCGCTCCACCAGCTCTGCCGCGGCCGGCTTTGCCGGGAGCTCTGGACCCGAGGTGAAGGGCTGTTGCTCCTCTAGCCTTTTCAGGCGTCCCGAAATGTCCTCCACTAGGTGGAGGAGGCTGTCCACCACTCGCTGCTGCTTCTGCAAGGCCTGCTCCAGATTCTCCCGGTACCGGTCCCGTTCTGCTCGCAGCTCCACCATGTGTCTCTCCGCGGCCGACCCGTCATCCGGGATCCCGGCGACGTCCTCCTCTAGGCCGTCCTTCGCGTTGTCCAGGCGGTCCAGGCGATGCACGATGGCGTCCATCGCCATCTTTGGGTACTTGCCCATGAGGAAGGACACGTGCTCGCAGTGGCACTCAGCGAGCTTTCCACCTGATCCGGCGCTTCCCATCGTTCCTGGCGCCTCAGACTCCTCCGCGATGGGTGTGTCGCCCATGCTATCCCGCGTTGGCTCCGTGTGCCGGGCCACAGGCGCCGCTCTGGCTCTGGCGGGCCTCTCCAACGCCTCGGCATCATGCTCCAGGCTGGGTTCTGGGGACGTGTTTGCCCTTGTGGGCGGTCTGGCCGTCTCCTCCAACTCCGAAGGTTGCTCATAGGCTGTCCCATAGCCCTCGGAGTGCCCCTCCGAGTCCCACAGCCTGACCGGGCCAGGGCCCGTATCCATAGCCCCGGCGTCCCCTGCCGCGGGCTTGGGTGACCCGCGCTTCCGGTAGCGCCGGGCCCGTCCTCCACTGCTGCCTGAATGGCATGTCTGCTCAGAGTCCTCCGCGGCGGAGCGGAGGTTGCATGCCTTTCGGCAGCGACGCTCACACATGGAGACCAGGTCCTCCGTGTCAAGTCCTCCTCTTCCCGAACGTCGTATTTCTCTTCGGGCTTCAACTTCCGGAGTTCGCCATGCTCCTGAGCGTCTCGGCTCTTCTCTGGCTCCAATCTCCGGCGTGGTCTCCACCGAGTCCACAATACGCACCCGGGGCGTACTTGGGCAGGGCTCATAGGGGCCCAAGTCCCCGGGTCGGCAGTAAGTAGGGGCAGCAGGTACGCCTCTGCTACCATAAAGAAGGTCCCTACCAGGACCGGCCCCTGCTGTGCCGCTTCCGCCTGTCACCCCTGCTGACTTGCTCCTGATCAACGATTGCATTTATCAAAATCCAGGGTCCAAAATCCAAAAATATAGAAAATACAATCCTCCTCCAACCCTGAACAGTAACCAGATCCCACAAATACAGCAATAACCCAATCCACAATCCAATCCACACTGCGGGCTTCTGTTCAGCACACCGGTTGTCCCACGGTGGCGGGCATGTACAAGAATTGCACCAAAGAGGAAAGCCCTGAAATTGGCATATGAACACAAATAAAGCAAAGTTGGGGAAAGTAGTAAACATACACAGACTCAGACATAGACCCCTCATTCCCTGGACTCAAGACCTTCCCCTGACTCACCAACATGCGGCCCGGAACCCAGTCAAATATCATGGCTAAATGCCATGTGTCAAAAGTCAGTACACAAACCCGAAAAATGTGTTCACTCCCAAGCCTATAAATCCTAGCCCAATAAAAGGGGTGGCGTGCCATGGTCTAGAGTAGCACTCACGACCATGCCCTACCCTGACATAACCTTGGTTGGACTCGGGGTTGATTGGACTTGGAGAACTGCCCCATGAAGATGACCTCACAACATGGCAAAATCAAGCAAATCACACCATTATGCCCAAAAGTCAATTATACACTCAAAAATGCATACGGCAAATGTCGTAATGGTCCATGCATGTGTCAAACCGGAAAGTAGTATACAAGGGTGATATAGACCAAAGGTCCATGCCCAAGAATATTCCATCATTTGCTCCGAAACCCCTCCGGTTATGTACATGACATGCTTCACAAGTCAACTCATGAATTTGAGACCTAATTTTGAGAGGCCTCGTGTGCCAAGCCAAAGTGACCACGTGATCCAGCATATGTTGAGGTACAACACCGAAGCATATGCCAACATTCCAGCAACATACCATAGTTCACAGATCTCTAGGCACTTTACTGTTAGCCGACCAGTTGAGCACATAAAACACAAAAAAGAGCATAAAATGAGGTCAAAAACATGCAAATCATGCCAAATCCAAAATAATTACAATAGTATATAACGTCGCTCACCCATGGTATCAACATATGATTCAAAACACAATTGCTTCGGACCATTTGCAAACAATCCCCCCACTTGGATCCCCACATGGACGCATAGGGACACCTTCGAACCTACTCCCAACAGGCACCACGAAAATGGGAAAATTGATAATGGCGCTTGTGGGTCGCTCTGTAAGCCCTCCCACATGTACTATATGAGCGGTAGACTTAGTCTAGCACTATGGAGTTCACCATTGGGACATGGGCAAGGCCCTTGCCACGTATGACTCCGTATATCTCCCTACAACCGGAGATATATGACATGGGCGTGAGCATATCGAAGCACATACCATGCATATAACACATACCCTCAAAAAGTGGCTCCCACCATGGTATGCCATGCCCCTCCATGGACATAACTTCACGTTAAAAATACCTAGGACCCCAAAGAAAAGTTTCTATGCAACACCAACACTCATGCGCCACACTCAAAAGTCGTATAAAATATTCGGTTGCACGGTCCAAGAGTTATATATCACTTTCTACCCTCTTGACCATTATCCCTTGCTATACCGGGCATGTGTAGACACCAAAGGCGTTTGATGCTTCTTGAATTAAGTTGAGACCAAGGCAGTTCAAACCTAATTCTCGATATTGATATTCCTCGCCGTGAGCCGGAGATATGATTCTTCAAAGTGGTCTCACGAATCACTTTTGTTTCGACTATAACTCCAAGCAAAATGAAGGACACAACAAAAAGAAAGGTTGATTTGTGATCGGGGAAAATTGTATGGCCACTCGAGATTCCTCATATCAAGTGCGGCGATGTCGAAGTCTAAAATCCGATTCTGAAAGTCTGAAAAAATCGGATTATTTTTGCGAGTGTATAACATGAAAATTGCGGAAGCAACGAACCCTTTACTGATGAAATCTGACCCTTCATCGGGGTTTCCGCCAAAAAATCTGTAAAAAACAGTTAACCAATCGGTTACCGCAAAACCGCGAGCCAACTGACAGTCGCCGATACATTGACAATCAGAACGGAAGGCTGAAAAATTACGGAAACATTATGATAAAAAAACCCTGTTGATTCCCGATATTCTGATATATAAATCTCAGCTGGCGGCGCCTCGGTACTGAATATGGCCGCTTATAGCCGAAATGGCCAAACCTATCACACTATCACATCGGGTTAGGTCAGGTGGATGGGAGAGTATGATATCAGCCAATGGCGGCTTGCCGGCACATTGATACACACCCCAAGTGACCCAAAGATTCCCACGGGGGTCCGAACCGGCTTCAGTTGTACACGTCCTGCTGCTCTCGCTCAAGATCTTGCCCCCGTATGCTCTGGGATGATCTGGTGTTTGTTGCACCCTGCTCCTTCCCTCTCCTCGGATGCTCCTCCATTCCTTGAACCCTGTTTTTTTTCTGCCGCTGCAGATTTTGTCATCTTCACTGTCGGCTCCTCCTTCTCGTCCAGTCCCAGATGGTCCGGTTCAGGGCTACTCGCCTGCTTCCCCGGATGCTCCAGTCTGGGCCTTTGGTCCACAGCCGCCCGGGTGCTCCAGTCCAGGGGGGGGGCCTTCTTGCCGCCTTGCTGTTTCACGGTATTCCCTAATGATCAAGTCCGGGGTGTGGGGTTGGCTCCTTGTGGTTCTGGGGCCCTGTGGTTGGTCCAGCTCAGAGGGCCACAACCTCGCATCATGGCATCGCCCCAGTTGGTCCAGTCAGGGGCGTTGGGCCCTCTCCTCCAGCTGATCCATCCACTGGGGCAACTCCTCCTTCTTGCCCTGCCCTGGTTGTCCTTGTCAGGGCCGCCTTTTCTCTCCCTTACGCCCTTGTCTTGGCCTTCATCTCCCTCCTACTTGATGCTGTTGATCTGGTCCTGCTGCTCCTGCCCTTGTTCGTGATTCCCTTCGATTATGTTGTTGTTGGCTCCTCGTCCTTGACTCGCCCCTGATGATCCTTTATTCCTTGGGGTCTTGTTCCCGCCTCCGTGGGTGATCAGTTGATATTCTCCGTCGGCTCCTCCTTTTTGCTCAGCCCCGGATGCTCCACTCTGGGGCTTTGGTCCGCATTCCCCCAGATACTTCTGTCCAGTCCAGACCGTCTTCTTGCCGCGTTGCTCCTTCCCGGATGGCTCAGTCCGGGATGATGGCTCCTCGCGGCTCCGCAGCCCTCCGGATGATCCAGTCCAGTGGGCCGCCCGTGTTGTCCCGGTTGGGGGCGCTGGACCCCCTCCACCGGCTGATGTATCACTCGAGGCGGTGTCCCCTTTTTGCTCCGTCCCTCACCACTTGATGCTGCTGCCATGGTCCAGCTACTCCTGCCCATGATCCCGTATACGGATGCCTCTCGATGATGTTGTTGGTGTTGGCTCCTCCTCTCCCACTCGCCCCTGATGATCCTCCTCTTCTCCCCTCCTCTTGTTCCTGCGTTCGCTGGCAATTTGGCGTTCTTCCCTGTCGACTCCTCCTTCTTGTTGTGCACCGGATCATCCTGTCCGGGGGTTCGGTACGCAGTCCCCCAGATGCTCAAGTCAAGGGGGCCCGCCCTCTTGCCGCCTTGCTCTCCCCCCGATGATCCAGTCCGGGGCCGGTGGCTCCGCGGCTCGTCAGATGTCCCAGTCCAGTGGGCCGCCGTCTCGCTTCTTGGCCCCGCCCTGGGTGTTCCAGTCGGGGGCGCTTGTCCCTCTCCCCCGGTCGGTGCATCGTCTGTGTGGCTTCTTCTTCATGCTCTGCCCGGCTGACCTTGCCCGAGTTGCTCTTTCATCCCCCTTTTCTCTTGTCCTGGCCATGATTCCCCTCCTCACTTGATCTTGTTGTTCTGGTCCTGCTGCTCTTGCCCTTTAAGTTGTCCCTGGTCGCTTCAGGAGATTCTTGTATTGGTTGGCTCCTCCTTCTTGACTCACCCCTGTTTATCGTCCATTCCATGCGGACTTGTTCTTGCTTCCGCTGCTGATTAGTTGATCTCCGCTTTCGGCCCCTCCTTGTTGTTCAGCGACACATGTGTACAACATTATCCAGTTCGGGGCTGCTTGCCTTCCTCTCCGGATGTTCCAGTCCGGGGCGTCAGTCGGCAGCCCTATGGATGTTGCAGCCCAGGGGTCCCGCCTTCTAGCAGTGTTGGTCTTTTCGGATGATCCAGTACGGGCTGGTGCCTCTTGTTGGCTCCGCGGGCCTCCAGATGGTCAAGTCCAGGGGTCCACCCTCTTGCTTCTTGGCCCCGCCCCTGATGTTCCATTCTTGGGGCATGCCTTCTCGCTTGCTGGCTCCGTCCCGGATGTTCCATTCCGGGTTGTTTTGCGCTCTCCTCTGGCTGATCCTTCATTTTGCGCAGCGTCTCCTTCTTGCTCCGCCCCGCGGACCTTGTCCGGGCCGCTCTTTTGTTCCCATACTCTCTTGTCTTCATCTCTATCTCCCTCGTCATTTCATGTTGTTGTTATGGTCCTGCCGCTCTTGCCCTTGATCATGTCCCCGGTCGCTCGAGGATGATCTTGTACTGGTTGGCTCCTCCTTTTTGACTCACCCCTGATGACCCTCCATCCTTGCGGTCTGTTTCTTGCTTCCGCTGCTAATTAGTTGTTCTCCCCTTTTGGCCCCTCCTTCTTGCTCCACGCCGGATAATCCAGTCCTGGGCTGCTCGCTTTCCTCCCCGGATGTTCCAGTCCGGGGCTTTGGTCCTTAGCCCCCTTGGTCTTTCCCGGATGATCGAGTCCGGGTTGCTGGCCCTTACTGGCTCCTCCGCCATCCGGATCGTGCGCTCTCCTGCTACTTGGATCCGCGCCTGATGTTCCAATGCAGGAAGCCGCCTTCTTGTTTCTTGGCCTCCACCTCGGATGTTCCAGTCCGGGGCGCTTGGCCCTCTCCCCTGCGTGATCCTTCATCCGGCGCGGCTTCTCCTTCTTGCCCTGCACGGTTTTCCGTCCCCGTACTCTCTTGTCTTGCTCTTCTACGCCCTCCTCATTTGATGTCAGGTCCTCTTGCTCTTGCCCAGTCGCTCCAGGATGATCTTGTGTTCGTTGGCTCATCCATCTTGACTCACCCCTGTTTCTCCTCCATTCCTTCGGGTCTTGTTGTTGCTTCCCCTGCCAATTAGTTGACTCTGTCTTGGGCTCCTCCTTATTGTTCAGCCCCGGATGATCCATCCCGGGGCTGCTCGCCTTCTTTCCCGGATGCTCCAGTCCTGGGATTCGGTCTGCAGCCCCCAAGATGCTCCAGTCCAGGGGGCCTGCCTTCTTGCCGATTTTGTCCCCCACGCATGATCCAGTCCAGGTTGGTGGCTGGTCTTGGCTCCGCAGCCCTCCGGATGCTCCAGTCCAGAGGGTGCCTTCTTGCTTCTTGGCCTCCCCCCGGACGTTCCAGTCTGGGGCATCGGGCTCATTCCCACAGATGATCCAGTCCAAGGGTGTGCATCTCTTCATTGCTGCTCCGCCCTGGATGCTCCAATCCTATGCGCCATTCTCTGTGCTGTCATTGGCCAGCGGCTGGTGCTTTCTTGTTTGCTTTTGTGTTCTTTCGCGGGCCCTTTGTTGCTTTCCTTCCCTCACCACCTCCTCCTGCTCCTTGGTCTCCTCTTTTTCTTCTCTCTCCTCCCTTCTTTTTCGGCCTTCTCGCCCTTCCCCTTTCCCTCTATCCCGGGGTTGCACCGGTCCCCCTCTCCTCGTTTTGTCCCTTGCTCCCTTGGAACCCCCCAGCCGTTGCACCCCCTTAGCGGTGGCTTTGTGGGGGCACACACTCAAGCTCCTATTCAGTAAGCACACACTTTGGTGTGCTTTGCGGCACGCGAACACGTTTTTTCTTTTTGCCTGTTTGTTTCCTTGTTCTGTGTTGCATGTCTTCATGTTAGCTTGTTCCTTCCCCCTTGGCACGCACTTTGGTGTGTTTTCGGGCACAAACTCAAGCTCTTTGCTTCTACGCATGCACTTTGCCACCTCTGCCGTTACTGTTCACTCCCCCCTGGTCCCTTCTTGCCTTCTCGAGTTTGTTGCCACGTTTGCTGGGTTTGTTGCAAGTTTACACATCTTCGTCGTGGTCCTTCACGTACGCATGTTTGGGGCTCCCATGTCGTACGTTTGCCTTGTTCTCCTTGGGTGCCCTGTCTTTCGGTCTCTTTTCTCTATTTTCGCCTTTTGTCTTGTTTGTGTTTAACCACACACTCAAGCTCCTACTACGCACGCACTTTGCCATGCTTTGGGGTACGCACGCAAGCTCCTACTCACTTTGCACGCACTTTGCTATGTTTGTTGAGCAAGTACACAAGCTCCTAGCACCTATGCACGCAATTTGCCAGCTCTTTGCTTCTCTCGCCCCCTACTCGCCCTACCCTTCACGCCTTTGCCCGTTGCCTTCCCCTTGATTCTTTGGCTTTGGCGGCACCCGAGTGTAACCGCTTGTGTTTTTTTCTTTGCTCTTTTTCCCTTACTCTTTGATTTTTGCGGCGCCCTGAGAGTAGGCGCTCTTTGGACCTTGTTTTCCTTCAATTTGTTCCCTTCCACACTTTGCCTTTGTTTTCGGGCACACACTCACAAAGCAAACAGCATTGGCCCATCGACGACTTCTTCACACCTGGCGAGGTGGACTGCTTCTTTGGGCTCCCCTTGGGCCAGATGTGGCTGGATGTTTTGTACAGGAACGCTGTCCCTCACTCCAGAGCGCCTCTCCACACAGACAACGACAAGATGCATGTGACCAGTGTATGGGCGTTTGGCTGCATCTTTGAATCTCCCCCTTGAATCACCACATGTAGTGGGACACAGATATCACGACCAATTTCATTGCCCGCGAGAGACCCTGCCCCACTCCCAATTTGGCTCAGGGGAAGAAGGAGATGCAGCGGACCACTGTCCTGACACAGCTTCTCATGTACAACTGGTGTGGGTTTGGCGGCTGTACGCTGAACAGAGGGCCAGAAGGGACAGCCTCATTTGCAGCCCTGGGACATCCTCGAGAACGGTGGGATGGGGTGGATATTCGTGGCAAATTCAAGGCACACCCACACCCCACAAGAGGTGTGCCCTCGAGTGCGCCCAACCACTCCTATGACCCAACCCATCCGACCAATCAGACCCCGGAGCCCAGAGACAACTGGCGTACGTCGCTTGGCAGCGCTTTGGCAGCCGCTCTAAAGCGAAAAGAACAATACGAGTAGTTGCAAGAATCCATGTATTTTGTAAACTTGTTTTGTACGGGCTTCGTACGTAGCAAAATGTTTCGTATGCAACAACTACACAAAACTTTGCATGTTGAGTCCATGAAGACAAGCGAAGTGGGAGTTCGATGGGTGTTCTTCCCCGTCAGTGCCGGCGCAGCCAGAGGGAACTTTGCTGTGACGACCGGGTCAATTTTGTCGCTAGTGCAGAAGATACCAGACAAGGTGCTGGCCCTTTTGAAGACGCTCCGGGATGATGATGCCGGCAGCAGGAGTGCACCATGACGACAGAGGCCCTAGTGGCATGCAGTGCCGCAAGCACGGAGCAAGCTTGAGACCCCGCCAAAGGTGGAGCCGCGCAGAAAAACTGTCATTGGTAGCAAGGCAACGAAGGACCTCAAGATGCTGGTGGAGCAATAAGAAGAAGAAGAGAGAGGCCACACCAACGGCACCGAAGAAGAAAAAATGTGAATCGAGCGACGCGGAGGTATCTTTCAGGAAGATGTGAAGTCACACGAATAACAGGAGGATTCCAAAGCCACAGCGAGCAGGAAGGATGACCTGACAGAACACACAGAACCCACACTCTACCAACCTTAGAGTTGTGTTTTTCCTCTAAGCTACGACCTGTCGTCGACGATCTCAGAGAAAACCGTAGTATAATAAAAAATTTGGAAGATCAGTACTCCTTACATGCTCCAACCACTATTAACCTCCCATGCTCTTAAAACCGGTCACGCGCTCACTGAGTTGTTCAACTAGTGATTTGCTGTACCCAGAGCTTTGATTTCTGATGCAATCCAAAATGTTTTAAGGATATAAATTTTAACAAAATGACAGAAGGAAATGAGACACTGGCTTTTCACGAGTCCGTGCTGAAATTGCCGGATTCGGCGTGGAACCTGAGTTCTGAGTCGTTGGAACATGCAGCACAGTTGGCAAAGGAAGGCGCAATGAGTGGTCTCAGTCCTTGGCAGGCAGCGTCACTGTATTCCAAACTTACAGGAAAGAAAACACTGGCCACTGTCAGAGACACGATGGCCTTGGTTCGTGATGCCTTACTCACCTTAAAGGGCGACGACATTGGCAGAACAGGAACGTCGTCGCATCGCGAAGACGTCTTCTTGGCATGCGAAACTTTGAGCGGTCCCAAGGACCACGCTGGCCCCGCGTCGGACAAGGAGTCCACGTTCGTGTGGCGCGATGAGGTTCTGTCGCTTCCTTCACGCTTGTCTGCACTCCTGGAAGAGCGAAAGGTTTTGCAAGACGAGTTTCGCAGAAAAAAGATGTTGAAGCACCTTCCAGTGTTCGACGAGTTCCATAGGGCAGCTGTTAATAACGCGCCAACGCACAAACATCCAGCGGACGCAGAGAAGCGTCGTTGGGAACAACAGGTAAAAGACACCATGCGAGTCCTGGGAGTAGTCTTAGCACGCGAAGATGACACAACGGTAGCTCCGGAAGCACCTGTTTCTTTGGTACTATGTGAACATTTGTTTGCAATGTTGGGTGCGTTGGACTACAGCATCCAAAGCTCCCGGCGAGTGGCAGTAGATAAACGGTTTGAACAACCTGCGATTGCACCAGAGTTACTCTCGAAGGATGACATGTCACTACTTCAGTCGCGCAACAAATTACAAGAAGACCTGAGAGGCACGCGTTTCTCCCCTTACTCGCATCGTAGTTCTTTCCGTTCGTTTTCAACACGAGGTCGTTTTGATCCACGGAGATCTGGCAAAGGAGGCAAAGGCAAAGGTAAGGGTTTCACCCAAAGATTTGTGCCACGTAACGACAAGTTAGATGAACGACCACAGCAGTAGCTTGACTGTAGAGGATTTATTGGCGCCAGCCGTGTGCGTGCCACCGCCGATCCATCCCCGCATGCCACTCTATTTGCGCTGTCGTGCACAATTGCATGAATGGGAAGCGTTGAAGGACACATACGCGGCGTCAGTGATTCGCAATGGGCTGCAGCTTGATTGGCTTGACGGTTTTGATCCGGATCGGCCAACCGACGACTTCCGTCCTCGTTCTTCCCACGCAGAGGTAACCGACCCTGAGTTGGTAAAACACGTGTTGGATGCAGTGCAACAGGGTTGCATGGAACGCGTTGAGCGAAAAGACATTAAGTGTTGTGCAAGTATGTTCGCAGTGGACAAAGCGTCAGACGAGGCACATCCTGAGGGAGGCCGTCGACCTATCACCAATTTGAAGAACGTGAACCAGTTTGTACAGACCACCTATTTTCGTTTGGTCACTCTGTGGGGCATTTTACCGTTCTTGAGACCCGGTCAGTATGCTTGCAAAATTGACTTGAAAAGTGCTTATTTTCACATGGGTATCCATCCGCGGGATCGACCTTATTTGGGGGTCTACGTCGACGGTGAATTTTACAGGTGGTGCGTTTTGCCGTTTGGATTAAACGTTGCACCACGGGAATGGCAACGCCTCATGCAACCAATTTTAAATGCCGTGCGCGAACGCGGAGCACTCGTTTGGGTCTACTTGGACGATTGGCTCATCATTGGCAATCCTTACCGTGAATGTCTGGAACACACACGTTTTTTGGTACAACTTTTGCATCGGTTGGGTATATTGGTCAATGTCCCAAAATCATGTTTGGAGCCGTCTCAAGAAATTATAATGCTTGGTTTTATGCTAAACTTCAGGGAAGGATTCGTCGCGGTACCTCCAAAGCGCCTACAAGCAATTTTTCCGGGACGTGAACAGACTGGCACACAGTCACACACCATCAGTGAGTCGATGCGCCTCCGTTCTTGGAAGAATCCGTTCCTTGTTGTTCGCCATGCCCCATATCCGACTCCTCAGCGACGCCCTGGCGGTGCACGTGGCGGTGGCAGTCCAGGCTGGCTGGGAGGCAGACGTGGCGCTCCCGGAGCGCGTGTCACGTCAGTTGATGGATCTGGCGGACGAGTTACACCAGTGGAAGGGACGCACCTTCGTAGTTTCCATGGGTCACGTCAGGGACATGTACTCGGACGCGTCAGATCTGGCGTGGGGCGGAGTCCTTCAAGGGAATGCCCAAGCAGCGTTCGGTTGGTTCCTGAATCGAGAGGCACACATAAACGTCAAGAGTTCAGGGGAGCCCTACTGACTATTCAAGCGTATGCGCTGAGGGACACCACGCTGCGATGTTTCACTGACTCAATGGTCCTTTACTGGTATCTCCGCAAGTGGGGAGGTCGCAAACCGCGGTTCAACGCATTGATTCTCCAACTGTGGAATTTTACACAAGCCAATCGCATCGAGATTCAACCGTTTTACGTGCACACCTCGGTGAATCCTGCGGAAATTTGGTCTCGGCTTCGTTGGACACCGTCGGAGGCTACCTTCCCGTCGGACGTGTTGACTTGGATCCTGGAGGAGTTCAAAAGTTGGATTCAGCCGGAAATCGATTGGATGTCAAGGAGTTCCAATGCGGTGTGCAGCAAGTTCGTCAGTCCGTGTCCTCAGCCGGGGGCTTACGCCATCGATGTCTTCTCCCAGAATCTAACTTTACTTTCACCGGGGTGGGTCTTCCCGCCGTTCAAGCACATACCTCAGTTGGTCAACAAAGTGTTGGAGTCACCAGGGGTGAAGGTTCTCATGGCTCTGCCGTACAGGCCGCGCGAGGTTTGGTGGAACCTATTGATGAAACACGTGAAGTTCGCAGTGAACACGTCGGAGTTCCGTTTGCAAATGCCAGACGGCACGGAGACACAACCACGTTTCGTGTTGACCTTGGCGTATGTTTGCGTGAATACTATCAATTGCGAGGAGCTACCAACGAAGAGGCGACGCTTATCATCAATGAAATCGGGAAGGACACCTTGAAACGTTACAATTCTGCGTGGCACATGTTTGGTACGTTCTTGTTACAAGACGCGGCGCTTGCTCCACTGTTAAAGGTGGAGCGCTTTGGTCAAATCCCACTGATGACGGTGGCGGTGCAACTTTTAAGGTTTTCACGCACGCATTCTTTAAGTGCTGGGCGTATGGCGTATTCAGCAGTGTGTTTATTCCCGTGCTTTTTGCAACTACGTTTCGAGGGTATGCTACGCAACTTGAAACGTGACTGGTTCGTCAGTGTTCCTCATTATCATCGTTTCTATGATGTACGGCGTCTTATACAAGTCATGCATCAGCAACCTGTGGAGACGGAAGCTCAGCTGCGCTTGCAAGCCATTTTGTCCTTGAGATTCTTTGCCTTGTTCCGAGGAGTTGATCTGGCGCGATCACGTAGGGATATCCAACGCGCTGCTCAGCCTTGGTTCATTTCTGCTAAGCGCAAAGGGAGGAGATACTATGCACGTTATCCTATTCACAATGTTATGCCACCGTCAATTGATCCGCAGCGCTGCTTAGCGCGTTATTTTGAGGCTACTGGTGATTACGAGGGTTCTGAGATTTTTGTGTCCCTACGAAAGCCACGGAAGCCTTTATCATCTGATACCATCAACGGTCTCACTACTCGCTGGTTAAGGAAACACCTACTGGAATTGGGGGAACTGGAGACGGATTCGTTTTCCGCGCATTCTACACGAGGAGCAGCAGCAACTGCACTAATCTATCTTGGCGTGGATCCGCATGTGGTAGCAGCATTGGGTGATTGGTCCTGTTACGATAGATTCAGAAGGTTTTACGACAGGACCAGAGCTCTGTTGCGCATCGCGCAAGTTCTGGTCCCTCCTGATCTGGCGACTGGAGAAGCGGTGAGCGCTTCGCGCCTGGCGATTAATTAATTCTTGTAGGTTCAGTTCACGGGAGCTCAGTCTTCCGTTCTGTTGCCCATATATGGGGATTGTGTAGTGCTAGCTGAGCCAGCTCGGATTTACCCGAATAGGTGAGGAGGAAAGAAGAGATGGCGAAGCAATAGCACTACACAAGACACATATATGCCCACCGTGTCCCTCCCTTAAGTTCTTCGCTCACCGTGAAAAGCAGTTGACACTTGGGTCGTCGGTTGCCACGGTTTTAAGAGCATGGGAGGTTAATAGTGGTTGGAGCATGTAAGGAGTACTGATTTTCCAAATTTTTTATTATACTACGGTTTTCTCTGAGATCGTCGACGACAGGTCGTAGCTTAGAGGAAAAACACAACTCTAAGGTTGGTAGAGTGTGGGTTCAAACCCCATGGAGGGGGTATTTGAGGTCAAAAATTTCATTTTTCATGTATAATACCATTTTTGTGTATATTTTGAGGGTGCCCGTTTCAATGAAAGGTAGCAAAGGGCACCAAAAGAGCAGAAAACAGAGAAAACAAACCGGTTTTAAGGAGTTGGCCCATATATGTGTCTTGTGTAGTGCTATTGCTTCGCCATCTCTTCTTTCCTCCTCACCTATTCGGGTAAATCCGACGAAAGACAGCCCGAGGTGGTAGTGGGTACAATGCGACTAAGAACAGCAGACGGAAGAGGTGCTGAGGATATTGAAAGTGTACCTGGGGTGCATGCTAAGGGATTGGTAACCAGCGCGTGTGACAGCACCTGCAGAGACTGTGCAGCTGACCACAGAAGACTGAGAAAATTGTACTCTCTTGAATGCCACAAGACTGAGACAGCCGAAACTGGTGGAAGGAGGGTGACTTCATAGCCGCGAAGCAATACTATGGAAGAACGATTGATGCGGTGAGGCGAGCCATGCAGTGCAACGAGAGGTTGCCAAAAGTTCACGAAGAGGTGGAGGAAAAGGAGCAAGCCCTGAAGAAGATGACGAAAAAAGGACTGAAGGAGAAAGTTTTATAGTGATTTCAACACTGTGTTTGTGCCTCTCCTGCTGATTGCTGCTGGTGTAGGGTTTCCTGCTGCTTGTTGTTGATGAGTAAAATGTTTTATTGGCTGAAATACAACCACTCCAGGATAGCCCAAGCCAGAGATAAGCAAGTAGAAGAGAATCAGGATCAAAGCATGAAGGGCTGCAGTGTAAACAGTGAAAGATGTTAGAATATTCACAGAAACTGCAACTCAGGGAAAATCGGATTGCATATTCACAAAGATAGCTGAACTTTTTTGGAAGAAGATTTGGAAAACTGCCCCATGGTCACTCAATCTGCAAAGTGCCATCTCAGGAGATGTGCACTCTTTGTTTTGGGTCCCATATGTGCTGAGGTGGCCGGGCATGTGGCAATGAGGTCACTGCCATGTCACATGGGAACTTCCTACTTAGCTGGGCTGACCGGGAATTGAACCCAGGACCTCTCAAAAAGAGGTGCCCAGGCCCCTAGGGTGCATACCACTAGAACAGCTAAGAATTCATGAGAAAACATAGATAAATTCATAGGCTCTGCCCTGGATATGTCAGTTCTCAGTCGACTCAGGAAACGTTGAATTGCCTCACATTGATAGGGGATTAAGGGGTCCACTCCATATCCTGATTGAGTGTTTGGTTCCATAGGTCAAAATGTGTTATCACCATTTTTGATTGGGCCAATACTAAGATAGAAATGCCTGTGTGCTTAGAGCACCTCTAATACAACTAGAGTATACCCTAAAGCATTGGAAAAGCACTTTTTCTTACTCCCCCCTTGGGCTGTGGTGGCCACCACTGTCGCACTTTCAGGAAAAAGGGATTTTTTCTTGGCCTTTCCTTGGTTTCCACATCTACTTTGAAATACCTATAATTTCCCTCACACAGAAAAATGGGCGCTGACCATGGCTGGCGCCTTTTTGCTGCTTTGTTCGTAACATTTCCTACAGAAAGCTCAGCGCTCATGGCGCTGCCGCGGTTCCTGTGGCTTGGTTGGGTTAGTTTGGGAGCATGCCAAAAACATATGCATGTGCATCCCTCCCTCCAAGACGCAGCGCGACACTAACCCAACACCAGACTCTGTATGGACATCCGCTCTGGTTGTTAAAACCTGCTGGCGACCTGCTGTCCTGATCTTAGGGCAAAGGGAGTCGTCAGGAAATTAAATTGCCCCTTGTTGGGGTCTTGGGTTCTGCTCAGTCTCCTGGCTGCTGCTTTTTGTCCCCGAAAGCGGCCTACTCAGCGACGCTTTCGCGAGGATATCTGCAGAGGCAGCAATGGGAGAATCGTGGACGAATCCACGCAAGCGCGAAGCGACAACACCTAAGTCCGTCAAATGACGGCCTACAATTTTTCCAAGACAACACACCTGAGCAGAATCCAATTGTGCATCAGAGGCAAATTTTTATACAAATTGTAGTCATCTCTCGATTTTTTAAATCAAGAAATTCCTACACATAAAAAGGCGGCGCGCAGGAGCGGCTCCTAGCGAAGCGCCGGAAAATACATAAATAATGAGATTATAAATGTATGTCTCACGTAGACTGGAAAATGACGAGACACACATTAATAAATAAACATACAGATTCCACCCACACTTGCAGTAAGAATCAAAAATCGAAGAATTCCAAAATCAACTAAAAGACTTCAATGAATCAGGTATAAACCACAGGTGTGCTCGTCTCGTATGCAGCATGCACGTTGCTCGTCTCCTGTCTCCGTGACCGAGTCTTGTAGCAGCGCTAACAAACGATAGAGGGCTAGATTAGAAAGATTGCAGCTGATTAGAGGTCAGATCAGGGTGATTAAACATACACACAAGTGCATAGGGACGTTTTTCGCTTGCGCCTCGTTTTTCTCCTCACCTTGCTTCACTCTCCAGCGGTAGGTAAGGTAGGTAAGCCCAGGTGGGGCCACCCACTAGTGGAGTTTGTGATTGTGGGTCAGATTGGCAGGTTAGCCATAGCCCGATCGTCCACCCGTGCATGCTCGTGCATTCACACACGCATCAAAGGGTAGGCCACGCAAAATGCGCACAGTAAACCTTGTTTAGGTTACCCAGGGGCTCCTCGGTACGTTCTCCATTAGAACCTGAGGAGTCTCTTAACGCTTGCTTGCTTGACAGGGCGTGTTTGAGGACAGTGTATTATAGGTCACACTGAGAAGCGTATAATACGTGGAGTGTGGCTTGGTTCCTCAGCCGCAAACACCCCTTCATTGGCCTTTGCTTTACGGGTGGGCAGGTAGGGTGATTGGTGCAGCAGCGTACCATTTCTTTCTAGCCCTGCTAAACAAATGCGCTGATCACACAAACAATTGACTACACCTCCGCCAGGAGTGGCGAGGGCAGTTCGACTCCGTCGACATCAACGCCGTGCACGCAACAAGAGCGCCCCTTCCCTCCAAGCCCTAGCAGGGGAAACGCGTTGTGGCGTCCCCTGTTAGGCCACAGTTGCTTAGCAGCTCTGTGTTCTCTTGTCTTCTTCACAGGAGGGTCATTAGGACTCACGACTTCACCTCCAACAACACCCAGTAGAGCGTGAGTGTAGGAGTGGTAATCCTGAGTGGGGGCTTGAGCCAGTTGCAGAAGTGCTCGCCAACCAGGATGGTGCCACTGTAGGTAGGGTGTGTAGAGTAGTGGTGTCTCCTGTCCCGCGTGCTTTTCCTCGTGGGCGGTTGAGTGCGTTAATTTTTGGCCTTTAGCAAAAATGGGCGTTGTGTATGCCCTTAGCACACTTGGCCACCCCTCCCCTCTACTAGGTAGGGCTTTTGTCGTCTTTCCCCAAGGATAGGCGCCAGCACAGAAATTGGGCGCCATAGGGGTGGTACCAGTACCTGACTAGGACCTTCGGTCCGACATCAGCGAAGCCCGGTCTCAGGGAGCCATGCCCGGGAGAGAAGTGAGACACACACAGACGAACGTGGCACACTTAGGGGTAAGGGTCAGTCCCTAGCTTTAGTCTTTCAGGCAAGTGTCTCAGCGAGCCTCAGCAACTCACCAGGGTTGTTCTGGGACAAGTAGTCAACCAGAACTGAGTTTAGGCGTCCCTATAGTAGAACAAACGCAGAGAAGGGCTCCCAGGTGGCCTCTCCGACTCCAAACCCTTCCCAGAGGGTGAGGAAGCGCCGACCCTGGCGGTAGCGGTGGCGTAGGACAGACTTCACCAGGTAGAAGCCCCCCTTACCCATCTCCTCGGCGTTCATGTCGGGGAGTTCCCCTTCAACTTCCATACGGCTGGCAGCCCCTTGTAGGTCTAGGGCGGCAATTTCCTCGTCGTTCAGCTCCCACTCCTCCCCACAGAGGTCTTCAGGATCATAGTAGCGCTTCAGGTGTTGAGCAGCGCACACCAGGGTCCCCCCTAGTTGGGGAGAACACTGCACGGTGATACGGTGTCCATCCACTAATAGAATCTTGTACGGCCCGAAGTATGGGTCATTGCTGGTAGAGCGTGGCCAGGCGGGTAGTAGACTGTGGTGCACCAGCACCCAGTCCCCCTCTTGGTAGGTGGCCGGTACTCGGTGCTTGTTCTTCTTGTTCCACTGAAGCTCCCTCACTCTCTGGAGCATATGCTTGGCCTTGTCCACCTTCGCTTGTTGCTCTTGGAACCATTCACCCACAGAAGAATGGGTGTCCTCTGGATAGGGGGCATGTAGGAACCACGCCGGGCGCCCTAGGAATAGCTCATGGGGCGAGTAGCCAGTAGCCGAACTCTCTTGGGAGTTCATCATCAAGGATATGACGGGGAGTAGTCTCACCCAGTCTCTGGTGCGTTCAGTTTTGCACCATATCCTTACATTCTCCTTGAGGACACGGATCTGTCGCTCACATAGGGGGTTGCTCGTGTGCGAGTAGGGAATCCCCGTAGACACCTGGACATTGAGGGATCTCAGGACCCTCTTGTACCAGCCAGTATCTGAGCGTGCTCGTACGTCCTCATCAGAGTTGATCTCCTTGGGCGCTCCATAGACACAAAACCACTCCTCCAGGAGTATCTTGATAGTCTCCTCCCTGGTAATGTGCTTGGTACATGGGAACACCCTGGTAAACCTGGTCAACCCACAGGTTACCACGAGGGCGAAGTCATAGCCCCCGAAACTTCGGCATCTCCGTGTAGTCCACGTATAGAACACTGTTAGCACAGTGTGGGATGGGCAGGGTCGAGTAGAGACCTCTGTCCCTGATATCCCCTGGTTTGCAGGACCTGCACGGGCACTTGTCCACGATAGGCTGGAGGGCTTTCCGCAGTTGGTCGTCAGTCCACGTAGTGTGGAACCACTGCTTGAACAGCCTCAGGGTACGGTCAGCACCCACATGACCACTGGACTCATGGGTCCACTTCAGCAGCGCTGGGACTCTGTCACTAGGCACCATGATGCGGTCCTCGTGCCAGAGGTAGCTCTTGTCCCTCTTCCACTGATCTTGGTTGACCAGGAGGGGTTCAAGGCGTTTCTCCAGGCGCTTGTAGATATCCCCAAACTCCTTCAGGTACTCTGATGGTTGGAGTCCATCCAGGGGGCGTATCATCGTCATGTTGAGGTCCAAGTGGACGTCCATGCGGCTGAACGCCTCCTTAGCCAGCGCTTCAGACCGGGCACCAATCAGGGCGTTGAAGTTGTTGCGGCTGATGTAGTCTGCACATTCGCTCTTCACTCCCTGGATATGGTGTACCGTCAGCCGTAGTTGACTGAGGTAGGTTCACCAGCGCCGTATCTTGGCCTTCTCAGGGGGGGGGGGGGGCTTCTGGAAACTGCGGACCGGTTCTTGGTCGCACAGCCAGACCACAGGGTTACTCCCCAACAGTCGTGCTTGTGAGGATAGCACTAGCATACCCGCGAGCAATTCCTGCTCATAAGTGGAGTAGTTCCCCCTGGCCATTTCCAGTTCCAGTGGCCCAGAGGTACTAGTACCCACTTGTCGTCAGGGTAGCTGTGCTTGAGGGTTCCATCTCGGTTGAGACTTTCTGTCCCCCATTGGGAAATGGCCGAGTCGAACTCCTCCTTCTCTAGTGCTTGCCATTGGAACAACGTTCCACCACCGCCCACATTGCTGGCGTCGGTCACCAGGATAATCTCCCCTTGTGCCCTAGGCGCGCCCAAGCACTTAGCGTTGGCCACCTTGTCTTGGAGCTCGTCAAACGCTTGTTGCTCTTGTGGGCCCCAGCGCGAAGTAGTACTCTTCTTGATCAAGTCCGTCAGAATGGCGCTGGTGTAGGTGAAGCTTTTGATATGGCGGCGATAGAAGTTGCACCCCCAATGAAACTGTGTACATCATGAAGTCTTTTCTTGGGGTCTTCGTGTCGTACCTTAGCATCAATCAGGGGTTTGGCCTTAGAGGCCGCTGGGGTCCACCAGCCATAGCCAACGTCAAACCCCAGGTACTGCATGGTCTCCTGCATGAACTCACACTTCTCCAGCTTGAGTCGTGTGTGGTTCTCCTGGCAGACCGCAAAGAACTCACCCAAGAGGATTAGGTGGTCCTCCTGGGTATTGGTCCCAAGGCATACATCGTCGATGTGAGCTTCCATCTGGGCCCAACGGGATATAAGCTCCTGCACCTTAGGTCTCCTTCGTAGGATGGACAAGATCTTGTTCATCAGCTCTTGGAATAGAGCGGGTGCGTTGACCACGCCAAATGGCATGACCTTCCACTTGAACACCCTCCCCTGAGGGGTGATGAAGGCCAGTAGCTCCTGAGCGTTGGGCGTCAGGTCTACTTGCCAGAATCCGCTCCTCTTGTCCATCTTGGTCTTGTAGCGACAGGAGGCTATCTTCTCCAGGGTAGACTCCATATTGGGAATGGACCCTGAGTGGTTCAACGTTTACTTGTTCAGCTCTCCGTAGTCCACTACCAGCCGTTTGGCTGCGAACCCAGGTTTAGCCACCAGGAAACAGGGGCTGCAGTGTAGGGGGTAGTCCCGGTCCTTGTACTCCAGGACTAGGCCAGCGTCGATACATTCTTGTATCTGTCGCTAAATCTTGTCGGCCTGCTCTTTAGGAGCTGGATAGGGTCTCCTCCGGATCTTGTGACCCACGAACTCGGGTTTCAGCTTGAGGTCCATCTGTACCAGCTTGTCACATGAAGCTGGAGGGGGTAGTTCTCCGAACACCTCCAGATAGGTCCTTATAAGCTTCTGCACCCGCAGGTTCAATAGCTTGATCTTGTCTCCATGTCCTCGTCAGAGTGCAAGTTGCTTGCCCCCAGCGTAATAGACGTCGGGAGGCGAACCTCCACTGACTCTTCGCGCTTGGTAGTGTCCTTCAACCCTTGTTAGGCATGGAGGAGGTCTTGTTCAACCATCTCCGATGGACGATGGCAACATAGGCACGCTTGAGGGGGTTCACATACACAATCCTCCAAGAGGTCGGCCTCTTCTGGGGTCCTCACATGGGCGCCCCACACGCTCTTAATGAGCTTCAGATTTACCTCCCTTTGGCAGGTGGTGATCTTCTGTTCGAGGTCCTCCTTCAATTGGGATGAATCTCCCATACGTCCTTGCTTCAGTGGCCATGAACTGCGGGTAGGCTTAGCGTAGCATAGCTTTTTCGCCATCAACTTCCTCTTGGAGTCCACATACTCCCTTAGCCTGGATCGAGGGTCCAGCTCTTTGTCCACGGGGTCTTCCACCCTCATGGAGAGTAGGGGTTTCAGTGGGGCGACGTACTCGGCGTTCTCCACTTCCTCCACACAGGTCTGCACGAAGAAGGCGTCGTGCTCAGTTTCGTCATCTGAGTGGATAGAGCCAGGTAGCTCGGATAGTCCACACTCAGAGACTCCATCAGGAAGAGGTACATGGCAGGGAGAGTTGAGGGCGTTGGTGTCAGTCACGACGTACTCATCTCCTCCAGGTATAGTCTCAATAGCATCTTGCAGTCGTAGTCCATCCTTCAAGTCACCCAAGGCGAGTCCATCGCTTTCTCGTTGTATAGCCTGGACCAGAGTCGGGTCCAGATCCTCCCAGGGGATGGAGGTAAGACCTCCGTCCACCACGCTGAGCATACTCCCCCATCCGGGTTTCCGGATAGGCGTCTTACGCCCGAGAGGCACGTAGATGGCCTCATCAGGTAAGGAAGCAGAGCTGATAGTCAGCCTGTCCAGGAGGTTTCGCCAGTACTCGTTGCCCCCATGGGCGCCCCAATCAGGGGAAACCCAGGACCATACGGGAACGTTCCAAGGCCACCTTGGTCAGGAACTTCCCCTGTTCACTGAACCTGGGGTTCCTGTAGGCCATGCCGAAAGAGGGCCAGTAAAATTTGTAGCTGCAGTTCTTCCCCTTGCTGCAGTAAAGGTCCAGTACATGCTGCTTGTCGCTGGCGAACAACTGTACACTCAGGTCTTCTCTAGAGTAACCCAACTCCTTCAGACCTTGGTCTAGGACTTCCCCAAATAGTTGATAGTCCTCAGTTTTGGAGGCCGCCATCATGTTCGAGGGCTCCTCCTTCGATAGCGTCAGGTAACTCGAGGTATGTTCCGACTGCTTGGGTGGCACAGTCTCTCTGCCACTGCCGTGGTCCACGTAGAGGAGGTAGGGCGCTTGCAGCGTCAGGGATTGTATCTGGGAGTGCTGCACGAAGAAGTCAGTCCCCAATACAAAGTCGAAGGCCTCAGTGTCCATCTCATAGAACAGATGGGCGATAGTCCGGGAGCCCATAGGTACCTCCACTTCACAGTCCCTGCAGCTGTGCACCACATGTCCATCCCCCATTCGTATAGCCGCGGTGGTCATAGTGTTCTTCAGGCTCCCACTAGGTAAAACCTTCTTGGCCACTATAGATATGGTGGCGCCAGTATCCAATACCCCCAGGTATTCACGTCCCCCCAGTCGGATACGTACCCAAAACACCAGGTCTTGGGTGCCACCGGAGCGCCCCGTCAGAACTCCGCGGGACAGGTCACCTCCAACCCCTTGTTCCGCAGCTTGCGGGCCATCCTCATGAAGCGGCTTCTCTTCTTAGCGTTAACCTCATCACCACCTTTGTGCTCCCGCTTGGCCCCTTGTTCTTTCTGGGCCTGCGTCTGTGAGCGTGTGGTAGGACCAGACTGCCCTCCAGAGGGCTCGGAGTTCCCCCCTGGATTAGGGTTGGGGTTGCCTCCGTTCTTGTTGGTGTTCTTGTTGTCCTTGTCTGGCTGGCGGTTAGCGCCTAGTCCTCGTCCACCTTGACTCTTGTCTTGCCCTTGTCCACGTCCCTTCCACCTGCCCTTGCCGGAGTCGTTGCCTTTGCCTTTGCCTCCACCTTTGCCAGAGCTTTTGCCAGGATCTTCACCCTTAAGCTTCGCCGATAGGCGCTGCTTATGGTAGCACTCATCCTCGTAGTGCTTCCTCTTCCCACAGATGGTGCACCTGTAGTGATCCGGCTGCTTTGCCATGGCGCCAGTGTTCTTCTCCAGCTGCTTCCCTTGGACTACGAAGCAGTCTCGCTGCTCGCAGTCAGGGGCGTGCTACAGGTGGCCCTGCTCGTCTCTGGCATCACACCAGAAGAGCTCCTTGACGTTTTCCATGATACGGGCGTGGGCGTGTTTGGGCGTAGTCCCCTGCCCAGGTCTGGATCCTTGGTACCCTTTGCCATGGCTTCCAGAGCCTCCCCCTCCAGGACGGTACGCGTTCAGGTGCCGGTCGCTTTCTTTCTCCAGCGCCAGCTCGGGGAGTAGCGCACATAGATCCTCGTAGCAGAGGGTTCTAGGCTTGCGCTCTGCCGTTGAACGGCACTCGTCCCACAGCTCTGGAGAAAGCTTAGCCACCAACCAGAAAAGCAGGTCGTCGCTGCTGTAGGAACCGGGCGTCAATCGTCCAGCCCTGTGGTCCAGGTCAGCCAACAGCTCAGAGACCCTGCCAGGTTTGGGGTTGTTGGGGAGCACGGCCAGGTTCTGGATCTCGGCCCTGATGGAGAGGTCGGTTTCGTAGGTCGGGTACTACCTCTCCAAGGCAACCAACACATCAGCAAAGGTGGCGGAATTAGTCACGATCTGTCTGACATGCTTCTCCAGGTACTTGGTCTTGCAGCACTGTAGGAGCAGATCGCACTTGACCCGTCCACTAGCGTGGGTTTGGCCGGTCAATCGGTGAAACCGGCGAAAATTCTCAGCGAACTCGCTGAGGTCCTTGCCTGTGAACTCAGGCAGGTTCACCAAGATCTTGGTTGTGGCAATAGCTTTAACCTCCTGAGACCTGCGTCCCTCAGGGCGTCGGGTCTTCCTCTTCTTCTTCTTCTTCTTCCCACTTGGGTTCTCGGGGTCCTCCGGGTTGTCGTCCTCCGAGGGCGAAGAAGAAGTAATCGACGGCGGCTCATCATCGGAGAGGTCTCCGCCTAGATCACTAGAGCCATAAGGCTCCACGTCAACCATTGCCCTCAAGGCTTTCAGCCCCAGCCGGTCCAGCTCGGCTCTCGTAGAATTCGTCACGTGGCTGTAGGGCGGCTGGGCTGTTCTCGGTACCAAAAGGGCTTCTCGGTATCACTGCAGGGGTCGGCATCGGTCGGCTTCTCAGGCTCCCCAAGGTGTTTGTCAGCCCTGCCACCAGGTGGTTGGCCTGTACTCGATGGGGTGACACTCCCACCGTGGAAGGTGACGCTTGGGGCGGTATCATCAGGGGCTCCAGTTTCTCTCAAATCCCTTGAGTGAGGTCGCCAACAATTTTGAAGGTGGCTCCTCGGAGCACCTCGTTGATCTCCTACCGCGTCAGGGACCTGTTGGAGGATCTCCCCGATCCTCTACTTCTTCCTCCAAGAGACTCGGGTCCTCTCCTCAACCCACTCAAGGTAGCATACCCAGGAACATGCACATAGGTTCTCGTAGCGGGTAGAGGATGGTGATAGTCAGCCGCATACCATCGCGGCGCAGAACTTGAGGTCACCGGCTTACTGGCAGTAGTTGCCTCAGGGAAGGCAGTGGTAGGTGGGCCCATACCATAGGCAGGGTAGGTAGGCATACCAGTAAAGCCTGTGCCCTCAGCCATATGTGGGTTTGTTATGGGTGTGGATGTTGCAGCGGCTGGGTCTGAAATTGGGACTGTGGTGGTTATAGGAGAGGGTGATGCGTGGAGGCCAGAAGCGCTTGGTGCGCCCTCAAAGGTAGGATTATTCGTCGGGTCTTGCCCTTGGTCTGCTCCTTCGTCTGCTTCGTCTCCAGCATCCTTCTCTCTCTCTCTCTTTCTCTTCACAGGTTGAGTGTCCACCTCCTCGACTGAGAGGCCCCGGAAGGCCGACTGGAGTCCTTCCAACGAATCCTCCGCCACGTCCACTGGCCCATGTAAGGGCTCCGAAGGTACGGCGCTAGGTCGAGGTCCAGGTTCACTAGGTGCTGGCATTGCTGGTGCCTCAGGCGCTGTCTTCACGTCTGTGTCCTCTTTCTTTGTGTCCATCTTCGTTCGCTCTTCTGCTTATATATGACTGATCTCGGCGCACTGGATGTACGGCACGGGGTTGCTGCCGGTACGCAGAGACAGTCTGCCTCTGCTACCAGAAGGTTTTATAGAGATTTCAACACTGTGTTTGTGCCTCTCCTGCTGCTTGCTGCTGGTGTGGGGTTTCCTGCTGCTTGTTTTTGATGAGTAAAATGTTTTATTTGCTGAAATACAGCCAATCCAGGATAGCCCAAGCCAGAGAAAAGCAAGTAGAAGAGAATCAGGATCAAAGCATGAAGGGCTGCAGTGTAAACAGTGAAAG
The DNA here is from genome assembly GCA_964036045.1 of Eutreptiella sp. 'Long Island Sound 2002'. NCBI lineage: Eukaryota > Euglenozoa > Euglenophyceae > Eutreptiales > Eutreptiaceae > Eutreptiella > Eutreptiella sp. 'Long Island Sound 2002'. The sequence goes on from OZ038382.1 coordinate 123,698,473, forward strand.
ATGTTAGAATATTCACAGAAACTGCAACTCAGGGCAAATCAGATTGCATATCCACAAAGATAGCTCAAATGTTTTGGAAGAAGAGTTGGAAAACTGCCCCATGGTCACCCAATCTCCATAGTGCCATCTGAAGAGATGTGCACTCTTCTTTTTAGGTCCCATATGTGCTGAGGTGGCAGGGCATGTGGCGATGAGGTCACTGCCTTGTCACATGGGATCTTCTTACTTAGCTAAGCTGACCGGGAATAGAACCCAGGACCTCTCAAAAAGAGGTGCCCAGCCCCCTAGGGTGCATACCACTAGGACAGCTAAGAATTCATGAGAAAACATAGATAAAATCATAGGCTCTGCCCTCGATATGTCAGTTCTCAGTCGACTCAGGAAGAGTTGAATTGCCTCACATTGGTAGGGGATTAAGGGGGCCACTCCATATCCTGATTTAGTGTTTGGTTCTATAGGTCAAAATGTGTTATCACCACTTTTGGTTGGGCCAATACTAAGATGAAAATGCCTGTGTGCTTAGAGCACCTCTAATACAACTAAAGTATACCCTAAAGCATTGGAAAAGCACTTTTTCTTACTGAAGGTGCAGGGCTGAAATAATCCAGAGCACAGCAGCGTGGAACGGGTCGGAAGAAACGGAGATGGCAGAAGCTGCCGAAATGCCCGAAGCAGCGGAAACAGCAATGGATGAGGATGTGCCCTAAACACAAAAGCTAACGGACATGATGAAAAAGAGCAACAACTTAAGGAGCAGGTAGAGATGCGGGCAGAGAGTGAGTGAGGACAGAACAATGATGGCATGGCTAGTGCCAGTGACTTGGGCGGCCGGAAGTGGTATACTTTTGTATAAGGGACGTTAGAAAAAGGAACAGAAAAATATGGTGGGAAAATGCTACTAACTACCCTTTCTTTGTCACTGATTTTTGGAAAAGTCAGTTTTTCCATCCGGCTGTACAAAAGGGGTGCCTTTTGACGATTCCTCATCAGGGATTGTAAGGCATCGCAATCCAAAAATCACATTTGTGCCAAAATGAAGCTATTTACCCACATTTGTGATTGTGGGGCCTCGAAATACACCCGATTGGAAAGTGTAAAAGGACCCTGTTCCACCAATATGTGGATGCTGTTCGGTGCAGCTGCTAATGTAAATAGGTGTATTTATAGATATGCATTCTGAAAATGGGGATAAAATAGCCAAACTACCTAGTTTGGAATGCGGCCCCTCGCAGTCCAACTTAGAATGTTGGTGATTCAAGGGATTCACCTAGTTTTTCAATTTATATTGCGAGGGCTCGCTATACAAAAAGGAAATGGCATCATGTGCCTACATTCTTCAGTCAGTGAGAATGGAAATGGTTTAACAAATATCATGACCTAACGTTCCAAGGTACAAAAGCAGAAAAGTAGGCTATCTAACTTAGAATACCGCAGATATTGGGCCTCTACCAGATAAATATAGGAAATTTGCCAAAACCACCATATGCTTTTCTGGGCCGAAAACATGCATTTTGGGGGGGTAATTGGACCGAAAAGCTGACTGCTTAAAGTTCCCCTGGGCAGAAAGCAGGTAAATGAGGCACAATACCTAGTCAAAGGTAGCAGACACCCCGGTACAAAAGTGTGTTACTTTCTGCCGCCTAAGAGTGAAAGTTGGAGCAACAGTGGCGGTGAAGCTTTCATTGCATTATTGCCGTGCTCGCTGTCTGACTTGTTTCGTACCAATGCTTCGTACGAAGCATTTTGGTTTGTACGAAGCAAAATGCGAAGAAATTGAAAGAGTAAAGAATAGTTTGGTCGGCGACGTGAAGGCACGTAAAGCAAGTGTAAAAGGCGTAGACCACAAGATGCTGTTTGGCGGAAAGCAGTAAAGGAGTTACAAAGAGCAGAAAATGTGCGCCGAACGGAGGAAAATACTCATGTGTCACATCAAACAAATGTTTCTTACGAAAGAAGTCGTACAAAATTTCCCCAATTTTGGCAGGCTGCTAGGGTAGGCGTGATCCCCTGTAGAACCCCATTCGGGGGTACACCGTCAACTCTTGCTCCTTCAAGAGCAAGCTTGGTCCACACCTTAGGAAGTTGGGACCATGGGGGGTTAGCATAGCAAAAACCCATCGATCCTCAGTAGAAGGTTTAGGCGTTTTTTGCTCTGTACCTCCCAGCTATCCGAGTGTGGGCTCTCGAAGCTTTAGGCGTTATCGAGATATCGTGAACAGTAGAGCTGCATCTTTACTTGCGAACAAACTGAGCTTCATTGAGGTCTACCTGCAGGGCGGCCAGTCTTTTTTTCAAGACGGGTTGCAGCAACTGATGGGTTTCATTTCGATAAGACCAATTCATGTAGCTTAAACTGTGTTCTCTGTGTTCTGAGAGCTCCAGAGGGACATAGAAAAAACCACTGCGAAAAATGCAGTGCAGGGTAGAGGGGCGTGGCAGAGACAACAGTTTCACCTTGGGGTTACGGCGCCCGAAGTCTATGCCAATGACAATGTCAAAGGCGTCGGTGTCCAGTATCCTCCAGGGCTTGGTAACCTTTTCATTGCCTACACCAGCAGTCATATCCACTCCTGCCAGGGAATGGATGGTCCTACCATCCACGACCCTTATGGCGAAGGTTTTGGATTTCCCGATCTTGGCTTCTTTGCGCAATCCGCGGGCAACGATTGATAGTGTGTCGCGTTTGTCCAAGACCGCTTTGTAAACATGATCGCATGTTTCAACGGTGAGCCCAAAAACCACTTCCTCTTTTTCGGAGCCACCGCCCTATCTCTCCTCAGGGAACCTCACCTCCATCCCGGCAGCCTGCAGGCACTTAGGGTGCCAGTTGAGCTTCCTTTTCTTGTCGTTCTTGCCCTTCTCAGTAGTGGAGGGGGGGGATGCAGTTGTCATCTCTCCCTGCTGCTCACTCTTGCCGGCAGGGCTAGGCGGTCGGTCCTCTTCTACCAGTACACAGGGCTGAGGACCTCTGTGGCCCGCCAGGGTTACCCTTACCAGCTTGCCTCCGCGTTTCTTGTTCCGCATCCCTATGTCTTTGGGGTTCGCAGTCTCATATGTGGCATTCATCTTGGTAATGCCGACGCTTGCCGCAATACCCGCTGGTAATCGTGCAGCGGAAGTGGTGCTGGCGTTTCACCTCTGGACCAGTCCTTTGTTCTCTGCTTGCGTTGCAGTGGGAGGAGGCAAGTGCTTGGCCCATCGCAGTCATCGGCCTGACAACGTTTAGATTTTTCCTCGTTAAGACCACCTTAGAAAAGATTAGGGACCTCTTTGCCATTGAAGGGGGGGTTCCCCTGCATGTATTTCAACTCACCATGGCGGCGCTTACCAGGGTTAGAGTATGGTTCAGACCAGCTCCCTCAAGGATTCCTCTCAGTCAGGGCCTCCCTTCGCAGGTGCTTGCGCAGATACTTAACCATCTGAGACTCATTCTTCCTCTTCATGGCCACCTTCGCTCAAGCGGTTTGATCAGATCATCGTAGCAGTGCGTCGTAGCTTTTCTCTCGGCCACGCTCGAAGGAGGCCCTGGCCTTCATCCGGGAATCCGACGCCCCACCGCCAGCAACACTCCAGGAAACAGCGGCGGCTCTGGTCCTAACCGTACACAGTTGGACACGGGGGCACACCATCGTCCTGCATGACAAAACGGGGGCCCCCTACGCACGCACCGCGACATGCCGACCGACCACTGTGTCCACGGGGGAAGCACACCTCGAATGGACAGCCGGGCAAGAAGATGACGAGTACACCCTGGTGCACGCCACGCAACACGGACACAGGGCAACCGAGCAGAAGGAGCCTACGCCCGAGCCCGCCGCGACCCCCCCACCGAGACCAGCCCCCCGACACTGGACCCTGTACCGACAGCTGGCCCATGCCCGCACCCTAGCGGAGCACAGTATCCAGCCGTACACGGAAGCTGCGTATGTGGAACGCATGCTACAAGACTGGACCAAGTACGAAACGGAGGTCCTGGAGGGACACGAGGGCCCACCCGATGCCACCTCCCGCACAACATGGGACGACGTAGTGCCAGACGGAGACATCGGAGCACTGGCTACGACCGTTCGCACCACGTTCGAAGACTGCGCCAGACCCGAACACCCGTTCCGGGACAACAGCAACCCCGCCATCACGAACGCCATCCTGGCCTACCACAGCTGATCATCTCAACACAGCATCCACTTCCACACCCCGCACGATGACCCAAGCGAGTGGCACCCTATTGGGCCACCAGTGCTGAAATTCTACTTGCACGAAGATGCAGCCATCGGATCACACAGCATCACCAGCCTTCGGCCTACAATGCCACAACCGATACCGGAGCCACACATACCCCCAAGTCCTACAAAACCCCAAACGCCCACGCAACACGAACAAGGGCCCCCCGAAAAAGGGCACGGCCCAGCAGCCCACAAAAGGGCTGAACCCCGGAACGCCACCACAACTGTCCAACAACTTGATAAGCCTCTCACCTCACGTCACGTCCCAGACAACTACCAACTACCCCGAGGGGGGAACCACACAGGTGGCACGGCAACGACATGGCGACTACCGACGGGCACCATCGATTGGAAGAAAGTCCTCCCAAGGATAACAACGATGGTATCCATGCGCTTCCTTACGCCCCACCAAGTACAACCAACGCAGGCCATGCACCTCTTACTAACCAACCAGGTCACGGCAGCCATGGAAGGCACAGCCCTGGGCGACGACGACTAAACGGCCCAGGCGAGGCCCACACAAGCTATCTGGATAAACGCAACAACGGGTACCGACATTACCGTCGACCCCGACCCGGAGTGGATGGCTATCCACTATACCCTAGACTGCGCGGAGAACGACCCCACACTGACAGAATGGCAGACCAGGTGGGCCGCTGAAGCCAACTGCCTTGACGAGGTCACCCTCGACGACACCCTCATGCCGCAGACAATGGAGCCCGCGGGACGTACCGCCCGAACACACCGGGACCCCACCAAGCACACCCTCTGGCACTACCCCACTACCATACATCCTGAGGCGGTAACCCACATCAAAGAGGCGCTCTCTCTAACCATCCCTGAAACCCACAACGCCCACCAGCCGGATTGGATTTACTGGATTCAAAAGAAAAATTTCAAATGATCGAAGCACCGCAATTCAACAAAGACACCAGAGAGTTATCGAATTACTGGATTCTGCTTAAATTCTACGCCGCCTTCCGGTTAAAAGCACAGCAAACCAATTGCAAACAAGGCTCTGCCTGTAAATTCGGTCATAAATGTTGGTTCAAACACCCCGACCGCTTGTCCCCCCGCCCCAACACTCACTCGCACTGCTCCACAATCACAGACCACAGTCTCACAGCAGAAGTTCACCAACCTTACTGTTTGGATACAAATATATTAACAAAGCAACAAGACAAGGTCGACTCACTTTTGTCTGTGCGTGCGCATGCAACAGCTCACACCACAACTCACCCTGAAGTACCAACGTGTACGACAAGCCAACCAGTCACCCCACCGCAGCACCTCCAAGCCCAAACACAACCAAGCCACACCTCCGCTGCCACAGAATCAACCGCCGATCAATCGCAAGCAAGCCCTTGTACTACGGTTAAGCAGCTGCAAATTCCACAGGACCCAGGCAAACCAAACTACCCAGATACCGCAGATGGAGTATGGCAAACAGTTGCAAAGCGGCCACGAACACGCGCGCATCAAGACCCGCAACCGCAACAGGAGGACCAGCGATGCAAGGACTGCCAAACGCCTTTCAAGAAATATCACGACAAAATAGAGTTGTTTCTTGACAGAGGTCTGAATCTCCCTCTAAGATGCGACTCCTGCATCCAACAAATAAAGGAAAAAGCCAGTAGTCAATCCACATCAACTCCTCAGATCATCCGCCAAGCTGACAACCTGCTGCTTCACTGCGCTAACCCTTGGACCGTCACCAAGAATACTGCTCCTCCGCAACAAAATGAGCTCCCTCCTCTACCGAAGCCGAGTGCGAGTCCTCAAGCAAATGGCCGCGCCAAGCTATGTCAAGCGAATCACGACTCAGCTTCGACAAGCGAAAAAGAAGATCCAATAAATCAACACGATGAATCAAGCCCGGAATCAGCCTCAAACCAGGAGACCGACACCGAAGAGAGCGACACGGAATCCAATGCAAGCGAATTCCGTACAGTCAGCGTCAAGACTACTGCAATTCACCACTCCGAATCCTACTCGCTTTTGGGACACGAGCACGATAGCCTCCTCTGAGGAGCAATCTTCACAGTCTGCGCCTGCCTCTTATTGGCCACCACAAGAAAAGCATCACTATGACTCACCACGTGAACAAGAAAGAACTTTCGCTGCGAATTCTGACACCACCAAAGACTGCATGCCTGAACTCCAGGACTCAAGTTCCAGCGATGAGGACAATGAACCAAACCTTCGAGATCCCGAACAATTTGTCATGAACGACCAAAAGCTCAAAAGAAGAATCAAACAACTGTTGCATGAAAGGCCCACTTACCAAGCCTTAATGCGCCGTGCCTGGAGTAATACTTTGAATCAGTGCAAGGTTTCTCCTCAGACCGGAAGCAGATATAAAGCACACGTGGCTATAAATCTCATCAATCAATTTGAACACCTTCGCCGCACGAACCCTGAACTTCTGCAAGGCCCTGAAAAGGAGTGCAATGAACTCCACTAATACACTCACTGAGCTGTTACATACATACCACAGACTTGCCTCGTGCCTTTGCTTTTGCCTGTTTCCCCTTTTTATTTATTTCAAAAGACACGCAAACACATCCAGCTTTTTTTAGCCTACATATAGGCTTCATCCGACACAGTCAACCTGCAGGGGAAAGCCTGCCTTGTTCCCTTTTCAAAACAGACTTTTTTGTGGCCTATGGTGCCGGAAGGGCAGTGCATTGCGCCCAAGATTTGCTCTGTTTTTTGAAATTGTAAATACTGCAGCAGTCCTTCCAGGAACCTCGCAGATGCGCAATAATTGTGTGTTTTGGGCGGGAGACCGCCATGCCTCAAAAAAGGCGCCCACCAGCCGGGGATGTTCACAATATACTGGAACTTCCCAACAGACAGCGGCATGGTGCCCCAGTTCGCTGAACCCCCACTGCCCCCTACCGTCACGGCACTCGCCAAGGCGGCCAAAGCCATGGCGCACAGGGAGGGTGCCCCGCAGGACTCGACACCAAACGTCCTCGTCGAGCAAGGCGCCCACCACAACGCCAACAAAGCGCAGCAGGCTGGACGCCAAATACACCCGCCGTTGTACGACAAAGGCGGTAACCTCCAGCCCCACAGCCCATGGATGGTACACTCATATTAAAAGTCCATGGGGACAAACGGAAGGGCACTAAAGTACAAATCACGCACGTCCTGGCTCGCACGCACCTCAACTACACCGTCTCCACCTCAAATATGCTCGTCACCTACGGCGAAGCACGGAAGTCCACGTACAGACTGCAGGCCGACACCAAGGGCGCGGCATACACGATGTACCCCTGGGCACGATACGGGGACCTACCAGCCCCCATCTGGCACCCGGACCCGTCCTGGCACCAACCCCCCCACGGGAGGCGAGTATACCGCCAGAGAATTAAACCCGCGGGGAACACCACCCCCCCTCAACATCATAAACTCAGCCCTCGCAAACGCCAGAATGCCTCTCATAGACACAGGATGCCCCACCCCAGATGACACCACCCACCGCCGAACGTGGGTCACCATCAGAAGGGCCTTACACCACGACATGGACCGCCACCAAGCCACCTGGATCCACCAAGGCTCAGTCACCATCAGGGTGGTGGGATGGTTGAGCACCTTAAACCCCCAAAAACTACGCAGGGTGGCAGGGGACCTACATACTATATCCCGTACCCAACGGCATGGATGGTCCCTGCCCAGGGCTCCGGCCCGGGGACCTGCCCCGCGGCCACCCCCGCCCCGACGCCCTGTTCCAGCCATTGCCCCCACACCCTGCCCCACTCCCAGCTGTCCCCCTAAACACGGTAACAGGCGCCAAAGGAGTGTACCTCAAGACAGGAGACACCACGGGCCAAGCCATCCCTCTCGATCAGGTACACCACATGGCCCTAGGGCCACGACTACCCAACAGCGACAAACCACGGCACCCGTTGGCGAGACACGGCGCACGCGACCCCAGGCCCACGGACCCAAACGGCTGAGGCCCCGACAGGGGTCTACTGCACCTCACCACGAAACACACGGCCAAACTCCCGGCCACCCTGGCGGGAGAAAAGTACTTCATCGTGGAAGGCCTAACGGACGATGTCATCACCCTGGGGGCCAAAACCCTGGCGGCCACCACCGACGCATCAGACATTGCCGTGGGCCACCCCACGGCACGTAAGGACAGAGTACAGGTCACAGAAGACGCCCTGACGCCAGACGTTGTGAACCATCTCGTGACCCTGACCAGCCCGCTGGGGCAGCACGACCAGAAAACGGAAGGTCTGAAGGTCACTGACTGGGCGGCCCTTGTTGACAGGCCCCAAGATACCCCCACGGTGACACTAACATACCACCAACACACATGGTCGGCGGCACAGGGGAACGCCACGGGCACAACGGACAGGGTTCACACATTCACACCGGAAGCGTAACAGGCGACCCCACTGGCACTGGGGGACCGCTTTAAACACTCCACCCACCACACCAACCACCCCCGGGCGCACTGGTTGGCCCTCAAAACGGCGATGCACTGGACAGTGGATGCCCAAGCCACGGACACAACACTGCCCGAGACGTGGCTTACACTCACGCGCAACCTCGCGGCCTATGTGCGAAAGCACGGGACAGCAAAGGCGCAACGCTGGATGTCCTGACCCACGTACACGGAGCGAACTCTGAAATTTCGCACCACCAGCCTACAAGAAAACGCAAACCAGCTTCGGGGTATGCACCGGCCACAGGAGGGACAGGGACCGGCATACAGCATATTCCACCGCGAGGCACCGAAGCCGGCCCCCAAACCGGCACCAGAACGACCCCGGCTCAAACCGAGGCCCTCTCCAGGGGGAGCGGACGCCTCGGCCCGCCGGGCCAAACGGCCCAAACCGGAGCCAAAATCGGCCCCAGCGCCACCACCACCACATCCACAACCGAAGCCAAAGGCCCCAGCGTGCCCATTTTTCACGCTGGCCGAACGTGCCGCCATGCACCCCGAGTGGCCAGACAGCGCAGAAGTACAGGGAGTATTCGGAGCCACGCTTAGAGGACGAGCGAAGCAATTTGTATGGTTCCGGGGCAAGATACAGGGCAGACTGGCCACACCGGGCCAACATGGCAACCTGCAGTTGAAAATCAACTGGCAAACACTCCCCGAGTGGGGGGAAAAAGTGGATACCTCGAACCTCGAACTCTGGGACGACAGACAGTTCCCGGAGTGCCCGGTGCAGCTCCGCGGACCCGCCAACCAGGTACCGCCGGGCACCATCTGGACAGGTGACGTACCGCAGACATGGCTGGAGGAGCCGGATACTCCGGAGAAACAAAGGGTGGCCACAGCGATCAACCACAAACTGCGCCTGGGACGATGATTACTACCACGCCGCGCCAGGGAACCCCCAGGGGCCACCAAGGCGCGCACCCACGAGGTCACAACTGCGCTCGTCACTCTCATGTCCCTCAAAGAACCAGGCCCCCTGTACGACGGGGCCAAAGCTCCGGACCTACAAGACGTAACTGTCAAGGCGAAATGCGACCCGGACGCCACGGTGTGGCAGGAACAGGCCCTCAAAACCCAGGCAGTCAGCCCCACCCTAACCCCTCTCCTCACCAGGACGGGACACCAATACCGCACCACGTGGGTCAAGGGAGTGTCCATATCCCACAAAGGTGAAGTCCAAGTGCACATCCACCACCACCTGGGGGTAGAAGGCCGCCTAGCGGCGTATGAACTGGTAGGCCCAACGTGGCAGCTGAATGTCATCAACGTACACTTTCCCTTTGGAGACGCCACGGAGACATTCCTCGAACACCTCATGGAGGCCTACGGACAACTTGCCATGGTGGGGCCGACTGTCATCATAGGGGACTTCAATGCAGCGACGTGAGCGGACGATCGCGGAGGGCGACAGACGCCCGAGGACGCAGCGGTGCAAGTGGCCATGCAACATCTAGGCCTGCAGGACCTCACTGCTTCTCTACCAGGCCAGCCCACGCACAGACCAGCGCAACCTTGCGCGGCAGATTCCCGCATCGACCTCTGCTACGCGGACTCGGCACACGTCGAGGTGGCACGGACGCAATACCACGACCTACCATCCAAGATTACCGGACATCCACCCCTAGAGATACAAATCGAGGTACTTCAAGTACCCCCGGCCTCCGAGGATGGCATGGACCACGAGGAGCAACCACCCATCAGGCCGCCAGAAGAGCACGACACCCACAACTGGATAGCGTACTACTGCACGGTACAACGCATCCTAGGCCAACAAGACGAGACGGACCTCAACCTCGCCATGCGACAGGCGGCCACGGCGTGCGGCCTCCACGGACAACACAGAACACAGGACGATGCCAACGCGCATCAAGACCTACGATCCCTGGTCAGCGCCATATGGCACGACAAGCAGGCACTAGACACGGCAGTGCACTCACATGACCTACAAGCCTAACATGACGCCCAGGGAAATCGCCGCACGGCTGGACACCACGCGCCGGCAACTCAGGGAATGGCACATCCGCCGGGCAGAGGAACTCGGACAAGAACAACAACGCTACTTTCAAAACCCCCAACCCTACAAATCCTTGAAACACGTGGACGAGGTCCCTGGGGGAGACGGGCCACCGAGGCATCAAGGTGGTACGCCTACAGGACGGCACCATGACCAACGATCCCAGGGTGGTCCTGGAAGAAGTCCTCAACAGCTTCCTGCGCCAACACAACACTGAGGATGGCGAGCTGTCAGCGTACACAGAGGAACTGATATCGCACCTGCCGAAACTCTACAACCGAACACAGCGACGAGCCATGCACCGAACCTCATTCACCATTCGGGAACTCGATGAGGTGTTGTACAAACTACAACCGGGAAAACCCCCGAGGGTGGACGGACTCCCGGCAGAGCTCTACCGTAGGCTCTCGCTGAACCTGAAGAGGCACTTGGCCGCGCGCCTGTGGGATATTGCCATCGGGAAAACGGACGTACCACCCGACTGGGCAAAGCTAGTACACCCGCTGTATAAGAAAGGCGACTGGGCGAACCCCGACAACTGGAGACCCATCGTATGCGCCACCAGGGGAGCCAAACTCATTTGGATGCTCATCCTCAAACAGGTGGCCCCGTCAGTGTACCGCGCTATACCGCCCACAATGTGGGGGGCCATACCGGGTAGGTTGCCATTGGAGGCCATATTTATGCAGGACGCCGTGGTAGACATGGACCGGATCAGCCTCATCATCGGGTCCCTGGATGTCAAAGGGGCCTTCCCCAACACCTCGCACCGCCTCCTACGGGCTGTTTCGGAGCACATGGGACTCCCCTTCCAGGGCTTCCTGCAAGCGTACCTCGCCGGCCGCATGTACGCAAGAGAAACTGACGTGGGCACCACCCCATGGGTCCTACCCGCCAGTGGGGTCCCGGAAGGAAGTGCGGAAGGCCCATTCCTCTTCGTACTCGTCACCCTCCTGCTGGCGTTTTACATCCGACGCACATACCCGGACGTGGCACAAGACCCCCTACGGACCACACTCCTGGCATTTGCGGACAACGTGGCGGTGGTGACCGCCACCGCACGTCAACCCCTGTCGACCACCCCGGACCCCACCAGGGCCACCAAAGTACTCCACGTCGTCAACCCTTATCTGGAGGGCAACCAGCTGCTGGTACACAACATCAAATCTGCCACCATGGTGCACAATGCACTGCCGCCGGGGACCCGCCCATTTACCCAGTAAACACGGCCACCTACCTGGGGGTCCAACAAGCGGCCACGGCAGGCGGGGTCACCCTACCACCAAACCTGATACGGCAGCTGACACGGACGCTGATCATAGCACGCATCACGGCACTCTCCACCCAGGCCCGGGCGTACTTCCTACAAGCCGTGCTCAACGCCGCTGTAGGATTCCAGGCCTTGCACCTAACGCACCCCCAACACATGCTGCAAGCGGCTGGTACCACAGTGCGACGAGCGTGGACCATCCACGGCAACCGGCCCACATCGCTACCTGCAACGGTACGCGCGGCGTCGCCACCGTACTACGGAGACAACACCAATCACCTCGTCAACAACGTGTACACAGCTCACACTGCAGCCCATCTGCATCCTCTCATGCACAATCATGAGCCGGAGGTACGAAAGGTCTTCACGCTGACGCTGCGAGAGGCCCAGTACCGTCGCAACACTTGCCCCGAGTACATATTTCACCAGCGGGGCCTCCCCACCAAGGTGGGGACCCGCGTATGGAACCATCTACAACTCCTGCAACCCCAACACCAGCACGTCATCCAAACGAACCATCGGTGCAGGGAAACCGGCCCTCTGGCGGTCCTACACACCGATGTGGGGTAAGGGCCAACAGGAAGCATCACCACTCTGGACCTGGTGGACACCACCCTCCACCTCGTACAGGTCACCTCAAACCAGATGCTAGCCCTCCAACGGGTGGGCACATGCCGCATCACATTCCTACAACACCCGGAGTGGCCCAACAAATCACTCCTGGAGAACCACATGCGCCGTGTGGCCACCCAAACGGGGCACCTCCAACCGACAGATGGGGAAGTACGTGAGGTGTACAACCTGTTTTGGAACACGCACAAACGGCCACTACCACCGGGCCCACGGCGAGGGAACCAGGCCTACCACCGGCCACCGGAGCAAGTGGAATATGTACCCGGTGCCACGGTGCCAGCGGTACTCCTCCTAGCGCCCAAGAGCTCAAAGCAACATTGCGACCGGGCAGAGCACGGGGCAACTTTAGGATGATGCCGCCACCCAGGGCGCGCCCCTTCTGTCCGCCACCACTGTCGCAAGACAAGCTGACGGGCACCCCGACCACTTGCTGGAGATGTGGCCCCCAAGCGCTGGCCACCCCGTGGCCCCTCCTCCAGTTACTGGCGCGCTACCACCCCATGCCAACGGCCCAGGTTACCCCTGAACAACACCGGTGGCTACACACGCACTTCGAACGGGCCACGGAGAGGGACACGGCCACAGTGGCGTGGGGCCCCAGCGCGAAGGTGCAATGGAGGTTCCACCGGGGAACGTGGGACAACAAAGACCCGGCCATCACCTTCCAGGTGCTGGCAAAACACCGCAGCGCCACGCCGGAGGCCCCCACCTACCCGGTCAAACACCGATGCTCCCAAGCACAGGACTGGCAGACGGTTGAGTGGACCACATTCCAGCCGCAGAAAGCGTACCTGCTCCGGTATGTGTACTGCTATCTAACACAGGGCCACGAGGGGAACATCGACTATGTCCGCATGAACCGAGTGGCAACCGAGATCATCCGCCAGGGGGTGGGCGTGTATGCTACCCGGACTCCGACCGGATCCCAACACGCCGTGGGCCACCACGGAACGGGGAGCACACATCCATGCTTACCAACCACCGATGCCATGGCGCCTGCCGCACTTGGACGACCACAACACCGTCATTTTCGCGGATGCCTCCGGCGCTACAAGCCTCACTCCAGCGGCCAGGGGGGGCAGCTTTGGCGTTGAAAGCAGACACGACAGGCCGTCTGCACGAACAACACCTTACAGGGGCTACCATCTTCGGGGCCTCCTCTCACGGGGGACTGAAGACACTGGCGATCGTCGTGGACGCCGTCAATGACATCCACGAAGAACCGCGTGACCACACGCACCAGATGTGGGTATTGGTAGACGCAGCGGTCGACATCCAAATTGTCAGGCTGGCAAGATAGCCCCTGCACAAGGCGACTGACTCTAGCCTGGGCACCCAGGGCCTACACCTCGGGACAGCCTTGCGGCACCTCCCCAAACACGTCGTCTTACATCTCGTCAAACAAGAGTCTCATCGGTATAGCCTGGGCAACGGACACATAGACTTACACGCCCACAACCAGCTTGCCGAGCATATGCCGGACAGCGAGGACCCGCCGCTACAAGACCACATGCACACACACCTCCAACACCTGCCGCCAGTCCCACGCCCCGGGGAACCACCAGCCTGGGTGCCAGACAATCGAATCTATAACGACACGGGGCAGGCATACCACTACCCACAACCCGTCCGCACCATGGGGCACATTCGAGGCGGTCAATGCCTTTCTGAGCCATCTGCAACATACAATGCGCACCACATTATACTTCTCGGCTCTTGACCGATCGCTAATACCGGTGCACCTGCAAACGCAACGTGCCCAACTCTTGCTCGGACAACTGCCCCTCCTATACAGGGTGGCACCCTGGTATGCCCGGCGAGGTATAGACATACCCCCGGAATACACCATATGCCCCTGCCATCTTCAACAGCCGGAAACATGGGAGCACTTCAAACAACGCCCATTAGCCCAAGAGGGAAGCCGCCTGGCCACGTGGACACTGGAGGACACCATAGCACAACACGCCGGATGGGGCCCGGCCATGCCACCGGCAAATGAGGTTCGGCGCCTGATATGGCAGCCGGAGATCAAGGAGGCGGTACTCAGGGGAGCGCTGCCACTCCAACTCTACAGGGTCATCGCAAACCACGCCCCAGAACCTAGGGCCCACAGTACGTCACATGCAGCTCACCTCCATCAAGAGGGCGGACGCACAGTTACGACACTGCGTCCAGGTATACGCACAGAAAGCACAACAAACCTCCGACGAGTGCCGCACGTATTATAACCTCCTCATCCACTGCCAACATGCACAGCCCAGCAACTAACCACGCGCACGGGCCCGCGGCGACCGCCAGGCACCTGCCATCGTGCTGCCCGGAGCGTGCGCACTCTGTCCTGTGTAGTGGCCCGATTGTCCTACAAACAATACCTCTCCTCAGAATGCCCGAAGGTGAAGCTCCACATCTGCGGCCGCGAAACCCGTGCGGAGTCTGCTGGGAGGTGAATGACGAAGACGGCAACCCGCTTCGTGAGCATGACCTCGGTTGCGGCGGCACTGAGCAGCTGCATTGGTTCTGCAGCCCGTGCGTCACGAACTTGTGGTCGTGCCCACTTTGCCGGCGACCGCATCCCCTCTGCACAGCTCCGCCACCACGCGAAATGCAAGAAGAAGACCTCACACTCCAGGCACTGCGCACTCTGATCCGGCAAAACGTCTGGAACGATGGCGCGGGGGGGGACAGCTGCGACGTTGAGTGGTTGGACGTCCTCACCGACGAGGACCTGACGACACCACCCCTCCGCCCTGCCTGACGCGCACCAACCTGGGTGCTGCCAGACCCGGGGGCGAACACCAAGATTTACGTCCCCGACTACGAACATTACGACAACGCGCCACGGGGCAGTGTACCCCCCATTGGCAATCTGCCAGACAGTTGGGGCCCCGTCACCCCCATTAACCACAACAAGTACCGCACCATCGTCGTCACCCTCAGCACCCGCCTCCCCATCGCCTTCGGCTGGCTGGTGGGGGACGCGGAATGGGCGATGGGCATCGTTCGCGGCGCCCATGGCGGCAATTGGGGGGAATTCTTCCACCGCGGCGGGGCCATGACCCCGGAGTAAACCGAGAAGCTTATGGCGGCCTACCTCACGTGGTCTGGCATCTTCCCCCCACGCAGCCTCCGGCCACTGGCACAGCGTGCCCGGCAGCCGCACGTCGCGCCGCCGCAGCCCGGCACGTACGGCAATGCGGCAGTGGCCAGGATGATGGGCAGAGGTACCAGGCTCGACGGCTCATCCTCCTCCTCCCAGAGAACCGCGACCATCACCACCCCCCCACAGCGGTCCCGCGCCACGACAGCGACTAGGGCCACGAATGTACGCACCCGAACATCAGCCGCAACGTCCTCCACGTCCCCCAGCCCATCCACCTCCGCCCCCCCCCACACCCGTCGCCACACCACAGCAACAGCGCGCCACCGACGCCACACGGACTACGGACCCTCCGGCACCATCGAGGGCAGGCACGCCACAGAGCCCCCGACTAGAGCGTGCCTCCAAACTGCCGGCGCAACGACAACCACCGCAACACCACACGGCCACAGGGATCAAGGGACACCGGGTGTCACCTGCCGGGAGCGGAGCCATACCCAGCCCCACGAATACGGGGGCGGTGGGCAGCCGGCCTGAACAACCCCCTGGCACCGCACACTCTCACAGGGAGCCGACGCCGAGCCCCACAGGAAGCCCGCGACCCCTAGCACCACCCGGCGCATCCGCGCACGGTCAACGGCCGGCAGCCAGCCAGGCGGCAGCAACACAGGCGCACCCGGAGCACCGCCCGCACCATGGCACACCTGACCGGCCGACAGCGGGCCCAGCATACGCGCCGCCAGACGGCCTCCCCACGCAGGCACACGCCGCTACCCTGACCGACACCACCACTGCCCGGCCCTCCAACACCGTGCGCTCCCACACCCACGACCCCACCGAGGACCTAGTCCACCAGACTCAGGCAACGTCCGGCACGGAGGGCCTACCGGCCTTGACACACGAAGGACCGGCGCCCCAGCGACACCACGCCCAACCAACCTGGCCGATGGCGCCGCCAGCAGAACCGTCATCTCCCGGCCGGCCATCCCCGGGCCCGGACCCCGGCCCGGACCCGGCACGCATCATCGCCCCAGCGGGCGTCCTGCAGCCCGCGGGCCCGGGAAGCCGACCCGAGCCGCCGCCCGTGGCGGAACGCCACGCCCGAGGGGCAAAGCAACCGACGAACGATGAAGCCAAGCCGCCTGCAATGCCAACCCAACCGCAGCGCGGGGAGCCCATGGTGGGCGCGGAAGAAATGCAGGGGGCCCCCGCAACGGACCGCAACGCCAACACCAATGGGGGAACCTGGCGGGGGAGCAGACCGGCCGGCAGTGCAGAGTGCCCACCCACTGGACATAGCGGCACACGGAGGTGGCGAGGCGTTGATGGCTGACCAGCCCGACACGGAACCTGAAGGACCAATGCCGGACACCGAGTGTGAGGACAGCCCCCATCCACCATCAGCCACAGTTCGCGCGGGCACCGCCCCCCTGGCGAACCTAGCACGTCGTGCCGACGCAAGCACGCCGGGGGGGGCGCCGCCGCGAGACCCACCGGAAACCTGCGCGGTGTCAGAGACCGGGGAAGCCACACCCGACACGCCCCAGCGCGCTGCCGACAGGGAAACGTCACCCAGCAGACACAACCGCGACCACAACTCTTTCGATGCCTTCATGGAGTCGTGCATGGGTGACCCCCACACGGTCCCTGCACTGGCGGCGCCACACGTCCACCTGGATCCACGACGCGACCTTGCGGAGGGCACACCCCTCACGATACCAGGCCAGGCACACCTCCAGCACGATTACACCGCCCTGGAGCAGGTTATCGTTGCGGGTGAGGGGTATGCGGCCGCGAGCGGAGCGGCGGACCGGACCACGGACGAGCGCGGCGCCCCAGGACATGGCGCGTGCGTGGAAGCGGCCACCAACACCGCTAGCCTTAGGCGGCTCAAGTTGCATGGTCAAAAACGAATGAAAAAGGTAGGAAAATGACAGGTTTCCAAAGGCATCGAAAAATAGTTGTTTTGCTGGATATTTTAAAAGCGTCGCAAACAAGTATGGCAGATTAAATATTTCTATAAGAATGATGTGTCCCATGGGCGAGACAGGGAAAAGTATTGTTTGGTGACTATTCTTTGCGCGAGGCCTCGCGCAAAGACGTTCATTTGTGTCAGATCAATGTGCTACAGCACGACACATTAGACAGGTTGTCGAAAAATCGAACGCTGTTGTATTTATACACCTAACTTAGTACCATTATCAGGATTGCGTGATAGAGATGGATCTATTAACGAATAAACTGCAACAATGGTGTACCCAAGAATCTTGAAAAGTATAAATGTTCCAGAACAAACTGCAGTTTCAAGCGCGAGGCCTCGCGCATGGAACGGCGCATGAGAAACATTAAAGTTTCGGTGATCATTGCGCGAGGCCTCGCGCAATGGAGGTCACAAGCGTTCATAACAAACAAAATTGGACAGATCCACCAACTACACAGCATGTACGTTCCCTTGATGCGGCGCTGGTGCATGGGCGCCCATACAGGTCCCGCCGGCATCTCCGGTTTTCATACTGTGGTCACCGCTGACTTCACTGTCCAACAGCGATAGAAGCGCGCCGCAACTGGGTACCACAATCAGGACTAACTAGTGAAATGTGGGATCATCAGACAGTTACAGGTAACCGAAAATGGTGCATGCGACAAGCTAATCGCAGAATAATTGGTCGCGCGAAAACTGAGTGACAGGTTGATGTTTGAAATCAAGAAAGTTTTTCAAACAGCGATTTTTACGCAGATACAGTTACACAATTATTCTTTACAGCAACAATGCCCCTGCGAAAAGAGGTGGACCTTGAGAAGACAGTGGCCGCAGCATCCGGAGTTTTCCGCGATGTCTGCTCATAGGAACCGCCGTACCACACTGCAGAAGAACTGTGGGAAGGGCTAAAACAGGGGGACGAGGGCGCGCGATTGTTGTTTGTGTTTTTTCTGCGTCTGCGCAAAAATGAACGGACGCGTTGCAGCGTTGAAAAGGCGATTGCGGCAGAAGAGAAGAGATGGGTTGGTGTTTTGATAGAGGAGGCCTGGCGCCTCTATTTGCTGATGCGCCACCGCGCAGTTCCATACCAGGGAAAACCAAAGTCAGTTGTTGCGGTAGAGGGAAGTAGGGCGCAGCGTCGCATTTTAGCAAGGTCAGGTCTGGCGCGATACAGCGCACCTTCGCTGAAGGAGAAGGCCGCAGTCAGGTTACAGACTACCTGGGACAAAATTTACCAACAGCGGGTTGTGTTGTGGATGGACAACTGGTACAACAAACAGTTTACCACAAATCCTGACAAGAACGACAAAAGCCTGAACGCAACAGCGTTGGCTGTGTTGCTACTCAAGGACGCACCGCGCTACTGGCATGGTCATCCTAGCCTGGAAGACCTTGAACGGCGTGTTCCTATTGTTGCACGCATGCTGGGAAACACCGGGGGAACATTTGCACGTATCCTGCACGATCTAGGATTTGCAAGCACGCGACCTGTTGTGCGAAACATTAGGGCACCGCTTGACATTATTCGCCCTGTACCTGCAAAGAGACCACATTGGCGACCCCTTTGTCTAAGCAAAGAAAAGGTAAGCGGCAACCTATCGCTTCTTAGCCTACTGCAATATACTAGCGACTTGGCGCAGCACAGCCGACCAGTTGTCCCTGTCTTATGTGATGAGAACATCCATTACCGCATTTGTAAGATGATGTACGGTGAAAAATCAACGGGTTGGAACGTCCGGCTTTTTTTGCGTTCACACCCTATATTATATGGTTTCTGGCACGCGTAAAAATTTTGCGTTACACAAACGTTTCGCTCATTTTGGCCGATTGTGACTTTGTTCCGTAAGGGTTTGTTGCGCAGCGGTGACACAGTCCCCTGTTTTCCCAAGCTGATCACAATCGAGATAACTGTTGGTGCACTGCTGTTGGGTATGGGCCCCCATATACGGCGCCTTAACCGAAAATGTCGTTCCCTTGAGCTGGCACGTCCTGCAAATCGGCGAAGTTGCCTTTGTTACGCTGTGTGTAAGGCCCTGCAGGTTCTGTTAACACAATACTGTCCCAGGTTACTGTACCTAGGACAACTCGTTAGGCAGTGCAACTGGGCTGGGGAGACGGCCAACACGGGTGTTTTTGCTTCTGAGGTATTGCAGATTGTTATGTGTCTGTTAGACCGTTTGAACATGGGGGACACACTTTTAAAATACGAACGCACTGTTGCAACTGCGCTATTGTGCCACACTGCGTGGCACACAGCCATGCCTGGACAGGCTTTTGCTGAGGAATTTTGTGAAGGTCTGCTTTCGGGCCTTGTGACAAAGGAGGGCCAGAACAGAGGTGCAGTAACCATCGAAGACGTTGACGATCTGTATCAGCTCATCACTATCCGCAAAGAAGGTCACAGGCTGAACGTCTGTAAAATCCCCAATTCCTTTGTCAATTCCGTGCGTCAGCGGTTAACTGCTTACTTGAACGCAGAGCGTGTATATGTGCCTTGGGTCAGGTGGTGTGCTGAGCCTACTTCTGCAATTCAGGCGCATTGGCCGCGCAGGGGTGTACCTAACTTTCCACCGTCTCTTCTAATTCCAAAGGGTTCTAACCACTACAAACAAGTCCTTGTGTCTGTGTTGTTGGTGCTAACGCAGCAGGGGCCATTTAAGGCTGGTTTCAAGCGAAAACTGTCGGAGCTGATCCCCCAACGCAGTGTGTTGGAGGAACAGAGAGAGGCCGACACGCTGCGAAACGTTCGAAGAAGATTGGAGAACATGCAGTGATGCGCGAGGCCTCACGCAAACAGCATGAAACAACAGGTTAGTACACCCCCTCTCTTGCGCGAGGCCTCGCGCAAGGTTGTCAGTCAAAAACAGTGGCGTGCCCCTTTCAGTTTTGCATTCTCAACCATACTGTACTCGTATTCGCTAAAAGCACCCCACATATGCATTATCGACGACGATTTTACCCATTTTTAATGTTATGTTTCCTTCAATACAGGTTTTCTTCTTATCGCAGAATGGCAAGCCCCGGCCAAAAAACAGCCGAGGAACAAGAAGATACCGACTATGACCCTGGGACCTCGGGATCGGAGGCTGGAACACCAAAGAAGGGGCGTAAGAAGAAGGAAACACCAGATCCTGGCTTAACCTTGGGTACTGACATCGAGGACCACCTGAAGCCGGACGGGAGGCAGGTGGAGGTTGAGCTGGACAACGTGAGAATCGACCAGGAGAAGACAAAGGGGCAGATCAGACAGAGAGATGCGAAGTTACTGCAGAAGCGTATTCAGTCACTCGAAGCAGCACCGCCAACAGGCCCATTACACCTCGTTCTCTGGGAAGATAATAGTATGTTGCCAACCGACTTTTCGCTCTTCTCGTTGCGCGAGCCCTCGCGCAAAGATGTGTCTCATATTTGCAGATGGCGATTATTGGTGTGTATCTGGACAGCACAGCGTGGAAGCGGTTGCGAAGATTCGGGAGAAGCGACGCACCGCGTGTCTGGATCTGCAGCAGTGGCATACTACATGCATCGCCGATAATCTAAAGCCTACGACACCGTGGGCCTTCCGTGCAAAGCTGGCGAGACAAGTACAAGGAAGCGCACAGGACGTTGAGCCAATACCGCTGTATGAGGCAGCAGATAACCTCATTCGATGTGTTGAAGATCAGCGGCGGCGAGGCCTACCTGACACGTACAGCAATCTCAAGATCGCCATTGTGGATGCTGTGCAGATGAGTGCCCTGGTTCCAACCGCTGAACTGAAGCAACCTGGTCAATTCGTATGTTCATTAATCGTTGTTTCGGCGCTCTTCGTTGCGCGAGGCCTCGCGCATAACGTTGTCACTTTCAGGACAAAACGTATAAATTGTGGAAAGATTTTATGACGTTTGCCTACTATGCTGGTCCGGAAGCTGTGAAAGATCTGCAGAAGTTCCACGACAAAGGGGAGAAAGTCACGAAGAACGCGCTGAAGAAACTATACCGGATCCTGTTGCCGGAGTTCTACAACAAAGTGGCAGAAGTGATGCAGGAAGAAAAGACAACCCTTAAATCCTTGCAGAATCCGTTTGACGGCATCATCCTTGAGCAGTGTGTCTCAATGCATCTGGACCACCCGCACAACGGCCAGTACGTTCGGCCTGAGAAAGGTGTGTACCATCGATGCGACGTGGGTTCCATTTCTGCATCAGTGCGCCGCACTTTCTCCATTTATGTTCTTTAGCCAAAGACATGCGGACCCGCAAAGAGGTTGCTGCACTTGGAAGGCCTGCCCTGAAGGTGACTCTTGGTACATGGGGCTATTGGCGTGAGTCTGAAGGCAAAAGTCGCGGTCCATGGCCAGCATGGAAATCCATGATTCGCGCACCACTGTGGCAGGTGGCGGAGAAAGGCAAACCCGCCCCCCTGAAAATCCTCAACGTCCAAAAACTCCTGGGTCAAGAGCCTACCAAGAGCCGTGTGGTCCCCCCACCTGCTGGCGTTACTGGTGACTTCAAGACAGTGGAACAGCAGGATCCATCATTGTCACGTCAAACTATCACAGTTAAGGCGACCCGAATTGCAGCGTTGAACCACGAACCCCCGAAGCGGTTCATGGAGATTGACAAGAACCTGATTATCATCAACGGCGACATATTTGAACATCTTGCTCCTGAGACGATGTGCCCAGCCTGGCTGTATGAGGAGATGGCGCGTGCCGATACCCTTATCTGCGGCTCCAAAACTGTTGTTGACAACATGTTCAACGTGCTGAAAACGGAAACAGAGAGGCGTCTCAACGATGATTCTAACGCACCGCGCATTGGCCACATGTTGCTTAATCCCATCTTCAGTTGGCCAGTCAAACCGAAGCCTGCAGGGGGTCTTACAACGTTTGACGTTCGCTGGTTGCTGATTGCGTCACCGGATAGCTGGTCGAGAAAGGTATAATTCCCTCATTACGTCCGCTCTTTGCGCGAGGCCTCGCGCAATAACTTCTCCCTCGTTGCAGATTCCGAATTATCTGACGTTTGGACCTCCTCAAGTAGAGGAGATGGATCCTGTTGAATTTGGCGGGCACCTTCCGATAACGACGGTTATGTGGTATTTCGACACTCACCTCTTTCACCTGAAGCAGGATAAGACCTTCAAGCCTGCGTTTGTGTTCATTGATCATCAGCCAGATGTGGTGTGCAAGATCGCGTCCGTCGAGCTGGATTCTCGCATGTACCTTCTTGGTGTTACCTCCGACAATCTCTCCAATTGGGTCAACAGAGTGCAGACTCAGTTGAACCATGTATTGACACAAGAGTCGAAACTGCACGTGTCTGGTGATTGGGACCAGCAAGCCAACTGGGCAAACCGTGGTATTCCCCTATGGGTTTGCGATGACAAGGTGGGTTATGAGGCGTTGTCGTTGAAGAAGGAGGAGACTGTTGAGAAAGGTCAAGCTGCAGAAGCACTGGCCCCTGCAAAGCGGAAGTCTACTGGTGGGGAACCAGCCCCCAAGAAGATAAGGACTGCCTCCAAGCCTCAGGCAGCGAAGTCGGTTACCGGTGCAGAATCCGACGAGAGCGATGGGGATGAAGAGGAGGAGAGTGAGGAAGAAGAGGAGGAGGAAGCGCAGGTCTCCCAGGGCAAGGCAGCGAAGAAAGTGGCAGCGAAGCCGAGGTCCGAGGAAACCGGGGCCCGAGCTCCATCAAAGCAGCCAGCCCGTCAGTCCCAACCAAGAAGCGCGCCCGCAAAGCCACCTCCTAAGGGTAACACGTCCGTTGCTAAGGCTATGGGTTCTAAGATGCAAACTGTTCCGAAGAAAAAGTTTTTTCTTCGCTTGTTCTGATATATTATGCGCGAGGGCTCGCGCCATGCATTCCTCTTCGACAGCCTCTATGCTGTCACCTTGTGCAGCACGTTTTTCTCTGTGATGCATTTTATTGCGCTGTCGTGTTGGTGTTTGCGCGAGGCCTCGCGCAAAGAAGTGGTGCCAAAAAATGCTTCTTGTGGTGCTGCGTGCAACATGGTTTTCGAAAACTGGTTTTCCAAAAGATTGAAAGCTCACGGGTCTTTTTATTGCAAAGCATAAATGGTATGGGAAACAAAAAGTCGTGGTTTTCCCAAAAAAGAACTTCATTTCAGTGGAAATAAATCATTTTCCCGGGCAGTCGGTTTTGTTGAAAATAAAGGAAAATGGACCAGTTAATTGCTTTTCACGGGATTTTTGGTTCTTGCGTTTTACGTCCCCCCCAAAAGGACTATTTTTTCGCAGTGCCGTGGAGAGGCAGTTTTTGGCGCATTTTGACCATGCAACTTGAGCCGCCTAAGCTAGCGAGCCTACCGGCCGGCCGCCGGGGACCGCCCCGCCCTCAGGGCGGGGACACCTAGACTACGCCAGAGGGATGGTCTACAGAGTCTAGAGTGGTACCATGATAGTAACCGTATACCGGTATACAGGTATACAGGTATACAGGGTCTACAGATAGTCTACAGAGGTCTACAGGTCGGTCTACAGGTCTACAGCTCTACAGGGAGTCTACAGAAGGTATACAGGCTGATTTTTGGCGTGGGCATTGTTGAGTGTTCCATCCTTCCGAGGATGTATCGACTCGCCAGTATTGTGAGGCATGCCCAAAAGTCAACAACGCCTTCGGGGTCTAGCGGTGGGAATGAGACTTTTTTTGGCCAAATGAAATGAGCCACTTTTTTTTCTCGTTTTAATGAACAATTTTTGTTTTTCGTTTCATATGAAATGAGCGATTTTTGTTTCTCGTTTCCTTTTTTTCGCTATGTCTTGACATAGTTGATGTCACGAAAAAACAACGAGGCATTGTTGATGTTACCTCAAGGCAACGATGAGTGCAATTCCTACGATGAATGGTACCCGTGGAATACACATTTTGGCCAATAAGGCCATACGAAGTTAGAATTCTGTTTCGTGTCTTTCATGCAGCGGTTGGTAAAAGGCTGGTGTTCATCCATGCAAAGGTTGGTACCAACATCCTCCTCTTTTGTTTACCTTAATGCTTCTTTGTTTTTTCGATTT
Organism: Eutreptiella sp. 'Long Island Sound 2002'; assembly: GCA_964036045.1. Lineage (NCBI taxonomy): Eukaryota > Euglenozoa > Euglenophyceae > Eutreptiales > Eutreptiaceae > Eutreptiella > Eutreptiella sp. 'Long Island Sound 2002'. The sequence goes on from OZ038382.1 coordinate 123,723,174, forward strand.
CTAATCCATCATTATGTCACGTTTGAAAAACGGGAATGTTTTCTTTTGGTTGAATTTTTGTTTTTCTTTCGTAGGGATTCTTCTTCTATTGTAGAACCATTATTCCTTCTTTGAAAGCTTCTAGTGTTTTCATTTGTATAACACTTGAACTTTTTTTCTGTCCCCATTATTTCAAAACGCTATACTCTTTTTTTTTAAACCCTGGACTCCTGACTTGTGTCGTACGAGGGCAAGCTTTGTCCAATTCTGACATAAAAAGGCAGTACCCTACTGAGATCAAGAACTGTCAAACAATCGATAATGACATACCAGCTGCAAAAGGTTTCAAGCAATTTCAACCAAAAACAAAAGGTTTTCAACAGGAACTCACTGCCAGGTTCACCCAAAACACACTCAACAGGCACTGCAGAGCGAGGCAGGAAAAGTGGAGTGCCAAATCTATTTTCATGAAAGTCCACCCATTTACAGTTCTGACTTCCCACTTAGTATGAACAAGGGGGGGAACAATAGATATGCTCCAGCTTTGAAACATTCCGCCACTGCAATCAATTGCCTGCCACAAAAAGTGCAAACAAAAGAGAACAGACCAATATAGCGCGCGAGCAACAATGGACGCACACGTAGTACAACAAAGAACAGAGCTACCAAAGTGACGCGATCAGGAAACACGACACAACCGTAGAAGAGACCAAAGGCAAGGCAAAGGCGTTCGTTCATACGCACAATTGAACACAATAGGAAGCACACCAAGCCAAATACAAACACAGACCACATATCCAATTTGACATCCAAGTCAGATTCCCACATCAGAAGGCGCATCGCAGCAGCAGCAGCAACTGCGGCGGCTGCCAGCAATGGCAGTGGCAATAGCAGTAGCAGCAGCAGCAACACACACGCAATCGCACCACGGCACCTTTTCTTTCTTGCTTTTGCTTCCTCTTGCTCGTCTTCTTCGTTGTCTTCTTGTTGCACTGCTCGTCTTCTACTTCGTCGTTTGTTTCATTTGCTTTTTGTTTTTGCTCTCCATTTCCAACTGCGGTTCACCTGCAGGCACAGAAATCCACAGGGCGTGCAGCGAAGGACGAACACACACAGCAATCACACGCGCAAAGATCCCGAAGACAACCAGAGCGTGCAGCTAACACAGCACGTGCCGGCCCTCAAATGACACCGACAGCACGCGGGAAGACCCAAAGGACACTCACAGCTTGGCCGACACTCAAAGGACACTGACAGCACGCGCGAAGACTCAAATGACACCGACAGCACGCGGGAAGACTCAAAGGACACTCACAGCTTGGCCGACACTCAAAGGACACTGACAGCACGCGCGAAGACTCAAATGACACTGACAGCACGCGCTGACACTCAAGTGACACTGACAGCACACGCGAAGACTCAAAGGACACTGACAGCACACGCTGACACTTAAATGACACTGACAGCACACACCAACACTCAAAATGACAGCCACAGCACACGCGGACACTCAACTAACACTCGCAGCAACTGCCGACACTCAAATGACACTGACAGCACCTTCTTCCTCTTGTGCTCCTTCTTCGTCTTCTTCGTCTTCACTCCTCAGTCTTCTTCTCTTCTGCAGCTTCTCCATCTTCTTCTGTCTTCTTCTTAACGTCTCTTTGATATCCTTCGCCTCTTCCGCTCTATCTTCTGTTCCTTCACCTTCTTTCCCTCTTCATATTCTTCCCTTCCGTTCTTCTTCTTCTTGTTCTTCATTTGCTTCTTGTGTTGCTCTGCACACGCAGAACAGAAAGAAAAATTTGAACACTAATTTGAACCAAACGAAATTCAAATCAAATTCATTGCAAATTCTATAAAGTACCTTACATTTGCGCTTGGCCATCCCCGTTTGCCAGGTAGTTTCTCAGCGGCTACCGCGGCTGGCGCCAGAAGGGGGGCAACACTAGCATGCATGCTTGGATGCAGTCAATGTAGAAGATATGGCTCCGTGTGCTAAGGAAAATGGGTAGGTGTATAGGGGTACATACCACTCCTCTGCAAAGAAAATATTGTTCCGTCCATGAAAATTTATGTTGGAGACTATATGCTCATATCAACACATATTGCATGACATACATATGTGATATACCCATCATTCCTTGCTTCCATCCATCAATAAAGACATATGTCCAGTTATGGGTGCTCGCAATGCACATTGTATATGGGAGTTGGATTCATGGTCTACAGGTCTACAGGTCTGAAGCCAAATGTCTACAGCTGCGGTCTACAGATCCGTATACCTATAGTATACAGCTGGTATACAGAGGTATACAGGTATACAGGTATACAGGTCTACAGGTATACAGTCTCCGTATACCATAAGTATACAGTCAGGAAGCCGTATACAGTATACAGTCTACAGTGTATACAGAGTATACAGGTGGTATACAGTTACTATCATGGTACGAGGTATACAGTGGTATCCAGGTCTACAGCCATCCCTCTGGACTACGCACGCTTGGAGGGCGACGCCAGCCGCCCCGGCGAACAAGCGGAACAAGCGGCAGCCCGAGACCTGGGCCTATGGATCCCAAGGCTTACCGCAGGTAGCAGCTCGCCCTGGCAGTCAGCATCCGATGGCTGCTTACTTCGCTGTCCCGCCACCTCGCGGAGGGAACCGGGACCATGGCAGACATCACCTTTGGCCATCGGACGGGGCACACGCCCCCCGCCACCATAGACCACCCCGGCCAATGGCACTATGTGGTCACCCGGCTCATGGCGCATATGTGGGCCTACAACCCGGATGAAATGAATGGACTCCACTGGCAGTGGCACCAGCGCGCCGCCCTGCGCATCCGTGCGACCATGCAGGACCATGATATCTGGGAAATCTCTGGGTCACCGGGATACCAAGGACACGCCTCAGGCCACCGGCAGCGGCGGTCGCAAGACGTCACGGAGCCTCCCAGGCAGGCGGCGCGCCGTAACTCCCCGGAACGCCCACGGGGGCCACCACCCGGGATGGGTCCCCCCTCTGGCACACACAGAAGCCCCCTGCGACCAATCGCCCCGCGGAGGGGCCCAGGCAGTCCTCACACCTCAGGGATGCAAGGCGACACGCCGGAACAACGCCAAGAGACCAGGAACCGTGGCCGAGCCCGTCGCTGCAGCCGCACGCTGCCTCCCGCGGCGCGGCGAGTCATCTTCCATGAGGGTATGGACAGGGATCACGAGGGCCCCTGCGACCCCCAGACCCAGCAGACATCATCTACCACCGATCCCCGACTCCGGTCCAAGAGGCCCCGCACCAAACGGGCGCACATCCCGACCATTCTCACGCCAGTGGAGCGCGAGCGGCAGCCAGCGCTTCACGCGGACCCCCGCTGGGCGGCAGACAGAGCATCCAGCTCATCCACGGCCTCCCTCCCAGGATCAGCAGCCAACCGGCTGTCGGGGGGACCACACGCCATGGACACGCGGCCTAGGGAGCCTGCGGCCGACCCAAGGCCTGCGCAAGCAGCGGGGGGACAGCCCCCCCCACAGCCCCCAAACCGCCAAGGCACAGAGGGCACATCGCAGCAACCGGGGCACGACGCGAGCGGCCCAAGGGCAGACGCAGAAATGACAGGGACCTCCGGCCCTCAGGAGTCCGCCAGCCCACTGCCCGCCGCCACGACCTGCCTGGTGCCCCAGCAACAGGAGCCTTTCAAGGAGTACGTGCCAGGGGTACACCCTGGCACCACCTCACAGCACCCCTCCCCGACTAGCGCGTCGCTGGACCAGGACCGAGTGATCTTGCCCCCCCCACCCCCCCGGCCACCGCAGCAAAGGGGCACGGGTCCTTTCGACGACACGGAACTGAGAGCGCTCTACAGCATCCAGGCTTCCACACCCTCGAGCAAGCTGGTGGCAGCCCTCCAGGAACACCTCCGTCACGTCAACCCGAGCAGGCTCTTCGCCGTGGTCCCCCTGCCACACGCCGCAACAACCGAAATGTTTGTGCGGCAGCTCCAGGCGCTCTTCGGCCCCGGGGCACAGGTCTCTGATGACCTTGTTGAAGTGTAGATCGGGTGGTTCAACACCCACCAACCAGCCCAGGGGGGCATGTGGGTCCCACACCTGGGCTGGGTACACACACTCATAGCACTGCCGACAGACCCCAGGCCCGCGCTCAGCACCGGGGGCCGGGAGCGGGCCGCTCCGCCACCGAGGCCCGAAACCCGCCGCGTCCCACCGCAAGAAGGCCTGACGGCATGGGAAAGCTGGACCGCCCGTGACAGGGGGCGCAACCTCACAAGCCTGGCGGCGCGCTACCCGGAGACGGCGCGCGCAGCGCCCCCGCCGCGCGAACGTGACCCCAGCACCATCGCCATAATTGTGTTGGAGAATGGCCACTACTACCAAGTGCGGATCATCCCGCACCCACAGAAGAGCCACTGGAGCTTGGAGGCCGTCGACTCCATGCTCCAGGCGACCACGGCCCTGCCGGACAGCCCCACCCCCCTGCTCCCAGGCCAGCCCCCGAACCCCTGACGGCCATCGTGTGGGGGACGGCCGGCACCTGGCACCCAGGCCATGCCCTCTACTGCCTGTGGCCCTGGGCGCACCGCCGCTGGCCACACAACAGGTTTTGGTCAGCGACGTGGAGGTTCTACCTCGACAGCCGGCAGCAGTTGGAAGCCTTCCCAGAACTACCGGCAGAGACCCCCACTGCGCCCAACCTGTGCCCCGTCTTCGCGATTCACCAGATCCGGGCGCTGGCGCTGGGCAGACAATCGCAGCCCGCCATTCATACCGAGACAAAGGCCCAGGTGGCACACGCGGCCCTTGTGCACGAAATCTTCAGTGCCCTCGGCAGCGCCCTCGTGCGACGCTTGGGAAACCCCCCAGGGCCCTGAGCCGCAGCCGACGACAGGACCTGCAGCAACGACGCACCGCCACACACTCGCAACGCGAGTCCCGCACCGGCCATACGCAAGGGAGGAGACGACACGGGGGCCGGCAGATCACCTCCTCCCTACAGAGGACCTGGCGATGGACGTCACAGCAACGGCTGCGGAGTCGGCCATAAACCACGATGACCCCGGGCAAGCCAACCTCGCCCAAAAGGACCCCCTCGTACAACCCAACAACGCGCGGCCGCGCAACACACTCCAGCAACGCCTGTCGGTCGGGCACACCGGCGGGAAAGACGTCAACCTGCCGGGAACGTGCAACGGACACCCAAAGAGTAGAGGCTAGCCTTAGCAGCCCGTGGTGTCAAACACGAACAAAAGCCCAACGACCTCCTCTCAAATCCCCCAGGCGGGGTCACGCTTGCCAGACCCCCGCAACCCGCCTGCAACAGAGAAAGGGACGGCGCCAAACCCGGACCCGTCATTCCACCTGACCCTCCTCTCCCGCGAACCGGATCCGCAAGGGGCCGGGCAAAGGGGCCAGCCAAACACGCGGGACCCACGGCCGGGCAGATGACCACAAGAATGTTATCGAACACCGCGGTCAACCAGATCCAGGCGCTGGCGCTGGGCGAGCAACTGCAGCCCGCCATTCGCACTAAGACGCAGACCCAGGCGGCACACGCGGCCCTCGTGCACGAAATCTTCACTGCCCTCCGCAGCACCCTTGTGCGACGCGTGGGAAACCCCCCAGGGCCCTGAGCCGCAGCCGGCCACAGGACCTGCAGGGAGGACGCACCGCCACAAACGCGCGACGCGAATCGCGCACCAGCCATACGCAAGGAAGGAGACGACACGGCGGCCGCGGGATCACCTCCTCCCACCGAGGGACCTGGCAATGGACGTCACACCAACGGCTGCGGAGTCGGGCACAAACCACGACGACCCTGGGCGAGCCAACCTCGCCCAAAAGGACCCCCTCGTACAACCCAACAACGCGCGGACGCGCAACACACTCCAGCAATGCCTGTCGGTCAAGCACACCGGCGGGAAAGACGTGAACCTGCCCGGAACGTGCAACGGACACCCAAAGAGTAGAGGGTAGCCTTAGCAGCCCGTAGTGTCGAACACGAACAAAAACACAAAGACTTCCTCCTACATCCCCGGGGCAAGGGCCACGCTTCCCGGACCCCCGCAACCCGCCTGCAACAGATTAAGGGGCGGCGCCAAACCCGGACCCGTCCTTCCACCTGACCCTCCTCTCCCGCGAACCGGATCCGCAAGGGGCCGGCAAAGCGGCCAGCCAAACACGCGAGACCCACAGCCGGGCCGATGACCACGGGAATGTTATCGAACAATCGTCCAGAATGTTACCTTCCTAGGTGAGAATCAAGGGAGACGTGCACCGCGGGGACCGGCGCACACCTCCTCCGGGAAAGTGGAACACCTGAGACGCTGGGGGGGATTCGGCACATATAACCTGCGAGAATGGTACGAGGGACAGACTCCCCACATAAAGCTAACAGGGTCAAGAAGCGAGAGGGGGACTGCAACACTGCCCGGTATTCCTATCCTCCGAAGCCCCAGGCGGGGCACGCAAGGGACCACAGGCTCGCCACCGGGGGCCACGCCGACCCCCTGCCAGCAGGCACGGATGTGTTACGTCGAGCCAAGCCCGCCACCCTGGACAGAACGTCCCGGCACCAAAGCACGAGCCCAGCCGCCCTAACCATCCTAACCGCCAAACTCAGCACTGCGACACAGGCACGCCAGCCACATGACCCGTGAAACACAGCACGATACGGCGCACGGCAGGCAGGCAGACACGAGCACGAGCACCGCACCACCGAGCCAGAACAGCACCCTGGGGCTCCCATGGGGAGCACGGGGACGCACCAAGGGGGACCAAGGGGGCCTTGCCACCGACGGGGGGCGTACATATGAATGGCACACGCGAAGCTGGAAGGACGGCCACAGAGCACCGCGAAGTACCAGATGATGGGTTGCACATGTAACACTGCCAGGGCGGGGCAGGGAAAATGGCACCGAATTTGAAGGCCTTTTTACAGCGGTCAAACCACTTATCATTACTTTTCTCCCCCACGGTGGGGAGACGGCGCACAGTAAAAACGCAAGGTGCCGGCCCGACGCAACTGGCACCAGCCAACACCGAAACAAGCAGGGCACCTACACGCAAAAGATCTGACTGCGCCAGCGCACGCTGCCGCGCACCGCCGAGCAAACCGACCAAGAGGCGGCTAACACAACCGCGCACCAACAAAACCACTGCAGCGGCCACGAGGTGACCATAAACAGACCACACGCACGCCGGCCAACACCAAACTGGCCGGACATGCATGGGTCAATACGGGAACGGCCTCCTACGTGCTGGCAACACCGTGCTGTGCCACACCCGCTGACCACCATGCCCACGAACACAGCGGAACACCATAAGTCTACCACTACGAACACAACCAACCAACGTTAACAACCTACACTACACTACACTTGGACAAACCAAGACGCAACTAACCAGCACCGACACGGATGTGCCGGCTACACAGACAGAATTTGACGATGAGACCACCGGCAGCAGCGCTGCGGAACCCACGCGAACCTAGCCGACTATGAGGCGGCCTCGACAACTGCGCACCAACCACACCGCAGCTGCAGCCGCCACATGACCGCAAACAGACCACACGCAAGCCGGCCAACACCAAACCAGGCAGGCGTGCACGGGTGGAAACGGGAACGGCGTCCAACGGGATGGCAGCACCGTGGTGCGCCACGCCCGCCGACGACCATACCCACGAACGCAACAGAACACGCAACTCTACCATTACGAACGCGGCCAACCAACGTTGACAAACTACTACGCTACACTTGGACCAACCAAGACGCAATTAGCCCGCACCGACACGGACGTGCAGGCTGCACAAACAACATTCTGTGATACGATCACCGGCAGCAGCGCGACGGGACCCACACAAACCAACCCGACCCTGAGGCGGCCAAGACAACCGCGCACGAACCACACCGCAGCTGCAGCCGCCACCTGACCGTAAGGTGGGTAGGTAGGTATCTTCGGGAGCTCGGGATGCCTCCTTTGACATTGCAGGAAGAAGGTCTTACCAAGGGGACGTCCTGTCCCTCCCACTGCCCTATGTCGGGTGCCTCTTGAGCCGCTCCCGCATGTGCTTGAGGAGGCATTGTCGCGGCCACCCGGTCAATGTGTCCCAGGTGGGAGGGTGTCCCCACATGTGTCCATGGGTAGGGCCACATGCCCCCTCCTTTGGGCGGCAGCTCTGGGGGGCTGCCAAGCTGTGTGGAGTATCTCTCACCACAAGGGGTATTGCTCCCGCTTGTCTACGGTACGACCGCCTCACCCTTGTGGCTTGAGTTGCGGGGCCACTCTGCTTGGCAGGTGACCCCCTCCTGGACTGTGTACCGGCTCGCCTGTCACCGGTTGCTTCCATGGCTCCGGGTGACGTTTGCCATGGTCCCCGATGCAGCCTGGCCGGGCTCGGACCAGTGGCCTTGGAGTACCGCTCCTGCCACTGGCCCGGTGGGTCGGCTGGGTCGCCCCAGTGCGTCCGACCCATGGGGTATTGGTTCTTTCCTGTCCCTCGGCCGCCCTACGTGTGTGCAGTGTCCTTGGCCGCTGGGCTCCTGTTCACCGGTGTGCCCGCGCGGTTTGCTGTGGTGCGTCTGCCGTGTCCTGGGCCAGCTGGCTCCTGTTCACCGGTGTGCTCGCTCGGTGTGTTGTGTTGCATGTGCGGTGTCCTGGGCCACTGGGCTCCTGTTCACCGCTGTGCGTGCTGTGTGCGGTGCGCGTGTGCCATGGGTGGTTGTGTCCCTCTTCCTCCGCCCCTAATTTTCGTTTTTTTTAACTTGTTTTTTTTTTTTACTTGTTTTTTTTTTTTTTGGCGAAAAAAGAAAAAAAAAGAGAAAAACAGGGGCGCGCGTACACTGCAGGCACAGGCATGGGCAGCTGGTGCAGCGGTGCAATAGCGTTGTGTCCTCTGGCGTGTGTCGTCGGTGCTGTGGCGACGGTCGCGCCCCAGGGGTGCGGCTCGCGCGTCCTGATGTACACGGGCTTGGGTCAGGGTGGGTTTGGTGACCGTAAGCAGACCACACGCAAGCCGGCCAACACCAAACCAGCCAGGCGTGCACGGGTCGAAACAGGAACGGCGTCCAACAGGTTGGCGACACCGTGTTGCCCCACGCCCGCCGACGACCACATCAACGAAGCAAACCGTCACTCTACCATCACGCAACTGACCAACCAACATTAACAAAGTACGCCGAACCGGTAAACGAACAACCAACCAACCATGACGACCTACTCCGAACCCCCGGCCCCCCGGGAGACCGCAAGCTCGACCGAGTCAGGAGGCGTGAGTGTGCGCCACCGCATGCGAGTCCTGTAGCACGTGCTTCTTGGAGTCGCCTCACGCCTACTGAAAACCAACCCAGGTGGGGGTGCCTGCAGGACAGGGCCTTTGGCCTGGCTCCCGGCCCCTGGACCCCAGAATCCGGATGTTGATGAGGATGTGCGATGGGACCCTCCCCCACGTATCGTCCGCCCGAAGGAGAGGAATGTCAGTCTTTGGTCGAACATGGGTTACCTCTCTGGGCAAAACCCGCTGTAGGGTACTGCTCACGGCAACTGCGCCCTTCCCCCATGTGGGGGAGCCGCTTTGTGGGGGCACGTGCACTAGGGCCGTGGGTGGGTGAGCGAAAGCCCTTTAGTAAGACCCCCCAGCGGGGCAACCCCAGTCCCGAGTCGACCTAACTACCTACCTCTCACGAATAAGCGCATCGAAGTTGTTGCGCGATATGTAGTCAGACAGTTCATTTTGTATACCAGGGATATGATGGACTGTCAGCCTGAACTGGCTCAGGTAAGTGAAAGTGCTGCCCTGGGTCGTTGATGGTGCCGGAGGGCTCGGGGCCGGCAAGACCAGTGGGGCAGGCACGCGAGGAGTCGACCTGAACGCTGCTATTGGGGGTAGAACCGGAGACTCGAACACCAACGGAGGCGAGAGCAGCAACAACGGAAGCAAGATCCATGTTGAGTGTTATCCGGCAGAAAATCCCAGTCTATGAAGAAAATTGATGCGGATTATTCTAGATACATCTGAGTGTCCATATCTGTCTGAAAAGATTTATATAAATCCAATCGTGAAAAATGTTTGGCCGATCTGGCCCGCGAGCGCGCGTCAGCGGCGAATGGCGATTCCAGGTAAATGATCGGAACGCGGCGGATTTACGGGGAATGGACCGCGGAATCAGATCCGGCATCTCAGAAATATATAGGTCTGATCCTGAGACTGAGCTGCGAGGCGGCGATTCCGCCGAAGCAAAGAAAATGACCAAAATGTAGCCAATCTGGACAGAATGTCTGAAAATCTGAGCAGATGGGGCTAGCCGCACTTACACCCCCCCTCCAAAAACACACTGGGGTGTGTCGCTACGTCAACGAAGAACGTAGTGCGGGTAAGTCCCAGAAAAAAATAGAAATGTAGCCTCCATGGGGCGAAATCTGCTTGATCTGACCTGATTTGGGCTGAATTGGCACTGAATCAGGCTGGATAAACCTGAAATGAGACAGAATGAGGAGTGACGAACAGTCCCTCGTGCGGTGAAACATTAGGTTAAGGGCTAAAAAGCATGTAAACGTATCGAGAATCGACACCAAACCATGCATTGGTTGAGAATGAGGCAGATTATTGGTGGATTGAGTGGGGGAATCAGGAAACGGAGTGACATCTCAGCGCTCTGGCACAGTTTCGCTGTCGCGGGCACGCTACGGTGTCCTCGCCGAACTCTACATCGTGTTACTCCCGCTTTTCTCGTTCTGAAAAGTGCAGCATGTGCTTCAGATTTGGCGCCTCTGGTGGATGATCACAGGATTCAGCAAGATTGAAGGTCAATCTGAGCAGAGATGAAGGAGATTAAACACTCACAGAGAGGGAAAACAAATACAAATGTAGTCTACAGACCCTAAGTGAACCATAAAAGGTAAGGATGTTTTTCTGTGCACTTAGATCTAAACAAATCTTCGAGGAATGAAAGGAGATGACAAGGAAATCAACCTAAATTGTCCTAAAATGCAAATTCATGAGATGGAGGTGAAATGAAGCGGAATGTCTAGAACTGAAACTACTAACACTTTCGTCCAGACTAGAGTTAATATATATTGTCGTTTATTCAGCTCAATTGTGCTTTCCGGCACGTTGGTTCGCGAGCATCTAACAGATTCTATGAAAATGTGGATCATGTGATGATGCATCATGATGGGACATGCTGGCCCTGGATCCTTGGCATGTAACGCGCCGAAGGTTCGCTGAAGGCGCTTTACTGACAGTATATAACTGAGAGACACCGAATTTACAGTGGCGGTGATGTCAATCGACTTGGACAAGGCCAATCTTTCGATGGAGTCCCACAAGACACTTGGATTCACCATTTTCGACAGTTTCAGGTCGGATTGAGCTCACATTGGCGTGTGCCAAAAATACAACGAAGCTTACGGACTTCAGAGGTTGCTGTTAGAAGTCCCTAGAGCTCCTATCTGAAGGTTGTCTGAACAATTGACGTCTGGGTTTCGTGCAACAGTGGCAGAATGATGGACAAACCTGAGGAATTCAAGGTAAATTCAAGGAATCTGGATCTGAATCTGGACTTTGGCTTCAGCATCACGGCAAATGAAGGTAAGATCTGAGTTCCTGGTGTCGCAACTGGTGCAGCCAGTACTACAGGGGGTGCCTGTAGGGGTGAATGTCACCGGCCGGTGTTTTTACTATGTACATTTGCTTCCATCTGCACGAGTAGCCAAATTCCAAAGATGCACAGACCAACAAAGACAAGATTACCCCGAATCTGCCTGAATTAAGCCTGAGTTTGGTTTTTTCTGAACACGGCAGCACACTCCGTGGCTTTCGGTAGCGTATCTACGCCTTGTCTGCCGAACGGAGACCAAAGAAAAGTTGATTGACGTCAAATTATCAAACATTTGCAGTTCTCCACATCAGTTCAAAATCAGGAAGAATGAACAGTGGATTGAGCAGAATGTGGTTGGGGCGAGGCTGAAGTCGGCCACGCACGAATACATGTGACCACCAACCTGTCTAGTCGGGCCCTCGTACGGCTTGGGCGCTGCAAATCAGCGGCCGAACTTGAGGCTTGGTCTTCATTTGGCTCCTGGGCTGGCCTGACCACAGGAGGGGGGATCGACGGATCAGCCATGGAATGTGGCTGCTGAGGGTCGTAAAAGGCTGGATCTCGACTCACCACAGGTCTTTTTCCGTCGCTCTCCACTTGTCTGTCTGGTTTCGACAAACAATCTGTCAGGAGTACGCCAAGTTCGGGGTGCTTCTTGAGGAAGTCGATGAACCCCTTGGTGTACCCATGGACAAAAGATTGGGCTGGTTCCCAGTTGTTGTGACTGGAATCAAAGCCCCTCCACTCACATAGAAATTCCCATTCGCCCTTGGCATCACGTCTTGCTTCTAAAATCCTCTTGAGTTCGTACTTCCCCCCTTCGATGACCCGATCGGACAAAATTTTCGAAGTCCAAAAAAGGGGTTTAACCCGATCCTTGGGGGAGGGGATCTCTCTCTTGAGGCGATCGCCCGAAACGTCAATTTCCCTGCTGACATCCACACGAATCCTCCACCTGTTCTCACGCAGACGCGCTGTAACAGCGAATGGCCCCTCCCACAAGGGCAGAAGCTTGTCATCTCCGTCCAGGGTGGTTTCGGATTTTCGAAGCCAAACTCGATCATCGACTTCAAAATTGTGGGGGTTTTTTCGGCCTTGATTCTGGACCCAAAGCCAGTCAGCTTGATGCTTTTCGATTAATTTCGAGACAGTTTTATCTGCTCGTTGGACGTCGTCCAAAAACAACGAAGCATCCTTACAGGGGCGAGGATTATTCAACGGCATGTTCCACCAACACTTCTTTCGTCCAAAGACAATTTCATTTGGAGAAAGGCCATGATACAAAGGCGTGTTGTGGTAACGGCGATGCAATGCGAAGAGAACTTCCATCCAATGGAAATCCTTTTCACTCGCGAGCTCCTTACGAAGCATATTTATAATTGAGCGGCCGGCTCTTTCGCCAGGCAGCGCTCGATGCGAGTGGATTTCACATCGGAGGTGGTGGATTCCAAGGCGAGCACATAATTCCTTCCACCATTCGGAGGTGTACTCTTTGCCTGAATCCGTCACCACCTCGGATGGGACGTCCCAACCTCCCATCCAGGTCTGCGCGCACCATTTGGCGGCAGCCTTGCCAGTCATCGACTCGATGTTACAAGGCAACACGTGAATGTAGCCGGAATGACGGCACTGAATAAGGAGCACACCATTGACTTTTTTATTAGTCCAATGGCACTCTTCGTCATCGAGTTCACCGAGATAGAAGAAATCACTGGTGACTCTGTTAAAGAGGCGCTCCGGAATAGGATGAGGCCTCAGATGGCCGTGCTTCTTCGCGCTGGGGGGCGTCGAGACAGCACATTGGGCACATCCGGCGGCTACTTTCATGCAATGAGTGTATAGCCGTGAGCCAAACAACCTATGTTTTATCATCGACCATAATCGACGGCCATGTGCGTGGGGGGACTCCCATTTGTGCCACCAGTTTAACACTCGGGGGGCCAGGGCGTCTGGTACGCACAATTTACCCTCCATCCACAGCTTCCCCCCATCCAACGAGTACTCAGAAAAAATCCCATCCTTGTGAGCATCTTTGGATTTGAGATTTCCAAAGACCTCTTTAAACATGGGATCCTGCAGGTAATCGGACGTCCAGTCACGGATGATCAGGGAACCTTTCGGCAGGGGTGGAGTTTTGGCCGGATCTCGACGCTTAATGCCCTGGATCGACCGTAATCGACTTACTCGTCGGGTATAGTCAAACCGTTTCACACTCCCTGAGGAGGGATCGGTGACTTTTTCCACGACTTTCAGTCTTTGGTGCAGATCTCATGAGCATGCGCCGGATCTGAGATGGCCGTGATGTCATGGCACGGTAATGCGTGCTGTTTAACAGCGCATTGCATGCATGCACGTCGAATGAGCTTTTTTTCTTCCTGATCCCATTCGATGATGACATGGCGGTCCTGCTCCGTACCATGGATGTTGGTACTTTGCAGCCCCTCTGAGGCGGGGTAAGCCCATCGGCTCAGAGCATCCGCTACCGTGTTGTGTTTTCCAGGCAAATACGACACATGGAGGTCAAACAGAGAGAGAAATTCGTGCCATCTGGCCGGTCGACCAGCTGGGCTCGCGACAGTATCAATGTGTTCGGTGGCCCAATACTCCAGAGATCGATGATCCGTCAGGACCTCGACTCGATTGGTGCCAACCCACGATTGATACTTTTTCAGAGCGCAAATTATGGCGTAAGTCTCTTGCTCACGCGGCGACCATTGCATTTGGCGTGGAGCTAGCTTCCGCGACCAAAATGCAAGAGGGTAATGATCACCTGTGGCTTCATCAACCTGTTCAAAGACAGCTCCGATCGCGTACCTAGAAGCGTCGGTTCTAATGTAGAAGGGTCGGTCGAATTGGGGCACATGCAACGTGGCGACTTCACAGAGGGCCGCCTTCAAGTGATGGAAGGCCTCCTCGCACTCGTCAGTCCACTTGACACGAACCTTTGAACCTGCCTTGCCCGCATCTCTCCCTACCTTCAACAATTCAGTGAGGGGGGCAGCAAATTTGGCATAATTCGGCACAAAAGTGTGGTTCAAATTGCAACAACCCAGGAATCCTCTCAACTCTGTGATCGTCTCAGGGCGCTTCCACTTCTGAATAGCGACGAGCTTCCCTGGACTGGGTCGTCGGGTGCCATTCTCAAGGAGAGAACCACAAAATTCGACTGATTTTAGAAATAATTTTCCCTTCTTTGGCCCACAAATCAGCTGATTAGCATCAAGAATGTCCAAAACTTGGTTCAGCTGCTTTTCATGTAGGGCCACCAGCTCGGCTTCGGTCAGTCCCTCCCCCTCCGTCGCGATGATTATGTCATCTATGTACACACTCACAAAGGCACGAAGCTCAGGATGGGCTGTAAAAAGCACATCCTCCATCATTCTTTGAAAAAACGAAGGGGCGTTCTTCAGGCCCATGGGCATGACTGTCCACTGGACTGGGCCACATGGCGTGCACATACAAGTGAGAGGTCGGCTGTCCTTCCTCAACGGCATTTGGTGAAAGCCGTGACGGAGATCCAGCACAGAAAACAAACGGCCTCTTGCCCGCTTGGCGATTTCCTCCTCAATGAGGGGCAGGGGGTGCGAATCCGCCTTGGTTTCTGCGTTGAGATTGCGCAAATCAACAACCATTCGCCAACCATCAATAGTGTTCTGGTCTGCAGGCGGCGGCTTCGGGACTGTGAAGGGTGCACAGCACCATTCGCTGGTCATACAACCCTCAAGCCAACCAAATTCCCTGAGATTTCTCTCGATGATTTCTCTGAGGATCTCATGTTTATGTCCATGGTTCTCATAAGGACGCTGTTTCTTCGCCTTGTAACCTTCACAAAGGTCGATGAAGGCTTCACCGAACTGCCCACGGACAGGGGGGTCTTTGATCAACTTCCCCGAAAGGGTTGTGTCCTTCCGTTCCTCAAAAATCTTTTCTCTTGCCTTGGAACACAATTCAGTGTCCACCTGATCGCCAGGAATTACTGTCGAAAAAACTTTGGCGACTTCTTCGGCCTTGGCAGGAAGAATCTTCTTACGGATGTCCCTAAAGAGGTCCGTATCAACTGCCTCTTGAAGATAGGTGGGTCGAGTGTCGACATTCCAGAGATTATCTTCGTGATCCAGCTCCTCGAAAGGATCTATGAAAGCTTCCACAGGGGGTTTTTCATAAAAAACTCTGAATTTGCGGCGCGATTTAAGATTTTTCTTCGCCCGTGCACTGAAGATTCTTTTCGATGTCGATCGTATTGGGGAAGAGGGAGACGAGGCGGATCCATTTGACGTTGGATCACCTTGGGTATCTGACGGACAAAAATCAGAAAAAATAGATTCATCATCAGTACCACGCTCAACCTCAGATTCAGACCCAACACAGGAGTCAGTACCAGAATCAGCAGAATTAGAGTCAGAAAGCTTTCCATCCACCAGGAATGCAAGCGAACTCCAGGACCGCTGTGGCAGGGGACCTGTGTCGTCCCTGGCATACAGCTTAATCTTCCTGGGAAGTTCGATGTAATCTACACAAATGTCTTGTAATTCCTGAAACCAAGGCTTGTCGTCCCACAAGGGCACAACTAAAATTGCCTGGGTTTTATCTTGCTTGATTTTGTGGATGACCTGCTGGATTAAGTGAAACGGAGGATTCATCCACAACTTCTTGTCCCATTTATGGGTCCAAGCGTCGCTAAAGTGCTTGTCAAAGCGCTTGTTCTTACGGTTAGCAAAGGCATCATACTGTGGCCAAAAGGAATGGTGTTCATGAAAATATTCACAAATTGCATCGCGCCATTTGTCGACAACTCTGTAGGATGAAGAGTGCCAGCGTGAAGGGCGTCGTGGCTGGGAGTCCCTACGAAGACATTCTAACTCTCGGGAGTAATCGACACTCCCATTCACCTCTGCGATGGTGACATCTTCGCCAAATTTTGGTGTAACTTTTTGCTTCAAAAAATCTTCTGCACTCTTAAACCCTGCGTACAAAAAACGAAATTCAGGACGCTCCAAGGGACCTGACTCCAGCAAAAAACAACGCCGATGACCTACGGGCGCCACCCTGTTCTTGCGAAGCCAAGGATGGCCCAAGTAAAGGTCATACTTTATGTCGGCACGATAGAAGTAGTCATCCTTAAGGACAACTTCCTCCACATTACCTTCTTCCCAAAGGTCTTGAGCGACCAAATGAGTTGATATATAACAACCGCGTTGCCCACCTGCGAGGATATGTCCAGAAACTCCCTCGAGGGTAACAGGATGAGGCGACTCAAACACGCAGTCGTCGGGTAAGAAAGAATTGGATTGGAGATTTACCTCTGATCCATTGTCACACAAACAAGTGGCGAGGTGGAAATTTCCCTTGCAATCAGAGACCCACAGCTTTGTGACAAACTGACGGGCCCTGTGCTTGGACTGTACACCAACCTCGTCCACTACAACAGAAGGATCCGCTGCCGGATCCAGGGGAGAGGAGACAAGCGACCCTACATCAAGTAATGGTCGATCAGGAATCTGGGGATCATGCCTGAAATCGCCTGGGGAGGGACGATTTTCGTGGCTCCCCTAGGCGTTCTGACCTCCAGTGGCTGCGTTAACATTGTGAACACACCCTGATTCGTCGACCCACTCATCCTGGAACGGATCATCTGCTGGATTCAAGGCATTTTCAACGTAATCTCGATCCGCATCGGACACCTGATCTGCACCTGAGACCTGATCCACACGATGGTTGCCCTTTCCACGTCCACGGCCACGGCCGCCGGATGATGGACCACCACCGTCGCCACGCCCTCTGCCCTTACCAGAGAAAGGGGTTCCTGAAGGATTTCCCTTACCTTTACCCTGTGATCCTGGAGCATTTCCTTTGTTTGTACCGGATTGAGGGGTTTGGCCTGGATTTCGATTTCCGCCTCCGGCGTTGCCATTGGGATTTTTCTGGCCGTTCGGCTGCCCACCGGAGCCGGATGGAGTCCGATTTCCTGTGCCTTGGGACCCGCCAGGGCCTCCAGTATTTTTGTTTCCACCGGAGGGGGTCGGATTCCCTTTTCCCCCCTTTCCACCATGCACCTGTCTGTCATTCCTGTCTGAATTCTGCGGATTACTGATATTGTCACCAATCACCTTGTGATCGTAAGGAGACCATCGGTGATTACCAGTAGAATGCGACTTAGCTCGGTTCGTAGAACCTAAAAGAAGGCAGATGCTACAGTGATCCTGAACATTCCGGGTGTCATTCACCTTTTTGTTGCCCTTTTGGGCCCCATTTTGGGTGTTTTGCTGGGTATTCTTGTTTCCCCCAAGACCCTCATGGAAATTTTGATTGGCGGCGTCGGCGAGCTGCTCAACCTCTTCCCACAATTCCTTCGGGGTGAACGAAAACACCCAGTTCCTGGCCTTCAGGCGATGGCCATGGAAGCTTACTCCCTTGTTGAGGACTTGGACAAACAAGTCCCGATCCTCGTGTTCATTAAATTTGATTTTCCACGTGTTTTCAGTGAATTTCACCTTGGAAAACGACGTGGGGGAGCACTTTTGAAGTGCCTCCCTGACCGTAAACCTGTTGGCCGAGGCATCAAAGCCTTCGACCTCCGCCCACCAGGTCTTGACCTTTTCTTCGGACTGTTTATTCCGAAGGGTGGCGGCAGTTTCGGAGGGGATCTTGTCAAAAATCAAATTTTTCAGCTCGGCACTGGAAGATTTTACGCCTGAATGTTCAGATTCTTCCACTAAGTTCCAGAAGCGCTGTCTCTTGTCTTGCACTTCGTGCAAAATTAATCGCGAGAATGAAGGAAAATTCTTCAACATCTGGTGGTAATGGTCCTCTGGCAGCCGGGATCCACGTACCTCCAACTGTTCCCACACCTCATCAAAGGTAAGGGGGGAACTTGAATCCTCACGATCACTCCAGGTCCTGAGCCAAGTGTTGGCCGGCGCTTCCTCAAGGCAGTCCAAGAGGGCCATCAGGAACTGATCATCTTGAAGTTTTTGAGTCTTAACCCACAGTCTAAATTCCCGTTGGAACTGAGGCCAACGTCTGGGGTTCCCATTGTACTTCGGTTGCTTGGCAACCTGACGAAGTCGCAATGAAGTAGGATTTAGAAGCGAATCCAGCCCAACACCGGCCGTAATGGCAGACACCTTTGCGGCATCATTCGCCACACCAGCTCCGGCGAGGGTCTGGGCGAGCAACAGCTGGGCTAATGCATTGGAATCAGCAGCAGGAGGGGCAGTACGGGAGGCAGTTCGCTTGGCATTCTGAGCCTCAGTCCTAGCCTTCGCCGTCCTACTCTGAGATCGAGAGATTGTAACCCTTTCCTTTAGCTTGGTCCTGCTGATCCTTGGATCGGTGGTCTTGGAGTCCACCGAAGGAGCAATTGAAAAAATTTCTGTCGCCTCATCCGACGGTTCTGTTGTTTGTTCCACCGATGATGCGCCCTCAGATCGCATGTGCGTCTTGAAAAGATCTTTTATTCCGAGCGTTTGAATGATGAGTTGCATTTGATCTTTGAGCAATTGGAGCTCAGAGTCTCGCTGGAATCTGCAAGAGCAGTCGGCAAGACAGTACATACCGTGTCCTGAAGGGCCTGAGCAGGCTGTCGGACCGCTAATCTCAGTGGTCCGCAGCCAGGAGTCCACTTGGGGAGCTCCTTCAGCCCTAATTTCCAGGCTTGCCTGCCTGGCTGCCTCTAAAATTCCTTCCTCAACCGCGGCGGCTAAATCGTCGCGGATGGAAACAGGGGGATGAGGGGCGGAGGGCCCGGCAACAGGTGCCTTGGTCTTCTCCTTCGGGAAGGGACTTGCCTCCCAGATCTGCAAAAAAATGGCAAAAGAGTCATCTTCTTGAGAACGCCACCACATCCTGGTATTAATTTCTTCCTGAAGAAGGAAAAAATATTCCATTAAAAAATCAGAGGCGATTCTTTCTTGTCCTATCAGCTTAGACGTGGCTAATAGACAAAGGGCCTCAAGCGCCTCAAGGTTACGGGTCACTTCTGAAGACAAATGGTTGTCCCATTGTGCCCAAGAGGCTGGTCGATTATAGGTAGGTACCTCACCTGGACCACCCATCTCAATGTCGTCAATGTCGGCGTCGATGCTCTCAAAATGTGGACATTGGTAAGGAGTATTAGTACCTGCCAGGTCCGTAAGCTCTACCGGAGCGTTGCCATCGGCGTAGGCTGGGAGATTCCAGCTGCTTGATGGCCAATTTCGACTGGGATCTTGATGGTAATCTGGGCCTCCACAGCTGCTGATTTGTGCCCTTCTTGGGCAGCTTGGGCTTGCGCAAGGCATACCTCTCAAGGCCTCGTTCGCACAGCACCACGGCAGCGTAATTGTTACGTCTCCAGGAGCGGCGGAGTCTACGGGGCCGTACTGGGGAGCTAGCTGTGGTTGGGACACCAAAGGAACAACATTCAGGTAGCCTCTGCTACCATGAAAGTGCTGCCCTGGGTCGTTGATGGTGCCGGAGGGCTCGGGGCCGGCAAGACCAGTGGGGCAGGCACGCGAGGAGTCGACCTGAACGCTGCTATTGGGGGTAGAACCGGAGACTCGAACACCAACGGAGGCGAGAGCAGCAACAACGGAAGCAAGATCCATGTTGAGTGTTATCCGGCAGAAAATCCCAGTCTATGAAGAAAATTGATGCGGATTATTCTAGATACATCTGAGTGTCCATATCTGTCTGAAAAGATTTATATAAATCCAATTGTGAAAAATGTTTGGCCGATCTGGCCCGCGAGCGCGCGTCAGCGGCGAATGGCGATTCCAGGTAAATGATCGGAACGCGGCGGATTTACGGGGAATGGACCGCGGAATCAGATCCGGCATCTCAGAAATATATAGGTCTGATCCTGAGACTGAGCTGCGAGGCGGCGATTCCGCCGAAGCAAAGAAAATGACCAAAATGTAGCCAATCTGGACAGAATGTCTGAAAATCTGAGCAGATGGGGCTAGCCGCACTTACAGTAAGTCCACCAACGTTTTAGTTTCGCTTTCTCGGGTGGTGGGCCCTTCTGAAAGGACTTCAACGGTTCCTGGTCACAGAGCCAGACAATAGGGTTAGATCCCAATGGTCGGGATTGTGATGAGAGCACTAACATACCGACGAGGAGCTCCTGGTCGTAGGTGCTGTCATTGGAACGTGCCTGGTTCCATTTCATGTTCCAGTGCTCCACTGGTACAAGTTGCCACTAACTGGAAGGGTAGTCGTGCTTCAGGGAACCATCGGGGCTCAGTCCACTGGTACGATAATGGCAGTGGGTTAGTTCAGCTGGGTTCAGCTCCTGCCGCTCGTATATCGTTCCACCCCCCCCTACATCACTCCCATCAGTGATCAGAACTATCTCGCCCTTAGGGCGGCATACACCCAGGCAGTTGGAGAAGCAATTTTCTTCTTCAACTCCTGGGAACACTCCTCCTCTCTGGCGGTCCACCTCGGGGGAGTAGCTTTCTTGATTAGGTCAGTGAGACAGGCAGAGGAGTAGGTAAAATTGTGGATGTGTCGCCAATAGAAGTTACGGGCGCCCACAAGACTCCTCACGTCGTGTAGACCGTTCTTAGGGTCATCGCGAATCTGCATGTCCTGTAAGGGCTGTATCTTAGACACGGCTGGTTTCCACCAGTCATACCCCACGTCGAAACCCAAATACTCCATCTCCTCTTTCATGAACTCGCATTTCTCGAGTTTGATTCGGAGATCGTTTTCCTGACAAACAATGAAAGCCTCACAGAGGGGAAAGACATGGTCCTCTTGGGTATTGGTACCCAAACTCACGTCATCAATGTGGGCCTCCATTTCTGCCCCTCAGGAAATCAAGTCCTGTACTAGAGGTCTGCGCCTCAGTATGTACAACGTTTTGTTCCCCACTTCTTGGAAGAGTGCTGGGGCATTGGCCACCCCAAAAGGCATGACCTTCCACTTAAACACACGACCCTTGGGGGTCATAAAGGCCAGCAATTCCTGAGCTGCGGCTGTTAGATCAACCTGCCAGAAAACAATGCGTTTGTCCATTTTCGTTTTGTACCGGCGTTTAGCAATACGCTGCAGGGTGTTTTCCAAGTTGGGAATACGCCCTGACTGGTTTTGGGGTTTCTTGTTGACCTCACCACAGTCAACAACCAGTCGCAGGGGAGTCGATCCTGGTTTAGCAACCAGGAAGCAGGGACTGCAGTGGTGGGCGTAGTCCCCCTTCTTATATTCCTCAACGAGGCCAGCATCAATACATTCCTAGATCTCGCGCTCGATTTCTTCAACCTGTTCCTGAGGAGCTCGGTACGGACGACGTCTCACTCGCGTCTTCTCAAATTCAGGTTTCAGTTTCAAGTCCATCTGGACCAGTTTTTTACAGGACAGGGGAGGCGGCAGGGCGCCGAACACCTCCTCATAGGTTGGGAGCAGTTTCTTCAGTCGCGGTTCAAGGTTCAAACTCTCGATTTTCTGCAGGAAATCCTCCTCAGCATGGAGATTGCTCTTACCATGTTCTTTCTTTTTCAGCCGATCAGCCGTTTCGGCAGGCACTGAGCCCTCATCCCACTCAGGGGAACATTGTTGCCCATTGTGCAGAGAATATACTAGGGGTATCCCAGGGTCAGGCGGCGTGTAGGAATCATCGTCCTCTTCAGACCAAATGGAGGATTTCCAGGTCTGTCTGAGGTATTGCAGCCGTTCTTGGCGCTCAATACCTTCAGCCCTCAGGTACAACAGCCGCCGGAGTTCCTGAGTATCATCTTCCGACAGTGGCATGTTATTAGAAGCAGGCTGCGCTAGAGCATGCGGACTCTGATTCACGGGCTCACCTGAGCAAGTATGCTGCATGCATGTGCAGCACAGGTTTCCCAACAGGGGAAATTGGTTCTGAGGTTGACTCTAGGTCTACTTCCTCCAGCAACAGCTGGGCCAGGAGGGCACTGTGTTTGAGTTCAACACAGCTGGGATCAACAGGAGGGATAGAGCTGGCGGTTTCAAACAGTTGGTCTTCAGCATTCTCCTTCACAGCAGCAGATTCCAGATCGCCATCAGGGGATTCACACCCTATAAGTGTGGCAGATTGCTGCCCAGAAGATTGTTTTTTAGATCACAAAGGGTCAAGCCATGATGTTCGGCCATGACGTCTTTCAGTAGCACCTGATCCAGATCACACAGGGGTACAGGGTTGAGGGATCCATCGACAATGGATAAGAAACTGGCCCATTCAAGGGCCTGCATAGTTGTGTCTGAGTCCTCAGGCACATAAATGGGACCGTTGGGGAATTGCAGTCTTCCCACGGTCATTTGGTCCAGCAGTCGACGCCAATAAGCGTGCTCACCTGAACAACCCCAGTGAGAGGTGCACATGACAGCCCTTCCTCCCTCATAAGCGATTTTGGTTAGAACCTTTGCGAGCAGGGAGAAGGGAGGGTTAGCATACGCTAGGCTAATTGCTTTCCAGAAGAAACGGAAAGCGTTATTCAAATGTTTCGAGCAATACAACTGCATGATGTGCAGTTGTTGGCTCGCGAACAATTCCACCTGGATCTCATCGAGGGATACCCGAAGGGCCGCCAGTCCATCTTCAAGAATCTGACGGGCCAATTGGTAGTTTTCAGTACGATAGTTAGTCTTGGCTGCGTAGCGCAGCCCAGACTCTTTTCGTCCTGACAGCACCAAAAGTGCGGAGAAGAGCCGACGGCCAAAGTTGCAGTGTAGATAGTAGGGGCGTTGGAGAGACAACATTTTTACCTGGTAGTTTCTTCGTAGGAAGTCGGTGCCAATGACGATGTCAAAGGCGTCAGTGTCCAACACTCTGCAGTGTTGGGTCACAGTTTCGTCGCCAAGATAAATAGTCACATCGACACCCCCCAAGGAATGGATGGTACCCCCATCGCCTACTCTTATGGCCAGTGTCTTAGTTTTCTTGAAAGTCTTTAGCAGCCGCCGGGCCACTATAGAGAGTGTTGCGCCCGTGTCAAGCACTGGTCGAAGAACTTGATCCCCGATTTTTATGAGGATCCAGAAAACCAAGTCTTCCTCTTCAGAGCCGCCCCCCTACTCCTCAGCAGGGAGTTTCACATCAACCCCTGCAGTCATGAGGGACTTGGCCATCCAGGCCAGTCGCCTCTTCTTGGAGTTAGACCCCTCAGGGGAGGCGTTATCCCCCTGTGGGCGCTTCTTGGGGTCATCGTGGGCAGGAGAGGGAGAAATAGCGGGCGCCGATGAGCGCCTCTGGGGGTTGGATTTTCCACCCTTGCGACCTCCCTTGCCTCCTCTTTTACCACCGTTATCCCCATTCTGGGGAGTTCTGGAGGGTGTTTGGACTTTCTGGCGTTCAGCCTCCTGCCGTTTGTGTTTGTCACTCTCACGTTTTTTTATGTGACAATCGTCCTCGTAGCGACGACGTTTGCCACAGTAACCACAGGTGATTGTACACCTAAAATGGTCCTGATGGGGTCACTGTTTTCCAACCTTTCGTTTGCTGCTGTCCTTTCAGTAGCAGCATACAACCACTGTGGTGGTCGCAGTCAGGGGCATTACAGGGTCCTCCCTTGTCATTGACAGGCTTAAAGTAGAAGAGTGGGGATGTACCTGTTTCAGGTTTAGCCTCATTCATGGGACGCAGGTTATCTTCCCCTTTACCAACAACTTGTTGGCCTTAGTGGGACTTTTAGGTCCCTTCCCTTTCGCCACGTTCAGGGGTAGGGGCACCACCTCGACCCAGGTTTCTCTTGAGGAACTTCTCCATATGGGAGTCATTCCCCCTCTCAAGGGCCAGCTCGATCAGCAGGTCCACAAGGTCATCGTACGTGTGGGTCCGACTCTTCCTCTCTGAGGTGTTGCGGCAATCGTCCCACGTACGTGTAGGGATTTGACTCATGAGCCACAGGTGGGGTTCTGTGGCTCCAGAGGAACCCACGTTCATTCGTGAGAACAGATACTCCAGGTTGCACACATATTCAGAGACTCGCGCCGCGGAAGGAAATTCAGGGAGCATAGGGAGCTCCTCAATCGGTGTGTGTACACTGAGGTCAGTTTCACAGACCAGAAAATTTTTCTCCAGACTTTGGAGAACCTCGGCCCATCTTGAACAGCTTTTCACAGTCTGCTTCACCTGGTTTTGCAAGAATTTCTTTTTGCATGAGCGTTTCAAAAGAGAACATTTAGTGGCCACATCCACATGAGATTGGCCGGTAAGCAAAAGAAACTCAGCAAATTCGTCTGCCCATTCGGGCAGCTTTTTCGGGTCGAACTCCGGCAATTCCAGCTGGATGTTCGCCTGGGCAATGAGTTTGCCACTCTTCCCACCCCCTGGGGTTAGGCCTGAAGGGGGAAGATGTACACCAGCGAGGGGTGCCAGAGCTGTTAGCCCCTTTTTCTCGCTCTCTGTCACGGGCACGTCCTGTAGCTCAGCGATGGGGACTGTCCTGGAACGGGGATGAAAAGGGCTGGGGCAAGTGACCTTGGGAAGCAACCTAGACACCCTTGATCGTTTGAGATCTTCAGCAAGCGTGCTCCATCCGGGAGAGGGTGAGGCCGGCGCTGGCTTGGGTAAGGGTTCAGTGATACCAAATTTTGCCTTGACGGCCTCAGACAGGGCTGTCACATCTGGATCTTCGGACCCAGACAGTAGTTTGGCCAGTAGTTCGGCCGTACGGTCCAGGGCACCATAACTCGGCTCTGGGAGATGGGAATCATTCCCATAAGCTGAGCACACTTCAGGGTTCCTGCTAATGGTTGGCAGCTCTGGACGCCATGCTGGCCCCCGCAGTCGCCTGGGTAGAGACACAATGTCGGCCAGGTCCGTAGGTGGGCCGGAGTAAAGGTAGGAACCCAGGGCCGTATGTGGTGGTGATCCTAAGGCTTTGAGTGCTTCCTCCCCATCTTCCCCTCGGACGGACTTGTAGTACTCTTCGTGGAGCAGGTACTCCTCCATTCTCCTCCTCAGTTCGTTTTGTTGCTCAGAGCCCCAAACTGCCGCAGACGAAGATTGAGGGCAGGTTGAAGGGGGGATGGAGACAGCAGCTCTTCGGGTAAGGTGCTGCAGGCTGTTATCAAGGGCCGCTAAGGCCTCAATGGTTAAGGGTATTGGTTTTTCCTTGGCGCTTCTTGTTCCGCCGTTCTGTGAACTGGATCTTCTTGAGACCCAGATGCAACTCTGAGCTTGTGCTCACTCATGGGGATGGGGCCGCTGCTGCCCAGTTGTACTTGTACACTCCGAATTGGCCAAATCCTGGCGTACAGTTGTACTGATGGTGTGAACATATTGTTTGCTGGGTTTGGCTTTTGTACTTCTCGGAGTCGGTTCGAAAGGTGCTCAAGGGTATGCTCTGCTACCAGAAAGATGTCCTCAATTAATGCCCTAATAGGTTTGATGAAATCCTGCAGGTTTTGGTGGTGGAGAACAGAACCAAAGCAGCAAGTAGAGCAAGAACAGGATGTGGATCCAATCAATGAATACTTTTGAAATCGAGTGTATCACAGAAGGGCTGCAGATAGATAAAGCAGGCATAAGTATAAAGATTCAATCACAAAGTGATAAAACAAATGATTTTATGTAAGAGCTGGCATGACTCTAGCCAGAAGGTTAGCATCAAGCACTTCATGTGCACTCTTTTGGATAAATGAGAGTTGGTTAGGAATGTGGAGCAAAGAAGCTAGGCCAGACAGAGAATATGCCTTGGCCAAGCAACTGAATTCAGAAGGAGTTAAAAAGTAGAATCACAATAAGTGGTAGAATCAGTTGAGTATGAGGGTCTGGAGGTGGGGGACCACTAGGCGTAACCTACAAGGCCTTAGGCATGAAAGGCCTACTTCATTTCGGTATATCCTCCATGAGAGAAAATACCTCCGCTCAGTTGAGTGGTAGGGGTGAACTTCATGGGGGGCTAGGGTTATAACCTTAGTTATTTTGAGAAAGTGTACTTCAAGCTTTAAAAGAGAGATGAAAATGCTTAACTAAGTCTCAGCATCAACAAAAGGGTTTTAGGGGGGGCTTGGCCTGGATCGACACCTTTAAGAGAGACATGGCAGTGATTTTTTCTTACTCTGTGAGTTGTGTTGCGCGTGCGGTGTCCCGGGCAACTTGGCTCCTGTTCACCGGTGTGCCCGCTCGGTGCATTGCGTTGTGTGTTCGGTGTCCTGGGCCACTTGGCTCCTGTTCACCGGTGTGCCCGCTCGGTGCGTTGCGTTGTGTGTTCGGTGTCCTGGGCCACTTGGCTCCTGTTCACCGGTGTTCCCGCTCGGTGCGTTGTGTTGTGTGTGCGGTGTCCTCGGCCTAATGGCTCCCGTTCTTTGGTTTGTTCGCTCGGTGCGGTGTGTCACGTGTGCGGTGTCCTGGGCCACTTGGCTCCTGGTCACCGGTGTGCACGCATGGTGTGTTCTGCGTGCTCCGTGTGCAGTGTCCTGGGCCAGTGGGCACCTGTTCACCGATGTGCTCGCTCAGTGCGTTGCGTTGCTTGTGCGGTGTCCTGGGCCACCTGCCTCCCTTTCATCGGTGTGCCCGCTCGGTGAGTTGCGCCGTTTGCGCGGTGTCCTGGGCCACTTGGCTCCTGTTCACCGGTGTGCCTGCTCGCTGTGTTTTCTTGCGTGTGCGGTGTCCTTGACCACTTGGCTCCCGTTCACCGGTGCGCACGCTGGGTGTGCTGTGTTGCGGGTGCGGGGCGTCGCTGCAGGGCGCGTACAGCTCAATCCGGACCGCGGCTTGTCGTAGCCGGCAGGGGCTGTGTACCCTCCCGGCCTGCACACGTCCATCCCGAAGGCGGCTGTTTCGTAGCCGGCAGGGGCTGGATACGCTTCCGGTCGCACACTCGTCCATCCGGACGGTGGCTGTTCCGTAGGCGGCAGGGGCTTGGTTCGCTGCTGGGCGCGCACATGTCCGTCTGAACGCCGGCTGGTCTTGCCTGGCACCTGTTATTGTGCCGTGGTTTGTTGCATGTTGTGCGCGCTGTCCGCGTTTGCGGCACCCGGTGGCCGTTGTTGCTTGGCACCTGTCCTCCTGCCTTGGTTGTGGCCGGCGGCGTGCCTCTCTGGCCTGCCTCATGGCCCTGCTTGGTGTGCCGCTTCTTGTCGAGTCCGATCGCTCTCGGTGCTCCGGTCGGCTGTCCTGTCGCTGTGGTGCCTTTTGCCACTCCGGGGGCTGTCGCCCCCGGATTTAATGGGCGGCTGCGCGGGGCACGTGGAGGCCGGGCGAGAACCGCGCTCATTGTGCCTGCTGCTGGCCCCCGCCGAGGCAGGGGCGCTGGGCTTGCTGTGCCTTGTACCCGTTCGGGGCCCCGCAATGGGATTGTCCCTGGCGGGTCCTTCGGTCTTCGGTCTTGGGCTGCGTGGGCTGCAGTGGTTTGCGTGTGTGGGCCCGGTCACTGACGCGTCCGGCTTCCTGTACCGTCCGTCGTTTGACGGGGGACTCGGCTGGTGCACCGGGGCTGTTTTGGATGGACGCCGACACCTCCCCTTTCGGATTGGAGGACACCACGCCAGGGTCCCGTGCGTGTGTGTCTGTGCTCGTCCTTCTTGGCCAAGTCGGGCGGGCCGGCCCCCCGAGCGTGTTTTGGTGCGCCTCACCTTTCCTGTGGCCGCTTTGTCCTTCTGCTTTGCTCCGCCCCCTCCGGGCTGGGGTTGCCCCTTCTTGTTGGTTTGTTTGCCTTGTTTGGGTTTTTTTTCTTCGTGCCTCCGCGCCCCTGTTGTTTCTCGCTTTCTCTGGTTTCTGGTCCCAGGTGTCTTGGGCCTTGGGGTTGGTTGCCTCCTACCCCCCGAAACCCACTTATCTTTTGTTCCTTTGTTTTCCTCCCTGCTTGGGTTGGTGTTTGTTTCCTGCTGTCCTCCTTTTACTCTGCCCCCCCCCTCTCTTTTTTTTTCTTTTCCGTCCTGGTCTTCGTCGTTGCCTGCTTGGTTTGGTGTTTGTCTCCTTCGTCCCTCCTTTTGCTTTCTCCCCCGACCCCCCCCCTTTCTTTTGGTTTTTGTTCCCAGCCTGCTTGGGTTCGTGTTTGTTTCCTGCTGCCCTGCTTTTCCTCTGTGCCCCCCCCTCTCTTTTTTTTTCTGTCCTGGTTTGGGCGCTGCCTGCTTGGTTGGGTGTTTGTTTCTTCCGGCCCTTCTTTTCCTAGGTCCCCCCCCCCCCCCCGATGCGTACGTTCCACCTTGTGCCGTCTGGTGTCGCCGCGCTGTGGCGCCGTTCTGTCTGTTGTTTTGCAGTGCCGTCTGCTGATTTGCGGTAACCTCCTGATGTGCTGTGTGCTGTGTGTCTTGCTGTGATGTCCCCCCTTGCTTGGTTGTGGGCTGCCGTGGCTTTTGGTGCATTCTGTTGTTTTTTGCCGCGGTGTTGGTTGCTGTTGTGTGTTTCGCCCTGTCTTTGGTCGTGTCGTCCCGCTGCGTTGCTCGCGTTGTGGCTTGCTGTCTCTCTGTGCTCTGCGTTGCTGTTTGCTGTGCTGTGTCCCTGGGTGCTGTGCTGCGCCGTGTTGCTGCGCGGTGCTCCGCTCTGCGCTGTGCTGTTGTGTGCCGTGTGGTGTTGTCTCGCCCTGTTTGGTGCTGCCGCGCGCTGTGTCGTGCCCTTGGCCCCTGTCCGTTGCCTTGGAGTCCTGTGCCTTCCGGCGCTGTGTGTTGTCTTGTCTCCCCGCGCCGTGTGCTCTGTGCTGTGTGTGTTTCGGCGTGGTCTGTAGGTGCGTGCTGTTCTTCGCCGCTGTGCTTTGTGCTGTGTGTTTCCTGTCCTCTCCGCCCTCTCCGCCCTGCGCTGTGCTGATGCGGTTGCGGCGTGCTGTTTGTTTGGTCTGTGCTATTTCTGGCGCCTGGTGCTGCTGTGGGTTGTTGTCTGTTGTGCGGTTGCATGCGGTGCTGTGCTGTGTTATTGCGCGCTGTGCCGCGTCGTCCTGTGGCCCGCTGCGTTATACTTGGCCTCCAGCGCGGGTGGTTGGCTGCCCTGTTGTGCGGTGCAGGTTGCTGTGCAGTCCTGCTCTCCCTTGGTGCCCTGCTCCCCTGTGCTGTGCCCTGTGGTGCTGTGCTGCTGTGTGGTGCTGTGGTGTTGTGTCCAGCTGCCTTGTTTGCTTTCTTGCCTGTGTTACTTTGCTTTCATCTACTTTAAAAACCACCACAGAATTTGTTATAAAAAGTTTTTTTTCGGCTTTTGAAAATAAAACAAAACTATACACTACCCAACACGCACGCCGGCAGGCAGCAAGACCATGTCTGCATCACGGTCTTACATGTGACCTCGCGGTGGAGGCGGTGTCCTGGATGGTGTAGGCTTTGTCATCGTGGTGTCCCGGACTTGACACCGCTTGATTTCCACCTGCAGCAAAAAGGAGGCAGGAGCGCAGAGGGGGGAGCACGAGTGGGAGGGGAAGGTACAAGGTGAATAAAAGAGGGCGTGAGGGAGCCAGTGCAGAGGCGTGGGACGAGCCTGGACAAAACACGCTCGACGGGAAACAAATGGCGTAGGGGACGGCCTGCAGCGACCAAACGCGACCGGCCAGGCCCATACGGGCCACCGCACAACCCTGAACAAGCCGACCACTGGCGGCCACGAGAACGGCGAACCAACACAACGCGCCGGGCACACCCCAGTCGCAACACAATGACCGCCATACCGGACAGGCAGGCCACAACAAAGCTCAGAACAAACCGAGAAGACAACAAGGACAACATCCAGCTGCGCCGGCGCGGGCTGCAGCGCAATCGACCCCACGACGCACAGGCCGACCAACCATACGGCGGCTAACACAACCGTGTACAAACCAAACTGCTGCAGAAAAAACGAACCCACAAAAGACGGACCGCACGCAAGCCTGCCAACGCAAAACCAGCCAGCCATGCAAGGGTTGAGACGTGAACGGCGTCCCATGGGTTGGCGACACCATGATGCGCAACGCCCGCCGACGACCATACCCACGAATGCACCACAACGCCGAGACTCTACCATTATATAACCAACCAACGAACCACGGCGAACTACTTCAAACACCCGGCCCCCCGGGAGAGCGCAAGCTCGACCGAGTCAGGAGGCGTGAGTACGCGTCACGGCATGCGAGTCCTGCAGCACGTGTCTCTTCAAGTCGCCTCACGCCTACTGACAACCAACCCAGGTGGGGGTGCCTGCAGGACAGGGCCTTTGGCCTGGCTCCGGGCTCCTGGGCCCCAGAATCCGGAGGTTGATGAGGATGTGCAATGGGACCCTCCCCTACGTATCATCCGCCCGAAGGAGAGGAATGTGAGACTTGGGTCGAACATGGGTTACATCTCTGGGCAGAACCCGCAGTAGGGTACTGCTCGCGGCGACCGCGCCCTTCCCCCGTGTCGGGGTGCCGCTTTCTGCGGGCACGTGCAGTAGGGCCGTGGCTGGATGAGCAAAGGTCCCTTGGTGAGACCCCCCAGCGGGGCAACCCCAGTCCCGAGATGACCTACCTACCTACCTTTGTGGTCGTGGTGTCCCGGACTGGACGGCGCTTCATTGCCACCTGCAGCAAAAAGGAGGCAGGAGCGCCGAGGGGGGAGCAGCGAGCGGGAGGGGAAGGTACATGGTGAATAGAGGAGGGCGTGAGGGAGCCAGTGCAGAGGCGTGGGGTGCTAGGAAAAAGCTTCCTTTGTCTGCCCGGGGTCTTAGACGATGAGGGGCACGGCGTTACGTTCCTTTTCACATTACGGCGCTTACGGCGCTATTTATTTGCTTATTTAAGTTCAAAATCTTTAGCGTCGTGTTTTAACGCGTTTCGTCCTTTGTCCTCACGTGTTTGCAGCGTATGTACAACACCGTTGGTGGCAACGCCCCCCCTGCTCATTGTCCCCCTTGCTCCCTATGGGAGTCCCGGGGCACCTGGTGTGTGCGGTGTCGTGTATCCCCTGGCGTGTCCCTCCCGGCCTCCGGAGTCCCGGGTTTGCTGCTCCCTGACGTTGCTTAGTGCCCCCTGGTGTCCGTGCAAGTGTGCCGTTCAGTTTTGGTTCGGTGTTGCCGGCCTCTTTGGGGTTTGGGGCCTTAGGTTACGTTGCGCCGGTATTGTTCCGGTCAGCGGACCTGTGAAGCCTGCGGCCCCCATACCCCTGGCCTACCTGGCCCTCTTTACTCTGTCCCAGTGGATAATGTTCCTGAAGGTTACTTGTGCGGACGGCCGTCCGATGAAGCTTTCCGTAGCGCCGCCGGCGGGGCGGGCGGGCACATGGGTGCGTGGTTTGTAGCACTCCCGGCACTGCCTTTCTGGGCACGGTGTCTGGCCTCACCCGGACAAGGGGGGGCCTAGCGGCCGTGCTGGGGGGGTGTGCACGCCTCGCGGCGCAATGCGTTGGCCGGTCGTGGCGTTGTTGCGGGTATGTTCGCGCGATGGGCCCCATGTCCCCGCGCCTGGGAGCATTTCGGTGTGGTGCGCTGCTCCTCGCTGTGGTGTTGACATTCGGGCCTCGCAAGGGGGTGCCCCACTCGAAGGGCACGGAGATGGAGATTGCGCCCTGGACTGTGGGTCTTCTTGTACCCCCCGGTTCTTGGCCATAGTTCGGCCGGTTGGCGGGTCCAGGGCGCACGGTGTGGCGTGTGCAGTCCTGCATAGCTTTCTTGATGCTCCCGGGCTGCAGGTTGTCTGATCATCATACTTGTCGGGTGCGCTGCATGCGTCGTGGGCCTTCTAGGGACCGCTCGGTATACATCATGGGGGTTTCTGCCATAAACGGCATCTCACGGATACGCACCGTAGCTGAACATCTGAGGTTCCGGCGCGTAGTGGGTGGGGTTGTGTGGAAGTGGTCTTAATGGTGCCCCACCGGTGCCCTAATCCAGTGGGTGGGCGGGGTGGTGGTTAATTTTGTCTGTTGGTCCCGGCGGTCGCGCGGTGGCCGGTGGAGTATTGCAGCGGTCTCGCTGATCCGCGTGTCCTGGGGGGTCTGGGCCGTGGCCTGTCGCCTGTCAGGGCATCCGGAAAGTCAAGGCGTCGGGGTTACCCGGATGTCTGGTGAGGGCGGTCTGGAAGGCGGCAAGGATGTTGCTCACGAGGGCTCCCGTGGTGATAGAAGTGACCGCATCTGACATAGCCCCCTGATTCAAACTGATTCAAATGTGATTCAGGGGCTGTATTGGAATTGACTTGAACCACGTTTGAATCATGTTTGAATCAGGAGCCCGGTGGTATGGGCAAAGCCATGGTTTTTATTCCTCTTGTGGGCCGGTCTGCTGCCTTTGTGGCTTATTGGAATCCCCGTTTGTTGGTTTCATCAAAAACAATGCCTTTCAAAACCAACCTGCACGGCTTTCAACAAAAAAGTAACAGCTTCGGTGTGCCTGTCGCCGCCGGCGCTGATTCAAGTTGTGATTCAAACTCCGCTGTGTGGCGAAGTGTCCTTTCGTAACATTCTGCAGCCCGTAGGCGTCTGATAAAATTGCCTAGCCATTGTGCAACCTGCTTACTAGATACTATTCACCCTTGCTGTGGTGTAGCACCCAGGAACCCCCCCCTTTGTGCCCATTAGTATAGCCGGCGGAGCCTCCGTGATTCAAACCTCAGGTCAAGTGTGGTATTTGAATCAGTTGAATCGACCTGGTCCCGTTGTTACTACTACGGTGCTGTTTTCTACTTGATTTGGCCCTCTCCACGCTTCCTCCCCACAACAGCGAAGCATCAGCACAGCGCAGAAAGGGTGCAATGACGTGCCCAGGTGGATGGTGCATTCAGTCCCGTGCATGTGGAACAAGACCGTGTGGCCAGACTTTTTCTCGCTCTCTGTCACGGGCACGTCCTGTAGCTCAGCGATGCAGACTGTCCTGGAACGGGGATGAAAAGGGCTGGGGCAAGTGACCTTGGGAAGCAACCTAGACACCCTTGATCGTTTGAGATCTTCAGCAAGCGTGCTCAATCCGGGAGAGGGTGAGGCCGGCGCTGGCTTGGGTAAGGGTTCAGTGATACCTAATTTTGCCTTGACGGCCTCAGACAGGGCTGTCACATCTGGATCTTCGGACCCAGACAGTAGTTTGGCCAGTAGTTCGGCCGTACGGTCCAGGGCACCATAACTTGGCTCTGGGAGATGGGAATCATTCCCATTAGCTGAGCACACTTCAGGGTTCCTGCTAATGGTTGGCACCTCTGGACGCCATGCTGGCGCCCTCAGTCGCCTGGGTAGAGACACAATGTCGGCCAGGTCCGTAGGTGGGCCGGAGTAAAGGTAGGAACCCAGGTCCGTATGTGGTGGGGATCCTAAGGCTTTGAGTGCTTCCTCTCCATCTTCCCCTCGGACGGACTTGTAGTACTCTTCGTGGAGCAGGTACTCGTCCATTCTCCTTCTCAGTTCGTTTTGTTCCTCAGAGCCTCAAACTGCCGCAGACGAAGATTGAGGGCAGGTTGAAGGGGGGATGGAGACAGCAGCTCTTCGGCGAAGGTGCTGCAGGCTGTTATCAAGGGCCGCTAAGGCCTCAATGGTTAAGGGTATTGGTATTTCTCTGGGCGCTTCTTGTTCCGCCGTTCTGTGAACTGGATCTTCTTGAGACCCAGATGCAACTCTGAGCTTGGGCTCACTCATGGAGATGGGGCCACTGCTGCCCAGTTGTACTTGTACACTCCGAATTGGCCAAATCCTGGCGTACAGTTGTACTGATGGTGTGAACATATTGTTTGCTGGGTTTGGCTTTTGTACTTCTCAGAGTCGGTTCGAAAGGTGCTCAAGGGTAGGCTCTGCTACCAGAAAGATGTCCTCAATTAATGCCCTAATAGGTTTGATGAAATCCTGCAGGTTTTGGTGTTGAAAAACAGAACCAAAGCAGCAAGTAGAGCAAGAACAGGATGTGGATCCAATCAATGAATACTTTTGAAATCCAGTGTATCAAAGAAGGGCTGCAGATAGATAAAGCAGGCATAAGTATAAACATTCAATCACAAATGGATAAAACAAATGATTTTATGTAAGAGCTGGCATGACTCAAGCCACCAGGTTAGCATCAAGCACTTCATGTGCACTCTTTTGGATAAATGAGAGTTGGTTAGGAATGTGGAGAAAAGAAGCTAGGCCAGACAGAGAAAATGCCTTGGCCAAGCAACTGAATTCAGAAGCAGTTAAAAAGTAGAACCACAATAAGTGGTCGAATCAGTTGAGTATGAGGGTCTGGAGGTGGGGGACCACTAGGCGTAACCTACAAGGCCTTAGGCATGAAAGGCCTACTTCATTTCGGTATAACCTCCATGAAGGAAGATACCTCCGCTCAGTTGAGTGGTAGGGGTGAACTTCATAGGGGGCTAGGGTTATAACCTTAGTTATTTTGAGAAAGTGTACTTTAAGCTTTAAAAGAGAGATGAAAATGCTTAACTAAGTCTCAGCATCAACAAAAGGGTTTTAGGGGGGGCTTGGCCTGCATCGACACCTTTAAGAGAGACATGGCAGTGATTTTTTCTTACTCTGTGTGTTGTGTTGCGCGTGCGGTGTCCTGGGCAACTTGGCTGCTGTTCACCGGTGTGCCCGCTCGGTGCATTGCGTTGTGTGTTCGGTGTCCAGGGCCACTTGACTCCTGTTCACCGGTGTGCCCGCTCGGTGCGTTGCGTTGTGTGTTCGGTGTCCTGGGCCACTTGGCTCCTGTTCACCGGTGTTCCCGCTCGGTGCGTTGTGTTGTGTGTGCGGTGTCCTCGGCCTAATGGCTCCCGTTCTTCGGTTTGTTCGCTCGGTACGGTGTGTCACGTGTGCGGTGTCCTGGGCCACTTGGCTCCTGGTCACCGGTGTGCGCGCATGGTGTGTTCTGCGTGCTCCGTGTGCAGTGTCCTGGGCCACTGGGCTCCTGTTCACCGATGTGCTCGCTCAGTGCGTTGCGTTGCTTGTGCGGTGTCCTGGGCCACCTGCCTCCCTTTCATCAGTGTGCCCGCTCGGTGAGTTGCGCCGTTTGCGCGGTGTCCTTGGCCACTTGGCTTCTGTTCACCGGTGTGCCCGCTCGCTGTGTTGTGTTGCGTGTGCGGTGTCCTTGACCACTTGGCTCCCGTTCACCGGTGCGCACGCTGGGTGTGCTGTGTTGCGGGTGCGGGGCGTCGCTGCAGGGCGCGTACACCTCAATCCGGACCGCGGCTTGTCGTAGCCGGCAGGGGCTGTGTACCCTCCCGGCCTGCACACGTCCATCCGGAAGGCGGCTGTTTCGTAGCCGGCAGGGGCTGGATACGCTTCCGGTCGCACACTCGTCCATCCGGACGGTGGCTGTTCCGTAGGCGGCAGGGGCTGGGTTCGCTGCTGGGCGCGCACAAGTCCGTCTGAACGCCGGCTGGTGTTGCCTGGCACCTGTTCTTGTGCCGTGGTTTGTTGCATGTTGTGCGCGCTGTCCGCGTTTGCGGCACCCGGTGGCCGTTGTTGCTTGGCACCTGTCCTCCTGCCTTGGTTGTGGCCGGCGGCTTGCCTCTCTGGCCTGCCTCATGGCCCCACTTGGTGTGCCGCTTCCTGTCGAGTCCGATCGCTCTCGGTGCTCCGGTCGGCTGTCCTGTCGCTGTGGTGCCTTTTGCCACTCCGGGGGCTGTCGCCCCCGGATTTAATGGGCGGCTGCGCGGGGCACGTGGAGGCCGGCCGAGAACCGGGCTCATTGTGCCTGCTGCTGGCCCCCGCCGAGGCAGGGGCGCTGGGCTCGCTCTGCCTTGTACCCGTTCGGGGCCCCGCGATGGGATTGTCCCTGGTGGGTCCTTCGGTCTTCGGTCTTGGGCTGCGTGGACTGCAGTGGTTTGCGTGTGTGGACCCAGTCACAGACGCGTCCGGTTTCCTGTACCGTCCGTCGTTTGACGGGGGTGAACTCGGCTGGTGCACCGGGGCTGTTTTGGATGGACGCCGACACCTCCCCTTTCGGGTTGGAGGACGCCACGCCCGGGTCCAGTGCGTGTGTGTGTGTGCTCGTCCTTCTTGGCCAGGTCGGGCGAGCCGGCCCCCTGAGCGTGTTCTGGTGCGCCTCACCTTTCCTGTGGCCGCTTTGTCATTCTGCTTTGCTCCGGCCCCTCCGGGCTGGGGTTGCCCCTTCTCGTTGGTTTGTTTGCCTTGTTTCGGTTTTTTTTCTTCGTGCCTCCGCGCCCCTGTTGTTTCTCGCTTTCTCCGGTCTCCGGTCCCAGGTGTTTTGGGCCTTGGGGTTGGTTGCCTCCTACCCCCCGAAACCCACTTTCCTTTTGTTCCTTTTTTTTCCTCCCTGCTTGGGTTGGTGTTTGTTTCCTGCTGTCCTCCTTTTCCTCTGCCCCCCCCCCTCTCTTTTTTTTTCTTTTCAGTCCTGGTTTTCGTCGTTGCCTGCTTGGTTTGGTGTTTGTCTCCTTCGGCCCTCCTTTTGCTTTCTCCCCCGACCCCCCCCCCCTTTCTTTTGGTTTTCGCTCCCAGCCTGCTTGGGTTCGTGTTTGTTTCCTGCTGCCCTGCTTTTCCTCTGTCCCCCCCCCTCTCTTTTCTTTTCTGTCCTGGTTTCGGCGCTGCCTGCTTGGTTGGGTGTTTGTTTCTTCCGGCTCTTCTTTTCCTAGGTCCCCCCCCCTCCCCCGATGCGTACGTTCCACCTTGTGCCGTCTGGTGTCGCCGAGCTGTGACGCCGTTCCGTCTGGTGTTTTGCGGTGCCGTCTGCTGATTTGCGGTGACGTCCTGATGTGCTCTGTGCTGTGTGTCTTGCTGTGATGTCCCCCCTTGCTTGGTTGTGGGCTGCCGTGGCTCTTGGTGCATTCTGTTGTGTTTTGCCGCGCTGTTGGTTGCTGTTGTGTGTTTCGCCCTGTCTTTGGTCGTGTCGTCCCGCTGCGTTGCTCGCGTTGTGGCTTGCTGTCTCTCTGTGCTCTGCGTTGCTGTGTGCTGTGCTGTGTCCCTGGGTGCTGTGCTGCGCCGTGTTGCTGCGCGGTGCTCCGCTCCGCGCTGTGCTGTTGTGTGCCGTGTGGTGTTGTCTCGCCCTGTTTGGTGCTGCCGAGCGCTGTGTCGTGCCCTTGGCCCCTGTCCGTTGCCTTGGTGTCCTGTGCCTTCCGGCGCTGTGTGTTGTCTTGTCTCCCCGCGCCGTGTGCTCTGTGCTGTGTGTGTTTCGGCGTGGTCTGTAGGTGCGTGCTGTTGTTCGCCGCTGTGCTTTGTGCTGTGTGCCTCCTCGGGTGTCGTGCTGTGTGTTCTCTGTCCTCTCCGCCCTGTGCGATGCTGCGCTGCGCTGTGCTGATGCGGTTGCGGCGTGCTGTTTGTTTGGGTTTGAGGTTTGAGGTTTGATTTTGCGGGTACTAGACGCCTTTCGGCCCCGGGGGGCCACCTGGTCGGGTCAGGTGATATCCTCCCCACCGGGTCCTAGTGGGGGGCCCTCCAAGACGCCCCTCCTGCCTGGTGGCGGAGTCCACCGGGTTCACAGAGCTCGCAGCCTCGTCCTTCCCCGGCGTCCCCGTTTCGCCACTCCCCGGTCTGTGCATCAATTCGCAGCCGTGGCTGCGGGCGCTTACCCACTGCGTCGCCCCCCTAATGCGTGGTCGCCCGGGGCGCCGGCGCTGCCGGGCCCGTGATACTGGCTTGTCGCCAGTGGGACCCCCTTGGGCTGGCGCAGAGGCTGCCTAGCCTAGGGGTTGGGGCGTGGCGCTGTGCGCCACTACTGCCTTGGCGGGTGCAGTGCCCCGTCTTTGTGTGCGCGGCGCTCGCGGCCGGTTCGGGGGGTTCGGGCCGGTACCTGGTGTTGTGTCTCTCTCGTTTCCCCCTCCCCGCCCCGCGTGTTCCGCGCTGTGTGTGGCGGGCCGTCCCGTCCGGGTGTCCCTTACCCTCGCTCGCTGGTACGCCATTCTACGCGGTCTGTGCGTTCCGCGCGCTCGGTCCGGTTGCCCTTCTGGTAGTCCCCGCGTGTCCCTTTCGTGTGTCTGCGCTCGCGCCCTCGCGGTGTCCGCTCCCGCCCCCCCTGGGTGGTGTGGCGTGCGCACCTCACGTGGTCCCGGCACTGGGCGCTGGTAGGGCCGTTCCACGTGGTCCGTGCCCCTCCGCGTGTCCTGCCCCGGTCCCTTGCTCCGTCTGGCGTGCTCGGGGGGGGGCGGTCCGGTCCCGGTTCCCCCCTACTTGGCTTGGGGTTGTGGGGGTGGCGGCAGGGCGTCCCCGGGGGGGGTGCCTTCTACCGTTGCGAGGGGCGTCTGGGGTCATGCGCTCCCCCTCCCCCGACTGCCCGCCCACTGGGCGGGCTGTCGGGGTCCGCGATCCACGTGTTGTGGGCGCGGGCGTGCGGGTGTGGGGGCCCTGCTCTGTCCCCTCGGCCGGCACGCCCTGTGGGGGCTGCGCGCCGCGGGGCGGGTCCGTGGCGTTCATGTGCTGGGGGGCGGGCTGGGGGGAGGGGGCGTGCGCCGTACCCCCCGGTTGTGCGGCCGGGGGGGGGCCTGTAGGGCGGGGGGTCGCTCTGCCTCATTCCGTCCCTCTGCCTTCCCTGGGCAGGCAGCAAAGCGGGTGTCACTGGCGTTGTGCTGTCCATGGGGGGCGTGGCCCCCCATACCACTCCGGTTCGTGCTCACCAGGCTTCTCTGGTTACGATCTGTGCGGCGTCCTGGCGCGTAGGCGCGGGCTCGCTTGTTCTTCGCGGCCCCCATGGGAGCCGGCGGCTGGGGCGGGGGGGCGGGTCGCGCTCCGGCTCCTCTCTCGGGCGTGGGGGGGGACCATCCCCCCTGCCTCGGGGGGTGGTGGCCGGGGCCCCCGCGGCCCGCGGGCTGCTGGGGGGGCGGGGGGGGGGGGGATGTCGCGCCGCGGCCTCCCTGCTCCCCTTCTGGGCGGCGGCCTGCGGTACTCAATCCTGGCCCCCCTCTGGCGTGCGCGTGCGGTCGGGGCCGAAGTGCCGCCCCGGGGTGGGG
Organism: Eutreptiella sp. 'Long Island Sound 2002'; assembly: GCA_964036045.1. Lineage (NCBI taxonomy): Eukaryota > Euglenozoa > Euglenophyceae > Eutreptiales > Eutreptiaceae > Eutreptiella > Eutreptiella sp. 'Long Island Sound 2002'. The sequence goes on from OZ038382.1 coordinate 123,762,439, forward strand.
GGGGGTGAGGGGCGGCCCTTGGACCGCTCCCCAGGGGGCCCTTGCAGCACTGAACCCCCCCTCTGCCCTCCCTGAGTGGGCTGTTGTCACCGGAGGGTCATGTGGGGCGCGGCTCCCATACTGTTCCGTTGTGCGCGTTGCTGCGGCACGCCAGTGTGGGCTCGCGGGAGCAGGTCCAGCCGCCGCTCCCCCCACCGCGTTGCCCCCCCGGCTCTGGGGGGGCGGGGGGCCGCGCCCGTGGCTCCCCAGCTGGGGGGGGTGCGGGGGGGGGGGGGTGGGGGGGGCCCTCTGGTCCCCTGGCGGCGCCTCCTGACAGCCGGGGGGGGGGGCGGCATGGCAGTGCCGGCCCCAGGGGCCAGCCATCGGCTGGGGGGTCGCGCCCTTCCCCCGCCCCCCTCTACCTAGAACCGGACCCTCCTCCAGGCCCCCGCTGGGGCCCCTCATCCCCCCGGGATGTTGTCGCGCGGCGCTGGCCGGCCGGGGGCGGCCGTGAGGGTTAGCGGTCAGTGGTTAGCGGGCTGCGGGGCAGCAAGTTCCCCCCCGCGCTCGTTGTCTCCGCCCTCCCTCCCGCGGGAGGTGGCACGCTCTCATGCGTCGTGCCGTACCGTTGGGGGGGCGTGGGTCGGGGGGCCCAGCTCCCCCCCCCATTCTCGCGCATCCGCCGTCTGGGCCATCACCTGCGCCGCCGCTTGTGTGGGGGCTGGGGCTGTGGCGGCGGCGGGTTGTGCTGGCGGTAGCGCCAGTGGGCGAGGGCACTGCGCAAAGCCCGGGGGAGCCAGTTGTTGGCGTCCGCATCCGTGATGCGGAGCACCGCTCCCCCTTCCAGGAAGGCCGGCCACGTCGGCTCCCTGTCGGGCCACGCCGCCCGGATCACTGACCTGAGGACCCTCTCATGGTCCTCTTGGGCTGCCCAACCCCCCGGGGGAACCTCTCGGTTTCCTCCGTTTCTCCGGAGGAGCACGGCATCGAAGGGCCGGTTCCTCGACCTCCTGGAGGTCCCCTGGTTGGCCCAGCACAACCACCCGTACACCTCCCCCACCAGGGGGAGGGTCTCCTCCCCCAGAGGGTCCGGGACCGCGCCCCAGTCCCGGTCCCATGGCCGGCCCCCCTCTGCCCCCCGCGCCGGCCCCCCTCGCTGCCCCTGTGCCTGCGGCGCCGATGCCGCGCATCGCCCCCCCTCCGCCGAGGCCATCCGCGCCGGCTCCGCCCCCGGCGCGGGGGGGGCTGGCTTGTGCCGGGGTCGTGGGGGTTGGGGGGGGACGAGCTCGCTGGCGTCGGGGTCGATGTTGTAGAGGTGGTGGTGGTGGTGGTGGTGGTGGTGGTGGATTTGGTGCGCCGGCATCTGTTGGATGCCGGGGGGGATGCACCTCACCGGCTGCACGTCCCGCTGCGGGGGCGCCCCGCCCTCCGCGCCCCTCCCTTCGTCCCGCCCTCCCCCCTGGGCTCCCATGCCCCGTCCCGCCTGTCCTTTGGGGCCCCTTGGGCCCCTTTCCAGCCCCCTGCCCGTGTCGTGGGTCCCGCCTCCCGTCCCCCACGCCCTGGCCCTGCCCGCTCACCCACCTCCCCGCGCCCTGCCCCCTGCACCTGGACTCCCTGCCCGTGCCCCTGCGCGCCCTTCCCGTGCCCTGGCCCCTTCCCGGCCCCCTGCCCTGAGTCGCGCCGTCCGCTGCCTGCGCTCTGCTCCCCCCCGCTGCTGCGCCCTTCCTGGACCACTCGCCGGGCGTCCCGCTGCCTTTGCAGCTGCGGCAGCGTGACGCCTGGCGGCGAGCGCTCGGGCGCCGGGGGGCGGACGTGCCGCTCCCGCCCCGGGGGGAAGGGCTTGGGGGGGAACTGCTTGGGGGGGCTGGTGTGGGTGTGGGTGGGGTTGGCGTGGGCGCGGTACTTCGCGCTCTCCCTGCCCACTGCCGCTGCTGCGGCGGCCGCCGGCGAGGCGCCCGTGGCCCGCGCGGGGTTCTTCCCTGGCTTGCGCGGCGTGCTGGGGGTCGCGGCGTGGCCGGCTGAGGCGGTGGCGCGGCCCGCCGGGGCCGCGGTCGCAACTCCTCGCGCGCCCTCCTCGCTCTCCTCTGCTGCTGTGGCGGCCGCCGGCGAGGCGCCCGTGGCCCGTGCGGGGTCCGTCCCCCGCGTTCGCGGCGTGCTGGGGGTCGCGGCGTGGCTGGCCGAGGCGGTGGCGCGGCCCGCCAGGGTCGCAGCAGGAGCCCCTCGCGCGCCCTCCTCGCCCTCCTTCGCTGCTCTGGCGGCCGCCGGCGAGGCGCCCGTGGCCCGTGCGGGCTCCGCCCCCAGCTTTCGCGGCGTGCTGGGGGTCGCGGCGTGGTCGGCCGAGGCGGTGGCGCGGCCCGCCGGGGCCGCGGTCGCAACCCCTCGCGCGCCCTTCTCGCTCTCCTCTGCGGCTGCGGCAGCCCTCGGCGATGCGCCCGGTTCCTGCGCCGGGGCTACCCCCCGTGTCGGCGGCGTGCCGGGGGCCGCGTTCGGGGCCGCGGCGTGGCTCGCTGGGGCTGCGGTCTCCGCTTCCTGCGCATCTGGGGCCCCCTCCCGGGGCGGGGCGGCGGGGCTTGCTGCTTGGGCGGCGGGGGCGGTCATCTCGGCTGGCTAAGGCTCCCGGGCCGGCGGCGGCGGCCCGACCAGCACCGCCGCCTCCGCCAGCCTCCGCTCCTCGCGCTCCGCGAGGGTCTTCCCTGTCCACTCCGGAAGGCGGGGGAGCGGGAGCGGGACCGGCGGCGGTGGCGGTCGTCCCGCTGGGGGGAGCCATCGGAGTCTGCCATCACTGTTATCCTGGTAGGCATGCCTGGTGGCAGGCGCGCCCTTCCCACTACCTCCTGGTGCATCAGTGCCGTGCCGTGGGCAGTGCCGTGTGGTGCTCTGCGGGGGGGAAGGGGGGAGGGGGTGGGGGGCCGGCTGTGGCGTCAGCCCCGCACGGCCGGGGGCCGGCGTCCATCCACCGGCATTGGGAGGGGAGGCGGGGGAGCCACGTGGCCCACTGATCGCGCCATAGCTCCCAGTCCGGAGCGGGGCCCAGGGCCCTGGGCCCCCGGGGGTCGTCGAGTGGTGTCGGGGGGAGCCGCACCCGGTGGACCCCCGTAACGGCGGTGACCTCCTGTGTTCGCAGGAAGGTGTGTACTCCGTCCCGCGCCGCGGGCGCCGGGAGGGGGGGGCGGGGTACGGGTGTTGCCCCATAGAGGTGGGTGGGGGTGATCCCCAGGATCCGCCCCGGGTCCCCGCGGGTCGCGACGACGAGGAGAAGCAGGGAGGTGCCAGGGCACTCTTGCCAGAGGACCTGCCCCCTGTGGTGGGCACCCCTGGTTCTGGAGAGGGGGGGGGACAGGTCTGGGTTAGCCCAGCTGCGGGGCGCGTGCGTCGCCGGCGGGAGGGCGGGGCACCAAGTGGACTCCCTGGGGAACGCCTCGCATACGATGGCGTACGGGGGGGTAGGCCTGGTGCCGTCGTGGACCGGGTTGGTGGGCCGCGGGCGGGCGGAGGCCTCATCCGCGCCTTCCACGAACACCGTGATCTCGCCCACCTCCAGGTCCTCGTCCGGTGGGTGTAGAAGGTGGAGTGCCGCATCCAGCTCGGACACTCCCCCCGGGTACGTGGCCCGCGCCTGGTTCAGGTACGGGGCCGCGTCCCCGGGGTAGCGCGTCCTGAGGGCGTGCAGCAGGGCTGGGGCGCTGCTGCGGAGGGACATGGCAGACCCTGCTCCCGTCAGCCGCAGGGTGTCCCCCACCAACAGGGGCCAGCCCGACCGATTGGACTCGCGCCACTCCATCCAGTGCCCGTAGAGGGCCGCCTCCAGGCTGATGAGCCCTGGCTGGACGGCGTTCACGATCCGGTGCATTGCTGGGAGCAGTGTATGGGCCCCCGCTCCGTTCAGGGCGCGGACGGCTGGGAGGGCGGTCTCGTTGAGGAAAGCCCTCGCACTGCCCGTCAGGTCACACCGTGCGGCAGCGTGCGCTTCGTGTGCCTCCGCCACCGCGTTGGCCACCATGCCCCGGACGGCCGCCTCCTGCGCTTTGCAGCGGGCCCTGGTGTGTCCCGGCCCATCCCCCCGTCGGCGTGGCATGGCGCTGCGGGCTCTGCAAAGGGCGGCGGCGGGTGGGGGTTAGGGCGCGAACACGTGCGACAGGTGCGCAACGGATGTGGGGTCCCGCAGGTGCACGTGGATCCACAGAAGGGCAGTGCCTGCGGGGCCCGCTCGTTCGTGTGAGGGGGTGTGTGCCCCCTCGATGCGCCGGTGCAGGGCCTCCTCCTCTGTGCGCCTGCGCGGGCCTGCAGGAGGTTCGGGCCAGGGGCACGCGGCCACCTGGGCGCACCGCGCGCACCTGTTGGCGCCTGTCGACGCTGCGGAGGACAGCGTGTCACATTCCCCGCAGAGTCAGCAGGTGTGTGGGAGGTGGGAGGGCGGCGACCAAGGGTCGAGATGGCGGAGCCAGAGGTCGTCCCACCTCTGTCGGAGGGGGTCCCGGATCTCCAGCAGGCGGGCGCGGACGCGGCGCCGGTAGTCTTTGCCAAGCGTCTTCCGCTGGACCCCCTGCCACGTGTCGTCAGGGAGGATCCCGTGGTCGTGGAAGGCGGCGATGAGGTCGTCCCACACCGGGCGGGGGTGCCCCCGGGGGGGGCTTGCCATGTACACGTGGCGCCCGGTGAGGTGGGGCGCAGCGCATCCCATCGGCACCCGTTCGCGGTGTCTCGGTGGGAGAGGGCCAGCAGGGTGCCGTCCGCGACTGCCTCCCATCCCACTTGCAGCCCCTCGCAGCCGTCTAGCTCCTGGCGCAGCACGGCTGCAATGCCAGTGGGGAGCATGAGAAGCAAGGGCCCCTGGGTGTCGCCCAGCCGGGACAGGGCGTTGTCGTATACCGGCCCCCAAGCTTTGAAGTGCGCCACGGCCAGCTGGGCGGCCCCGTCCTCTGGGGGGTGCCACCGGACGGTGGCCGCGGCGTGTCCCCACGTGCGTATCTCCGTAGCCCGGAGTACGTTGGCGGCGTGAAGGACGATGCGGGGCGGGACGGGTGTCCTGACGAGTGAGGACACGTCCCCGGTCCATCCTGTTTGCGGCCCCGGGGCCGCCTGCAGCCATTCCCCCGTCGCCGCGTCCCACGGGTGGTCAGGTCCCACCCCGCGGATCGCGGTGGGTCTCGGCCGGGTGTCCGGCCCCCATCCCTTGAGCGGGATGGCAGCGTATCGTTGCGCAGGGGTCTCCGGGGCGCGCGTGGCGGCGCACCACCGGCTCCACTCGCGCGCCCATTCGTCACCCACGATGCGCGCCTCCCACGCGGTCATGGAGCCGCGCCCGATGATCCACGGTGGGAAGAGGGCGTCTTGTAGGTGCTTCGAGAACCCCCCCGGCAGGTCCTGGTACGGGTGGGGGCCCTCTTGGGGCGGGCACTCCAGAGTGCCATTCACGACACGGAGGGAGGCTACGAAGTCCTTGTCAGGGCGCGGGGGAGGGGGAGGGTGGTCGCCCTCCGCCGCAGTGAGCAACCGGTGTGCCCGGGCCGCCGCGCTCTGGGGCTCGCGGAGGAGTTGCTCCAGCCAGTGGTTGCGAAGCTCCCATGCGAAATCTCCCAGCCGGAGCATGTGGTGGAGGAAATCGTCCACAGAGGTCCCTCCTGGCGGGTCATATCGGGCTATGGCGCGGAGCTGCGCCTCCGCGTCCTCGGGCACCAGTCCCGAGCAGAATACCTCCGTCCATGTGGCGCCTGCGGAGCGCCTCGAGGCCACCCACAGGGCTTTGTCCCCAGGTCGGAGGTGGCGGGCCGCCTCGTGTACCGCCTGGCGGTAGTGGGGCCAGAGGAGCTGTGAGTGGGCGCATCCCACGTGCATGTGCACCGGGGTCTCCTCCGGGCCGCCGCATAAAAGGCACGGTTGTGGGACGATGGCAACGCCGGAGAGCCGCTTCTTACGGACGCGTCTCGGGCCCGCAGCGCCCGGCGTTTGGTGGCCGTCGCGGTGAGGTCCCGGGCGTGGACATAGGCCGTGGCGTGGGCCGCGCCCAAAGGTGTGTGTCCCCGGTGCGTCAGTGCATGGTCCGTCTGCGCCCGCTGCGCGACCTCGCCGAGCACCCGCATCGTGGGGGGCCGTAGATCGAGATGGCCGTCACGGCCGGCGACAATGAGCTGGACGTGGTCAGGGTCCGGGGGCGTGCTCTGCAGGACGGTGTCCTGGGACGCCGCCCAGTCCGCCTTGTGCAGTAGGGCGTCACTGTGTTGCGAGGTGGCTCGGACGTACCAGAAAGGGTGCCTGGCGTGTTGCTCCGGCGCGCACAGGCTGTCCCGGAGCCACCTCAGGGGCATCTGGTTGACCACCCTCGCTGCGCCTGCGGGGACCCCCGTGGTCCGCTCGCGATCTGCGTGCCGCAGGAGGTGGAGGATGACTTCGGCGTCCACCGTGTGGACCCATGGTCGGTGAACACCGTATTGTAGGGGGAGGGAGGCGGCCACCCCCTCCCCGTCGGGCACCGTGCCCGAGATGGCCACCGCCCCAGTGCGGGTGAGGTCGGCGGCGAGAGCGACGCTGGTGGCGTGTTTGCACGGTCCGCCTCCGGACACGTCGGAAGAGGTGTGGCCCAAGGCCTCCGGGATCCAGTAGTATCCGGTGAGGCTGAGCCACCCCGCGTTGAGGTCGGCGGAGTGCCACCGGACGTCGGGGTGGCTGGGGGTCAGTTGGTCCACGCTCAGCGCCCTAGTGTCGCCTGGGCTGATCGCCGGGTGGTCGTGCAGCCGGATCTCCGCTCCGGTGATCGTGCTTGCCCAGGACCGAAGTGCCGTCACATGTTCCTTGAGCCACGCCAGGCCCCCGCGCTGGTGCACCACCAGGTGTCCCGTGTCCTCCGGCTGGTCCTCCAACGCGTGCACCGCCATGTGTGGGTCGTGCGGCACCCCCGTAGCTACCAGCAGGGCGGTGCCACGGGGGAGCCCACGGGGTTCTGGCTGGCCCGCCCCCTCCTGCACTATTATCCACTCGGCCCGGAGCTGCGCTTGCCCCGTCGCTTGGGTGCATTGGTCGTCCGTGGTCACCAACCACAAGGGCGTCGGCGCGTGGGGCCGGGGGCGCAGGGGCTCGGGCCATGCCACGTCCGACTTAGGCTCTTGGTGCTCGCTTTCCGCGAGCACGTCGCGGAGGATGTACATGAGGGCTGCCGGCGGGTGGTACGCCGCCCCCCGCGTAGGGGGGGATAGGCCGTCCCGGCGGTGGTAGCCCCCGACGTGGAGGTGCAGGCCGTCCGGGGTCACCCGTGGGCCGGTGTGGGCGTCCTGCTTAGCCCTCGTGGGGTGGACGAGTCTCAGGCGGGGGTCCCGCGTGCCGGTGGTGTGGAAGAGGTGGACCAAGGCGTCGCGCCACCCGGGGTGGTTGGTGGGCTCCTGCTCACGGCGGCAATACTGGAGGTGTTCATCGGCGCATTGGTTGAGGCACTCCCGCACCGCCGTCGGCCACGGGTCGTCGTTGTCGGGGAAGGGGTGGCGTGGCCCGTGGTGCCCATGCCACGGCGTTGTGTGTGGCACCGTCAGGCGGCACGTGTCGCGGTGTCGCAGCTTGGCGGTGCGCAGCGTGACGATGTTGCCCGGCGGGGACTGTAGTTGGACATGGGCCGCCCTGGGGCACGCGATGAGGTTGTACAGCCCCACTCCCAGGGCGGCCAGGGCCCGGGGTATGCGGTGGACCCAGTCGCCTCCCGCCAGAGTTGCGAACTCCGGGACGGGGTAGTGCACCTCGGGACATATTCCGTGCGCGCCAGCTATTTCCCAGAACATCTTGGTGACCTCGGCACGCACGGAGGTTGAGCGGTGGTGGACGAGTGTACCCACGAGGGCCACCGCTGCCTCCTGGCACCGCGTGGGCACCCGTCTGAGCCCCAGGGTCCGGTTATCCTGCAGGCTGTCCCGCGAGGCGTCGAAGGCGTACCGCGCCCTGTCCTTCGCGACCTGGACCGTGATGTGGTCCAGGTGGCGTGCAGTGTCGGAGACGTCGGCGATGAAAGGGGCGACGTACTGCGTCGACCCCCCGTGGATCGCCAGGATAACGTCCTGCACCACTTTCGGTGGTGCGAGGGTGTTAAGGCACCAGTGGTGCACCGCCGCCAGGCGTAGCCGGTGCTTGCGCTGCAGGGAGAACTCCCTGTCCGGCTGCAGCTGGAGTCCCAAGTAGGGGACGGAGTCCGCCGCTGGTACCCCGTGCCACGGGTTTTCCAGGTGGGGGCAGAGGCGCAGCTGCAGGCCCGGGACCCCCTCCGTGGTGGCCATGGCGCACTTGCGGGGGTTGAGCTCCATGCCCATCATCACCAGGTACGCGGCCACCGCCTCCACGCCCTTGACGAAGTGCTGCAGCGTGTGGGCCACCACCAGCAGGTCGTCGATGTAGGCCTGGATGAGGCCGTGCTCGGCCCCTCCCGGCGGGCGCAGGCGGTGCCCCTGCGCCCTGAGCAGGGGCTCCAGGAGGAGTGCGTACAGCAGGGGGCTCTTGGGGTTGCCCTGCCGGACGCCGCGCAGCATGTAGACGGGCTGCGTTAGCCCGTGTGCTGTGACAATGCGCAGCCTGGTGCACGTGTGGAGGAAGAGCAGGAGGTCGATGACGTCTGGCGGCACGGAACGGTGGCGCAAGATGAGGTGGGGGGCGCCGTGTGGGGCAGTGTCGAAGGCCTTGCGGGCGTCGAAGGAGAAGACGTAGTTGGGCCTTCCCCGCTGGAGCTGCCGCTGCGCCATGAACAGCAGGGGGGCCTGTGTTGGAGCCAGGGAGGGCCCCTTGCTGCCAGTCGCTGACCACTCCGTGCCGTGTGAGCACTTCTGTGATGCGCTGGGTGAGGGGGTCCGGTGAGCAGCTTCATGTCCAGCTGGCCCAGGGCTATGGGCCTGTAGTCGTCCAGTCTGGCAGAGCCCGGTACCTTGGGGCTGAGCCAGATGTGCGCGTCCCTCCAGTGCATCAGCGGCGGGGCGCGGCGGAGGATGGCCCGGTAGGAGTGGACCAGGAGCCACTGGACGGGTGCTGGGAGGGCCTTGATGAAACGGGCCTCCACGTTGTTGGGACCTGGGGCCTTGCCATCGGCCTTGTCCAGGGCGGACTTCAGGTCCTGCATGGAGTACTGCTGGACCTGTGTCCAGGCCCCTTCAGGGACCTGGGGGACGTGGCGGCCGAGGACTGCCTGGAAGCCTGGGAGGTCCGGCGGGCGTTTGTCATACAGTTCTCGCCAGAAGGCGCGAACTGCGAACATCATGTCGTGGGCCTCCGTGAGGAGCGTTTGGGTGTTGGGGACCCGAACGTTCCAGAGGCCTGACGGGCCCGGGGCCTCTACCTCTATGGCTCCTCGTACGGCTTTCCATCGCTGGGCGATGTCGGGGGCGTGGCGGCGCCAGAAGTCCTTGATGGCGCGCTTGCGGTCTGCCGCCAGGAGGGCGTGGAGCTGGCGAATGTCCTCCTCGAGGGCGGCTGCTTGCCTCTCCAGCTCCTCCTGTAGCTGGCCCTGTGTGGTCGGGCGGAACCCGGGCGACAAACCCTGCAGCTCCTTCCTGAGCCAGAGCGCCGCCTCGGACCGGATGCCATGCCAGGCCGCGTCCGCCTGGTACGGTGCCGGCGCGCGCGCTGCCAGGGTGTCATAGCGGAGGACCGCTGCCTGGAGCCGCTTTCCGCTCACCGGGAGGTCCCCCTCCGCCGGGTCCGTCCCCGCTGGGGACGGCTGCTGGCGTCCCACCACACGCGCCAGGGCGTCATACGTCGCGTGGAGGTGTTCGAACACCTTGTCCACCGCGGCCGCGGGCATGGACCCGTAGTCGTGCTGCTCTGCGGGACCAAGCCAGGGCGCCAGGGAGGGTTCATCCTGCGCGGCGCTGACCGCCGCCCACAGGCAGTGTAGGACGGGTGCGGCCTTGGCGTCGTACGGGAGGAGGCGGCCCTCCGTGTGGCTGTAGGGGGTCGGCTTCGCCGCGCGCCCCGCTGCGCTGAGGAGACCCGGCAGGGCCAGGCGGACCGGGAGGTGGTCTGAGCCGACCACCTGTGGGTGTGCCATGCCGCGAGCCCAGACGCTTTCCCGCAGGGACCACGGCAGGAGGGGCTCGTTGACAAGGAAGGTGTCCACCCTGTGCCGGGACGGGTGGAGCGTGGGGGTCATGTCCTCCTCGCCGCCTGCCGCGGCCCTTCGGAAACCGCAGGCCTCCCAGCCCGCTTGGAAATGCTCCGTGGCCGGGTTGGTGGGGACATCCATGTAGATGTTGGTGTCGCCGGCGATGACCACCGGGTGCCTCCCGCCGAGGCTGCGTGCCGTGGCATACATTTGTATGTCGGCCCAGAACGCCGCCCGTCCCGCCGACGGGGAGCAGCCTGCTTGCGGCCCGTGGATGTTGATGAGGGTGAGGCCTCCTCCGTCTGTGCGGATCTCCAGGGCCGCGGCCTTCCGGGGGACAATTTCCGTGAAACTGAGCACCTCGTGCTCCGCCACGTACTTGCTGCTGACCGCGGTGAGGAGGCCCGGCTGCTGAAGAAGGCGGTGTACCCCTTGTCCCGGAGCGCCGCGGCCACGTGCATCTCCTGCGCCCGGGTGGCGATCCCTGTTTCCTGGAGCATGATGGCAAAGCCCCCCTCCTGGGGCAGCATGCCGGTGATGAGGTGCTCCTTGTCGGTACAGGCCGCCGGCCCCCGGCGCCGCCGGAGTGTGTCCCGGAGGGACCGGTCTGGCGGCAGGAGGCCGTTGCGCAGGTTCCACGAGAGGAGCCACAGGGCGTCGCCCGCCATGTGCTCCTGGAGTCAGCTATCCCGCATCGGCATGGCCGCTGAGTTTGCCGGCGCAGCCAGGGCATACGGCTGCGCCACATCCGCTGAGCCCGTTCCCAGCGGGGCCCACAGGGGGGCCCGGGGGACCGGGGGAGCCAGGGGGGCCAGGGGGGCCAGCCCCGCGGGGATGAACAGGGACCCTGGTGGGGCCGCACCGCCGGCCCCTGGGGCCGCGCCGGGTGCCTCCTCATCTCCGTCTGCGTGGTCGGCTGCCTGGGGCGGGGGGCGCCAGGTGTACGGGGTGTGCCACGGGGACCTCCGTGCTCTCCCCTGCAGGGTAGCCGCTGGGCGGGCGTGCGTGATTGGCCCCGCGTGGAGGTCCGGGACGTCCGTGGCCCTGATGGCGTCTCCCTGCCACGCGGCCCGTAGATGCTCCTCCTGGTCGGGGCTCCACACCAGTGTGGGGGGGTTGACCCACCCCGGTTCCTGCCTCTTGTTGGGGGCGCTGACGGTGTGTAGCAGGACCGCCAGCGGCCAGGGGTCCGCCGACATATAGTAGGCCTGGCTGGGCCCCTGTTGCCAGTCGACGTGGGGCAGGGGCGGGAATGCCCCTTGGCTGGCGGTGCTGTGCCAGACAGTCCAGCGGCCTCCGGCCAGGACGTGCGACCGGTACCCTCCGGCGTGGCCGTGTAGGATGGCCTGGTGGCCTGCCGTCTGCAGCACCAGTGCCTCCCCCTGCCCAGGCCCGGGTGGGGGTGTGCCATCGCCCGCATCCCAGACGCGGGTGCGCCCGCGGAGTGTGGCATGCCACGGGTCTGGTGCATCGCGCTGTGGCCCTTGTATGCTTCCCGCAATCTGCGCCGGGCCGTGGTGGTGGACGAAGCTCTCCCCGCCGTCCGCTAGCAACGCCGCCGCGACGACGTATAGCTGCTCTGCCGTGAGGGGTGCCGTCGGCGCGTGCGTTGCGGCCGGCCGGCGGGGCTGCGTGTCGCGGCAGGAGACGTGGGGCAGCAGTTGCGCAGGCCACGTCGCCACGGGACCCATGGTGACGGCCGCGAACGCGGACGCCAGTGCCGTTCGGTCCGTTGGTCCGTACTGCCGGAGCCCCGTGGTATCTCGGGCGAGGTGCCTGCAGGCTGCCATCCAGGCCACCGCTCCGCAGTTCGTGACGTCCGGTTCGGCACAGTCCGCGCTGTCGCGTCCCCTTTGTTGTACCGTGGTGGCGGTGTCGAGCGGGGGGCCCTGCTGTAGCGCCTCCGGGTCCTGCCCCGGCGGGAGGGCGGGCGGGACTGGCTGCGGGAAGTCCTGCGCGCCTCGGCCATCCGGGTGCGTGTGGTATGGGTCTTGCCGGCGGTGTTCCAGGGCTGCCCGTGGTTGGAGGAGGAGTTGGTGCAGGTACCAGTGGCCTTCCGCGGTGGACGGGTTGCGGAGCGTTAGCCACTGTTCCACCACGCCTCCTGGGTGCGTGGCCTCGACGCGGCGCTGCAACCCCAGGCGGCCTAGGCGGTTGGACGTGCCCGCGGGTGGGATGTGGGTTTGCGGGTAGAGCACCCGCAGCGGCTCCAGCGCCAGGTCCAGCACTTCGTCGTTGAGCTGCTCCGTGAGAGCCGACGCCCTGTGCAGGGCGTGGAGGACCCCGGGTGTGGGGGCCATGAGCTGTCCGAGCACCGGCCCCGGCGGGTACCGTGCACCCGGGTTCGTTAGCCACTCCCTGGTGTGGCTCAGTACGGCCTTCCACACGTCCCTCGTAAAGGCGTGCTGGGGGGCCAAAGAGGGGACCATCCGTAGGAGGCGGTGGCATGGGCTGTGGGGCGGCCGCTGTGATCCGCCTGCACGCCGTGCCGGGCACGATCGCCCCCCATTCCACGGTCCCCATGCCCTCGGCGTGGATCAGCGCCTGGCCCTGGACCAGGGGGAAATAGGGGCTCGAGCGCCCCTTTCCTTCCTTCCACCGTACCCAGGCGGCCCCGGCCTGCAGGCTGCGGAGCAGGGCCACGCCGGGGAGGAGCGGCTGCGAGAAAGCCCCCTTGACGGCCTGGGTCGCGTGGGCCAGGGTGCCCATGGGCAAATACCACAACGGGAGGGTCCAGGGGCCCGGCAGCGGTTGTGCCACCCCTGCGTCCCATCGCCACTCGGAGTCTGGCGGGGTGGCAGGGACCGTGCCCGTCTGCGGGAAGTGGCCTGCCTGCTTGTCGGGGTGCCGTTGGAGGGTTGCCGCGAGGCTGAGCTCCTCTGCCGCGAGTGCCACCGGGAGGCCGCCCCGGGGCTTGCGCCAGGGGTAATCCTGGTCGACCGGCCAGGTGTGGAGGTCCCGGGCGATGTCCTCCGCGGTCCCTGTGGGGGCGTCCTCTGGTGCCAGGTGCCACATGACGGCGAGCACCGCCCACGTGGAGAAAGGCCACGCCCGCGGGGGGGTGTACACCTGGATGGTCCACAGTGGGCACGCCCGCCGCATGCGGGACGCGTGGAGCACCCCTCGGACCATGTCCGCCGCCAGGACCAGCACCATTCCCGAGGGTTCCACAATGATCCCCTCTGCGGGTCCGCCGTGGCGGCCCCGGGTGTGCAAGGCCACTGCCGCCTGTCCCGCGTGGGTGACTCGGTCGACGGCCTCCTGGATGTTCGCGCTGCCGCGCGCGGTCTCATCCAGGATCCAGCCCTGCGCCACCCCGTAGGGTAGGGCGGCGGGTGCGGCCGCGGGTTTCACTTGGGGCAGCGCTCCGTCATCAGGGCCGGGCTGGGGGTGCTGTTTGGGGCACCAGCCTTCGCCAGTGCAGTGGCCCCGTTTCCACGCGGGGCAGAGCGCGGGCACGCTGCCCGCCGGCGGCGCAGGTTCCGCGGGCGCGCCTCCCGTGGGGGGCTCCGGTACTGCGTCCAGGTCGGAGTCCGTGCCCGCGTCCCCTTTTGGGGGGTCTCCTTCGCCGTCTCTGAGTCCCAGCGCCCTGATGACCACGTGTGCTTCGTCCAGCGTCAGGGACCGGGGGCGTGTCTTGCGTGGGGACGCGGGTTCCGCCATTGTTGCGTCGCTGTGCCTAAGAGCAGGGGGTGGGGTGCGGATGTCCCGTGGCTGGTGCGTTGGTGCGTTGGTGCGTTGCTCGTTGTGGGGGTGGCAGATGGGCGTCCCCGGGGGGGGCGCTTTCCAGCATTGCGAGGGGCGTCTGGTGTTAGGCGCTGTCCCTCTCCCAGCCGCCCGTCCTCTGGAGCGGGCAGCCGGGGTTCCGTGACCCACGTGTCCCGGGCGCGGTCGGTGCGGGCGTGGGGTCCGGGCACCGGCCCCACAGCGTGTGCCCTTGCGGGCCGGCGTTGCTCGCTGTGGGGGTGGCGGAAGAGCGTCCCCGAGGGGGGGCGCCTTCCACCATGGTGAGGGGCGTCTGAGGTCAGGCGCTGTCCCTCCCCCGACTGCCCGTCCTCTGGAGCGGGCAGCCAGGGTTCCGCGACCCGTGCTTCCCGGGTGCAGTTGGTGCGGGTGTGGGGACCCAGCACCGGCCCCACAGCGTGCGCCCTTGCGTTGCTCGCTGTGGGGGTGGCGGGAGGGCGTCCCCGGGGGGCTGCCTTCAACCATTGCGGGGGCCGTCTGAGGCCAGGCGCCGTCACTCCCCCGACTGCCCGCCCGCTGGGCGGGCTGTTGGGGTCCGCCACCCACGTGCTGTGGGTGCGGGTGTGTGGGTGTGGGGGCCCAACACTGTCTCCTCGGCCTGCATGTCCTGCGGGGGCTGCATGCCGCGGGGGTGGTGGGGGGCCGTCCCCGGGGGGGGGTGGCCTGCTACCGTTGCGAGGGGCGTCTGGTGTCAGGCGCTGTCCCTCCCTCGGCCGCCCGTCCTCTGCAGCGGGCAGCTAGGGTTCCGCGGCCCGTGTGTCCCGGGTGCGGTCAGTCAGGGCGTGGGGACCCAGCACCCGCCCCACAGCGTGCGCCCTTGCAGGCCGGCGTTGCTCGCTGTGGGGTTGGCGGAGGAGCGTCCCCTGGGGGGGTGCCTTCCGCCGTTGTGAGGGGCGTCTGAGGTCAGGCACTGTCCCTTCCCTGATTGCCCGCCCATTAGGCGGGCTGTTGGGGTCCGCCACCCATGTGCTGTGGGCCCGGGTGTGTGGGTGCCGGGCCCAGCACCGTTCCCTTGGCCTGCATGCCCTGTGGGGGCTGCGTGCCGCGGGGGTGGTGGGGGGCCGTCCCCGGTGGGGGTGGCCCGCCACCGTTGTGAGGGGCGCCTGGTGTCAGGCGCTGTCCCTCCCCTAGCCGCCCGTCCTCTGGAGCGGGCAGCCAGGGTTCCGCGTCCCGTGTGTCCCGGGTGCGGTCGGTGCGGACGTGGAGACCCAGCACCGGCCCCACAGCGTGCGCCCTTGCGGGCTGGCGTTGCTCGCTGCGGGGGTGGCGGAAGGGCGTCCCCTGGGGGGGTGCCTTCCACCGTTGTGAGGGGCGTCTCGGGTAAGGCGCTGTCCCTCCCCCGACTGCCCGCCCATTGGGCGGGCTGTTGGGGTCCGCCACCCACGTGCTGTGGGCGCGGGTGTGTGGGTGTGGGGGCTCAACACTGTCCCCTTGGCCTGCATGCCCTGTGGGGGCTGCGTGCTGCGGGGCTGGTGGGGGGCCGTCCCCGGGGGGGGTGGCCTGCCACCGTTGTGAGGGGCGCCTGGTGTCAGGCGCTGTCCCTCCCCCGGCCACCCGTCCTCTGGAGCGGGCAGCCTGGGCTCCGCGACCCGTGTGTCCAGGGTGCGGTCGGTGCGGGCGTGGGGACCCAGCACCGGCCCCACAGCGTGCGCCCCTGCGGGCCGGTGTTGCTCGCTGTGGGGGTGGCGGAAGGGCGTCCCCGGGGGGGGTCCTTTCCACTGTTGTGAGGGGCGCCTGGTGTCAGGCGCTGTCCCTCCCCTGGCCGCCCGTCCTCTGGAGCGGGCAGCCAGGGTTCCGCGTCCCGTGTGTCCCGGGTGCGGTCGGTGCGGGCGTGGGGACCCAGCACCGGCCCCACAGCATGCGCCCCTGCGGGCCGGCGTTGCTCGCTGTGGGGGTGGCGGAAGGGCGTCCCCGGGGGGGGTGCCTTCCACCATTGTGAGGGGCGCCTGGTGTCAGGCGGCGCTGCCCCTCCCCCAGCCGCCCGTCCTCTGGAGCGGGCAGCCAGGGTTCCGCGTCCGGTGTGTCCCGGGTGAGGTCGGTGCGGGCGTGGGGACCCAGCACCGGCCCCACAGCGTGCGCCCTTGCGGGCCCGCGTTGCTCGCTGTGGGGGTGGCTGAAGAGCGTCCCCGGTGGGGGTGCTTTCCACCGTTGTGAGGGGCGCCTGGTGTCAGGCGCTGTCCCCTCCCCGGCCGCCCGTCCTCTGGAGCGGGCAGCCAGGGTTCCGCGTCCCGTGTGTCCCGGGTGCGGTCGGTGCGGGCGTGGGGACCCAGCACCAGCCCCACAGCGTGCGCCCTTGCCGGCCGGCGTTGCTCGCTGTGGGGGTGGCGGAAGGGCGTCCCCGCCGGGGGTGCTTTCCACCGTTGTGAGGGGAGCCTGGTGTCAGGCGCTGTCCCTCCCCCGGCCGCCCGTCCTCTGGAGCGGGCAGCCAGGGTTCCGCCTCCCGTGTGTCCCGGGTGCGGTCGGTGCGGGCGTGGGGACCCAGCACCAGCCCCACAGCGTGCGCCCTTGCGAGCTGGTGTTGCTCGCTGTGGGGGTGGCGAAAGGGCGTCCCCGGGGGGGGTCCTTTCCACTGTTGTGAGGGGCGCCTGGTGTCAGGCGCTGTCCCTCCCCCGGCCGCCCGTCCTCTGGAGCGGGCAGCCAGGGTTCCGCGTCCCGTGTGTCCCGGGTGCGGTCGGTGCGGGCGTGGGGACCCAGCACCGGCCCCACAGCGTGCGCCCCTGCGGGCCGGCGTTGCTCGCTGTGGGGGTGGCGGAAGGGCGTCCCCGGGGGGGGCGCCTTCCACCATTGTGAGGGGCGCCTGGTGTCAGGCGGCGCTGCCCCTCCCCCAGCCGCCCGTCCTCTGGAGCGGGCAGCCAGGGTTCCGCGTCCCGTGTGTCCCGGGTGAGGTCGGTGCGGGCGTGGGGACCCAGCACCGGCCCCACAGCGTGCGCCCTTGCGGGCTGGCGTTGCTCGCTGTGGGGGTGGCTGAAGGGCGTCCCCGGTGGGGGTGCTTTCCACCGTTGTGAGGGGCGCCTGGTGTCAGGCGCTGTCCCTTCCCCGGCCGCCCGTCCTCTGGAGCGGGCAGCCAGGGTTCCGCGTCCCGTGTGTCCCGGGTGCGGTCGGTGCGGGCGTGGGGACCCAGCACCGGCCCCACAGCGTGCGCCCTTGCGGGCCGGCGTTGCTCGCTATGGGGGTGGCGGAAGGGCGTCCCCTGGGGGGGTGCCTTCCATCATTGTGAGGGGCGTCTGAGGTCAGGCGCTGTCCCTCCCCCGACTGCCCGCCCATTGGGCGGGCTGTTGGGGGCCGCCACCCACGTGCTGTGGGCGCAGGTTTGTGGGTGTGGGGGCCCAACACTGTCCCCTTGGCCTGCATGCCCTGTGGGGGCTGCGTGCCGCGGGGCTGGTGGGGGGCCGTCCCCGGGGGGGGTGGCCTGCCACCGGTGTGAGGGGCGCCTGGTGTCAGGCGCTGTCCCTCCCCCGGCCACCCGTCCTCTGGAGCGGGCAGCCTGGGCTCCGCGACCCGTGTGTCCCGGGTGCGGTCGGTGTGGGCGTAAGGACCCAGCACCGGCCCCACGGCGTGCGCCCTTGCGGGCTGGTGTTGCTCGCTGTGGGGGTGGCGGAAGGGCCTCCCCGGGGGGGGTCCTTTCCACTGTTGTGAGGGGCGCCTGGTGTCAGGCGCTGTCCCTCCCCTGGCCGCCCGTCCTCTGGAGCGGGCAGCCAGGGTTCCGCGACCCGTGTGTCCCGGGTGCGGTCGGTGCGGGCGTGGGGACCCAGCACCGGCCCCACAGCGTGCGCCCCTGCGGGCCGGCGTTGCTCGCTGTGGGGGTGGCGGAAGGGCGTCCCCGGGGGGGGTGCCTTCCACCATTGTGAGGGGCGCCTGGTGTCAGGCGGCGCTGCCCCTCCCCCAGCCGCCCGTCCTCTGGAGCGGGCAGCCAGGGTTCCGCGTCCCGTGTGTCCCGGGTGAGGTCGGTGCGGGCGTGGGGACCCAGCACCGGCCCCACAGCGTGCGCCCTTGCGGGCTGGCGTTGCTCGCTGTGGGGGTGGCTGAAGGGCGTCCCCGGTGGGGGTGCTTTCCACCGTTGTGAGGGGCGCCTGGTGTCAGGCGCTGTCCCCTCCCCGGCCGCCCGTCCTCTGGAGCGGGCAGCCAGGGTTCCGCGTCCCGTGTGTCCCGGGTGCGGTCGGTGCGGGCGTGGGGACCCAGCACCGGCCCCACAGCGTGCGCCCTTGCCGGCCGGCGTTGCTCGCTGTGGGGGTGGCGGAAAGGCGTCCCCGCCGGGGGTGCTTTCCACCGTTGTGAGGGGAGCCTGGTGTCAGGCGCTGTCCCTCCCCCGGCCGCCCGTCCTCTGGAGCGGGCAGCCAGGGTTCCGCGTCCCGTGTGTCCCGGGTGCGGTCGGTGCGGGCGTGGGGACCCAGCACCAGCCCCACAGCGTGCGCCCTTGCGGGCTGGTGTTGCTCGCTGTGGGGGTGGCGGAAGGGCGTCCCCGGGGGGGGTCCTTTCCACTGTTGTGAGGGGCGCCTGGTGTCAGGCGCTGTCCCTCCCCCGGCCGCCCGTCCTCTGGAGCGGGCAGCCAGGGTTCCGCGTCCCGTGTGTCCCGGGTGCGGTCGGTGCGGGCGTGGGGACCCAGCACCAGCCCCACAGCGTGCGCCCCTGCGGGCCGGCGTTGCTCGCTGTGGGGGTGGCGGAAGGGCGTCCCCGGGGGGGGTGCCTTCCACCATTGTGAGGGGCGCCTGGTGTCAGGCGGCGCTGCCCCTCCCCCAGCCGCCCGTCCTCTGGAGCGGGCAGCCAGGGTTCCGCGTCCCGTGTGTCCCGGGTGAGGTCGGTGCGGGCGTGGGGACCCAGCACCGGCCCCACAGCGTGCGCCCTTGCGGGCTGGCGTTGCTCGCTGTGGGGGTGGCTGAAGGGCGTCCCCGGTGGGGGTGCTTTCCACCATTGTGAGGGGCGCCTGGTGTCAGGCGCTGTCCCTTCCCCGGCCGCCCGTCCTCTGGAGCGGGCAGCCAGGGTTCCGCGTCCCGTGCGTCCCGGGTGCGGTCGGTGCGGGCGTGGGGACCCAGCACCGGCCCCACAGCGTGCGCCCTTGCCGGCCGGCGTTGCTCGCTGTGGGGGTGGCGGAAGGGCGTCCCTGCCCGGGGTGCTTTCCACCGTTGTGAGGGGAGCCTGGTGTCAGGCGCTGTCCCTCCCCCGGCCGCCCGTCCTCTGGAGCGGGCAGCCAGGGTTCCGCGTCTCGTGTGTCCCGGGTGCGGTCGGTGCGGGCGTGGGGACCCAGCACCAGCCCCACAGCGTGCGCCCTTGCGGGCTGGTGTTGCTCGCTGTGGGGGTGGCGGAAGGGCGTCCCCGGGGGGGGTGCTTTCCACCATTGTGAGGGGCGCCTGGTGTCAGGCGCTGTCCCTCCCCTGGCCGCCCGTCCTCTGGAGCGGGCAGCCAGGGTTCCGCGTCCCGTGTGTCCCGGGTGCGGTGGGTGCGGGCGTGGGGACCTAGCACCGGTCCCACAGCGTGCGCCCTTGCGGGCCGGCGTTGCTCGCTGTGGGGGTGGCGGAAGGGCGTCCCCGGAGGGGGTGCCCTCCACCATTGTGAGGGGCGCCTGGTGTCAGGCGCTGTCCCTCCCCCGGCCGCCCGTCCTCTGGAGCGGGCAGCCAGGGTTCCGCGTCCCGTGTGTCCCGGGTGCGGTCCGTGCGGGCGTGGGGACCCAGCACCGGCCCCACAGCGTGCGCTCTTGCGGGCTGGCGTTGCTCGCTGTGGAGGTGGCGGGAGGGCGTCCCCGGGGGGGGTGCTTTCCACCATTGTGAGGGGCGCCTGGTGTCAGGCGCTGTCCCTCCCCTGGCCGCCTGTCCTCTGCAGCGGGCAGCCAGGGTTCCGCGTCCCGTGTGTCCCGGGTGCCGTCGGTGCGGGCGTGGGGACCCAGCACCGACCCCACAGCGTGCTCCCTTGCGGGCCGGCATTGCTCGCTGTCGGGGTGGCGGAAGGGCGTCCCCGGGGGGGATGCTTTCCACCGTTGTGAGGGGCGCCTGGTGTCAGGCGCTGTCCCTCCCCCGGCCGCCCGTCTTCTGGAGCGGGCAGCCAGGGTCCCGCGTCCCGTGTGTCCCGGGTGCGGTCGGTGCGGGCGTAGGGACCCAGCACCGGCCCCACAGCGTGCCCCTTGCGGGCTGGCGTTGCTCGCTGTGGGGGTGGCGGAAGGGCGTCCCCTGGGGGGGTGCCTTCCACCATTGTGAGGGGCGTCTGAGGTCAGGCGCTGTCCCTCCCCCGACTGCCCGCCCATTGGGCGGGCTGTTGGGGTCCGCCATCCACGTGCTGCCGGCGCGGGTGTGTTGGTGTGGGGGCCCAACACTGTCCCCTTGGCCTGCATGCCCTGTGGGGGCTGCGTGTCATGGGGGTGGTGGGGGGCCGTCCCCGGGGGGGGTGGCCTGCCACCGTTTTGAGGGGCGCCTGGTGTCAGGCGCTGTCCCTCCCCCAGCCGCCCGTCCTCTGGAGCGGGGAGCCTGGGTTCCGCGACCCGTGTGTCCCAGGTGCGGTCGATGCGGGCGTGGGGACCCAGCACCGGCCCCACAGCGTGCGCCCTTGCGGGCCAGCGTTGCTCGCTGTGGGGGTGGCGGAAGGGCGTCCCCGGGGGGGGGTGCTGTTTGTTTGGTCTGTGCTATTTCTGGCGCCTGGTGCTGCTGTGGGTTGTTGTCTGTTGTGCGGTTGCATGCGGTGCTGTGCTGTGTTATTGCGCGCTGTGCCGCGTCGTCCTGTGGCCCGCTGCGTTGTACTTGGCCTCCAGCGCGGGTGGTTGGCTGCCCTGTTGTGCGGTGCAGGTTGCTGTGTAGCCCTGCTCTCCCTTGGTGCCCTGCTCCCCTGTGCTGTGCCCCGTGGTGCTGTGCTGCTGTGTGGTGCTGTGGTGTTGTGTCCAGCTGCCTTGTTTGTTTTCTTGCCTGTGTTAGTTTGCTCTCATCTACTTTAAAAACCACCGCAAAATTTGTTAGAAAAAATCTTTTTTTCGTCTTCTGAAAATAAAACAAAACTATACACTACCCAACACGCACGCCGGCAGGCAGCAAGACCATGTCTGCATCACGGTCTTACATGTGACCCCGCGATGGAGGCGGTGTCCTGGATGGTGTAGGCTTTGTGGTCGTCGTGTCCCGGACTTGACACCGCTTGATTTCCGATTGCAGAAAAAAGGAGGCATGAGCACCGAGGGGGGAGCACGAGTGGGAGGGGAAGGTACAAGGTGAATAAAAGAGGGCGTGAGGGAGCAAGTGCAGAGGCGTGGGACGAGCCACGACAAAACACGCCAGACGGGAAAGAAATGGCGTAGGGGACGGCCTGCAGCGACCAAACGCGACCGGCCAGGCCCATACGGGCCACCGCATAACCCTGAACAAGCCGACCACTGGCGGCCACGAGAACAGCGAACCAACACAACGCGCCGGGCACACCCAGGTCGCAACACAATGACCGCCACACCGGACAGGCCGGCCACAACAAAGCTCAGAACAAACCGAGAAGACAACAAGGACAACATCCGGCTGCGCCGGCGTGGGCTGCAGCGCAATCGACCCCACGACGCACAAGCCGACCAACCATAAGGCGGCTAACACAACCGTGTACAAACCAAACTGCTGCAGAAAAAACGAACCCACAAAAGACAGACCGCACGCAAGCCGGCCAACGCAAAACCAGCCAGCCATGCAAGGGTGGAGACGGGAACGGCGTCCCATGGGTTGGCGACACCATGATGCGCAACGCCCGCCGACGACCATACCCACAAATGCACCACAACGCCGAGACTCTACCATTATATAACCAACCAACGAACCACGGCGAACTACTTCAAACCCCAGGCCCCCCGCGAGAGCGCAAGCTCGACCGAGTCAGGAGGCGTGAGTACGCGTCACGGCATGCGAGTCCTGCAGCACGTGCTTCTTCAAGTCGCCTCACGCCTACTGACAACCAACCCAGGTGGGGGTGCCTGCAGGACAGGGCCTTTGGCCTGGCTCCGGGCTCCTGGGCCCCAGAATCCGGAGGTTGATGAGGATGTGCAATGGGACCCTCCCCTACGTATCATCCGCCCGAAGGAGAGGAATGCGAGACTTCGGTCGAACATGGGTTACATCTCTGGGCAGAACCCGCAGTAGGGTACTGCTCGCGGCGACCGCGCCCTTCCCCCGTGTCGGGGTGCCGCTTTCTGGGGGCACGTGCAGTAGGGCCGTGGCTGGGTGAGCAAAGGTCCCTTGGTGAGACCCCCCAGCGGGGCAACCCCAGTCCCGAGATGACCTACCTACCTACCTTTGTGGTCGTGGTGTCCCGGACTGGACGGCGCTTCATTGCCACCTGCAGCAAAAAGGAGGCAGGAGCGCCGAGGGGGGAGCAGCGAGCGGGAGGGGAAGGTACATGGTGAATAAAGGAGGGCGTGAGGAAGCCAGTGCAGAGGCGTGGGGTGCTAGGAAAAAGCTTTCTTTGCTTACACGGCGTCTTAGACGATGAGGGGCACGGCGTTACGTTCCTATTCACATTACGGCGCTTACGGCGCTATTTATTTGCCTATTTAAGTTCAAAATCTTTAGCGTCGTGTTTTAACGCGTTTCGTCCCTTGTTCTCACGTGTTTGCAGCGTATGTACAACACCGTTGGTGGCAACGCCCCCCCTGCTCATTGTCCCCCTTGCTCCCTATGGGAGTCCCGGGGCACCTGGCGTGTGCGGTGTCGTGTATCCCCTGGCGTGTTCCTCCCGGCCTCCGGAGTCCCGGGTTTGCTGCTCCCTGACGTTGCTTAGTGCCCCCTGGTGTCCATGCAAGTGTGCCGTTCAGTTTTGGTTCGGTGTTGCCGGCCTCTTTGGGGTTTGGGGCCTTAGGTTACGCTGCGCCGGTATTGTTCTGGTCAGCGGACCTGTGAAGCCTGCGGCCCCCATACCCCTGGCCTACCTGGCCCTCTTCACTCTGTCCCAGTGGATAACGTTCCTGAAGGTTACTTGTGCGGACGGCCGTCCGATGAAGCTTTCCGTAGCGCCGCCGGCGGGGCGGGCGGGCACATGGGTGCGTGGTTCGTTGGACTCCCGGCACTGCCTTTCTGGGCACGGTGTCCGGCCTCACTCGGACAAGGGGGGGCCTAGCGGCCGGGCTGTGGGGGTGTGCACGCCTCGCGGCGCAATGCGTTGGCCGGTCGTGGCGTTGTTGCGCGTATGTTCGCGCGATGGGCCCCATGTCCCCGCGCCCTGGAGCATTTCGGTGTGGTGCGCTGCTCCTCGCTGTGGTGTTGACATTCGGGCCTCGCAAGGGGGTGCCCCACTCGAAGGGCACGGAGATGGAGATTGCGCCCTGGACTGTGGGTCTTCTTGTACCCCCCGGTTCTTGGCCATAGTTCGGCCGGTTGGCGGGTCCAGGGCGCACGGTGTGGCTTGTGCAGTCCTGCATAGCTTTCTTGATGCTCCCGGGCTGCAGGTTGTCTGATCATCATACTTGTCGGGTGCGCTGCATGCGTCGTGGGCCTTCTAGGGACCGCTCGGTATACATCATGGGGGTTTGGCCATAAATTGCATCTCACGGATACGCACCGTAGCTGAACATCTGAGGTTCCGGCGCGTAGTGGGTGGGGTTGTGTGGAAGTGGTCTTAATGGTGCCCCACCGGTGCCCTAATCCAGTGGGTGGGCGGGGTGGTGGTTAATTATGTCTGTCGGTCCCGGCGGTCGCTTTGTGGCCGGTTGAGTATTGCAGCGGTCTCGGTGATCCGCGTGTCCTGGGGGGTCTGGGCGGTGGCCTGTCGCCTGTCAGGGCATCCAGAAAGTCAAGGCGTCGGGGTTACCCGGATGTCTGGTGAGGGCGGTCCGGAAGGCGGCAAAGATGTTGCTCACGAGGGCTCCCATGGTGATAGAAGTGACCGCATCTGACATAGCCCCCTGATTCAAACTGATTCAAATGTGATTCAGGGGCGGTGTTGGAATTGACTTGAACCACGTTTGAATCATGTTTGAATCAGGAGCCCGGTGGTATGGGCAAAGGCATGATTTTTATTCCTCTTGTGGGCCGGTCTGCTGCCTTTGTGGCTTATTGGACTCCTTGTTTGTTGGTTTCATCAAAAACAATGCCTTTCAAAACCAACCTGCACGGCTTTCAACAAAAACGTAACAGTTTCGGTGTGCCGTCGCCGCCGGCGCTGATTCAAGTTGTGATTCAAACTCCGCTGTGTGGCGAAGTGTCTTTTCGTAACATTCTGCAGCCCGTAGGCGCCTGATAAAACTGCCTAGCCATTGTGCAACCTGTCTACTAGATACTATTCACCCTTGCTGTGGTGTAGGACCCAGGAACCCCCCCCTTTGTGCCCATGAGTATAGCCGGCGGAGCCTCCGTGATTCAAACCTCAGGTCAAGTGTGGTATTTGAATCAGTTGAATCGACCTGGTCCCGGTGTTACTACTACAGTGCTGTTTTCCACTTGATTTGGCCCTCTCCACGCTTCCTCCCCACAACAGCGAAGCATCAGCACAGCGCATAAAGGGTGCAATGACGCGCCCAGGTGGACAGTGCATTCAGTCCCCTGCATGTGGAACAAGACCGTGCGGCCAGACAGGCGGTACAGCACTACCCTACAACACCACAGCGCCGCACTGACGCCACCAGCGCACCAAGAAAGGACACACCTGGCACAAACTGTTGCCGCCCAGCACCACCCACCGAAAGGGGCGATGTGCCACACCGTACAGAAACAGGAACCAATGCCGTTGCAAGCGCCTCGTCACAGGAACTTCTCGGCACCACCACGCACACCACACATCCTACCCACCCGCATCCCGGAACATTCCCAGAACATACAACATGACCGCTGGCTGGCTTGGAGAGTGGGGTGCAGTATCTCCGATGCGGTCACAGAGCGTGTAAACAGCCAGAAAGCCCTAAATCTCACAAATAGCCGACACGCTTCATACACAATTCAAACGCCCACCCAGTAATTCAAATGCCCCGTTTGAATTGCGCAGCCCCCGTTTGAATCAATTCAAGCGCTGAAATGTACCCACACGCGTTTTTTCACCAAAAGAGATGGAAAACACGGAAACCACAGAGTATTCCGCCGTTGCCGGTCGTTTCCCCCGGGTGGGGGGTCTGCTAAAAACGCGCGTACGGCCCAACGCTCATTGCAGGACTGCTGTGCATCAGGTTCAACGGGAAAATTGCCTGAATCCCACCCCCTTACCCTGAATGACACACTCAAGCTCACTCATGTGGGTCATCTGCGGTCATCTGGAATCGGTTACCGTGGGAATGCGGTTGCCTCCAGCTGGTGGGCAACCTCTCGGGTGCTGTTGGTCCACCCCACCATCGAAGAAAGACCACCACGCAGCGCTCGCCTGTCCAGGGATCGGGCAGTGTGGCCTGTATGCATTGGAGGCAACCCCTTCGCGTGGCGGGATGGTGCCTCCATACAGCCGGTCCCCGTCCCACTGCACCCATGACAGCCGCAAACGGGCGCCACAGCCGTCGAACAAACCGCTCGTCCAGAGTTCGCGGCCGACGTGTGCGCCAAGCGAAGGCTCGCACGAGAGAGGCACATTGTCACGTGGGTGCACGTGCAGCAGCATGGGTCGGCCTTCTTCGAGGAAAGGGAATACTCTGATCGCCGTCCAGGAGAACCTGGGAAACAGGACGCGTCCAAACCGGTTCAGGCGGGTGGTCAGGCTGCGGTTTGCTTGCATCGCCGCACTCACCATCACCACGGAGCACCTGCACATGGCACCCAAGTACAGCGACCGCAGTTTGGCATTGTGCTTCACCTCGAGTCGCCAACCGGACGCAGTTCGCAGCTCTCGCAGAAGTTGCACATCTTTTGTTCTTGCGAGTCATCGGCGGACCTCAACCGCATCCTTATTCGCAACACTCTGCCACAGCACCTGCGTGCCCTGCGTCTCCGCACTGTCAGCAGGCACCGCACTGCCCTGTCCCGCCGCACTGTCCTCTGCCACAGGATTGTCCTCCGGCACCACCTTCATCTTGATGTCCCGAAGGTTGTTCTCTGGCTCCAGTTTCACCACCACATCGTGCGCTCCCGCCACACCTTCTGCACTCTCCACACCCTCCACACCCTGAACGTAAGCACCACCGCCCACCTGCACAATCTCATCACCATCGTCATGTGTCACAGCCGCCGGTGCCACAGCCGATGTGTCCGGTGCTGTAGCCTGCGCCTCCGGTTCGCCAGTCGTTGTGTCTGGTGCCGATACACCCTGCGCCTCCGGTGTGGGCGCCAAAGCTCTGTCGTCGGCGCCCGCGGTCTCCGGCTGCCGAATTGCAAGGTCCGCGCGCCAAGCTGCCGCCGCCTCTTCGGCTCTCCTATTGCTGGTGAAGCTCACTGGCTCCCTGTTTGATCTCCTGGACCTGGACGTGGTCCGTTTTCTTCGTCGAAAACTTGTCACGGATTCCGGGCATGACGCGGATCTCGCCGTGGTCCTCGAACACCGCCCATCGCAGAGCAGCTTTCGCCAGGAGCCCATACTCTTCCCTGGCCCGTTCATTGGCGTCGTCAGAGTCCTCTTCCTGCAGTACGAAAAGGGCAAATGTGCTGGGGGTCGGGCTGGGTTCAAACGGAATTCAAACGCCATTCAAGTGGTTCAAGTTCAATGTTTGAAGTGGTTGAATTAGGTCGACCGTAATTCAAATGCACTTCAAATGGGCGCTCCTGCGCAGGCTCCTCAGGCTGCTCTTCGGGCTCGTCCCCGTTGGCCTCCTGCTGTTTGCTGGCCTCATTCTTGGCAGCAACCCAATCAGCAACGAGACCCGCTGTCGGATCCCCTTTATTGCCACCATCGACGGTGGCGGCCTGCGGCTTGGGGGCTTGCCCCGTTGCGGTCTGTCCCTTGGCGACCTGTTCCTTGGCGGCTTGCTCCGTGACAGCCTGCAGCTTGGCGGCTTGCCCCGTGGCGGTCTGTCCCTTGGCAACCTGATCCTTGGCCGCTTCCTCCGTGATGGCCTGCGGCTTGGCTGATTCGTCCTTCGCGTGCCTCACCACTTTCCTGGCCTCGGCCACCGCCGAAGCCTTCACCTTCTTGGTCTGTTCAGCCAACCGGGACTCCTTGGGTGCTTGACTCCTTCCTTGACTTCCAAGACTCCTTGACACCTTGGCTTCAGCGTGCCCCTTCACAGCCTCGCTGATTTGCTGCTTCCAAGTCACCAAGCGGCCACTTGGCTTGACCCGCAGGCGGGATTTGTGAGCTAGCGATGGTTCGAATTCGCTACTTGAAGTTGTGGTTGAGGAGTTGTGTACCGCGCGGGCCTCTGCCGCTGCCTCCCGCACTAGATCGCGCATCCTGACGTTCGCCAAGGCAGCGGCCACAGTGGCTCGCTTCAGGCTGCCTCTTGGCGCGGATCTCACCGCTTCTTTCTGCGACAGCCTCTCCTCTGTTTGGCGGATCAGGGAATCCTCCGCGCTCGAGTCTGTCGGCGGCCTTCGTTGCTGCGGGTGCAACGGTCGCAAAAATTTCGCCAGTCCAGGGTTTGCCGTGATGTCCTTGGGCGCAGCTGTCTTATCAGACGGGACGGCAGACGGGACGGCGGTTGGTACGGCAGACGGGACGGCAGACGTTGCTGACGTTCCGGAGGAGGGCAGCGGTGGCTGGGGCATTGTTGCCCTTGGTCTGAGAAACTCTTCCAGTTTGGGCTGGCCTGCGGGCGGGGTAGCGTCAGCGAAATCAGACCGGGCTTGATTCATGCACCTTGTCGATCGTCCAACCTGCCTCTCCAGCGCGTCTGGATCCTTGCTGCGGTGCATGTAGTTGCTGATGCTGGTGACCATGCTGCCGCCGGCGGATAGAACGCCTGGGCCCCGCTCATCAAGCACCAACACGTCGTTGTCGGACACGGCTCCGAACACCTGTTGGAGACGGTGACATAATATTCAACCGTGATTCAAACGTCACACGGATAGTTCAAACGCAGTTTACATGCCGGGCTTGAATCACGCTTGAACCACACAGGACGCATTTGAATTGCGTTTGGAGCACACAAGACAGGTTTGAACCTACAGAGCATCACACACCGAGACACGGCCGCCGGCAGCGGCCGGAGCGGCTGTGGGGGCCATTATCTCGTCCTGCGACTCCTGCTTGATCACTGAGGGTAGTACGTGCAGCGACTCGGCGACCACAGCCTCCATGCCCAGGGACTCGGCTGGATGCGCGGAAGGCAGGGCAACGGCGGCGGATGCTGATGCGGATGCTGATGCGCCCATCGTACGCCGCTGCTTTTTCTCCGGCTGCTCACTCTCGTCTACGTCGAGCTCACCAATCACGCCCTGCAGCCTCTTCTTATTCCTGCCAGTCGAAATGGTCCCCCCCACCTTGCGCACCGAGGCCGGTGTGAGCTGCGCTCCCTCCACTGGATGCCAGTCAGGGTTGATCTCATCTTGGTTTTTAAACCAGAACTTGGACCCATATGATTGGCCGTGGGTATTGATCCCGCCAGGAGCCACAGTTCCCAGTCCGTGGTGACTCAACATCTCAAAGAGACGCTGAACTTGGTGTGCATCAAACGTCATTTTTCGATCGGTGCCCAATCCGATGCTGGCTATTTTCCAACCCTGCCAGTCGGAAAATGACAGTAGAGTCGTCTCCCACGGAAACACGGTCTGACCCGTCAACGTGGCACCGGCCTGCTTCCGTTTCCAGATGTAGACCGTTCGTTTGAAGAGGTATCTCGCGGTAATGTCCGTGAGCCACCCAAACCCGGGCTCGGCCCGTGCGAGCGCGGAGTCTGGGTGGGGGAAGCGCCCGTTCGACATATCTGGCAACATGGGAAAGACGGGTGGAAAGAGAATCTTGGTGTCGTGAACGGCGATATCAACGGCTGCTGAAGCCGACGTCGAGCCAGTTCTCGGAACTGCTTGCAGTTTGGATTGCGCTGCCGCCACGATCGCCTGCAGCTGACCGGAGGCCAAGCCCGACAGCGCCTGGTCCAGGCCTGCCATGACAACAGGCCCTTTAATGTACACCTGAAAATTGACGGAGGAAGCCCAACGAGAACGGCACAACGCAGCGGACGAGTCAAAACACGTAAAGTACACTACGTTTGAATGACACTTGAATAGCCCTACGTGATTCAAATGTCCTACTTGAAGCACTTAAGATGATTGAAACAAAAATTCTTTGGATCTCTGCACGCACGGCAGGTGCCACCTTCTTGGCGTAGCGGCGCAGGTAAATCGTGGTTTGCTTGCCCACAGACTGACAGAAATTAAACAGTGCAAAATGGACATGACAAATGAAAAATACCGGTCCTGCACCCCCGACGATGCATCCACAATCAACCCTATAACCACACAACACAATGTAACCATTGTCCAGAACATGTTTGATGCGCTCCAGGTTGTGTGCCATTAAGTTCCGAAGAGCCTCTACATTGTGCTCGGAGCAAAGTGACAAATCCAAGGTCCAGGTGTAGTTAATGCTCCGAGCACGCTCCCCGTGGTTCGCAAACGACACGGTGAGTTGACACCATGGGCGGGCACCGCATGGAAACTCATCCCCTCGGACGATGAGTACATAGCGGTAGTCCGGCCCGCCAAAATCCATACCAACCGGATCCATTAGATCCGGTCGGGAGGAGAAATACTCCAAGAAGTCCTCAAAGGGCCAAAACACACTTACAAACTTTTCCGCCGCCAGATCTGGACCTGCCTAAGGGTCATGAATCTTGGCCTCCAGCTGTTGAACGGAGGCGAGGCGTTCTCACGTAGCGTCCATCCTTTCATACGATTGAAAGCATTTGCACCACGTTTTGAGCGCGGGCACTTCGGCCGCCACTGCCTTTTCTTGGACCCAAATTAGCAAATCTTTGTACCTGAGGTGTGACATCCGTGTTCGAATCACTTGAAGTTTTCAAACAAGTTCAGAGTACACGTTTGAAGCACTTACATTGATTCGAACACAGATTCAAACGCACACCTCGATTTGGGCATTTGCAATTTTGAAATCAACCAAACAGCCTGTGTTGGGGTCAACACCTCCTCCAGTCTTTGTTTGATGCTCCTCTTCATCCGACGGGAAACACCGACTTTCGTTGACACCCGGCGTAACAAGGCACGGCCATACGGGTGTTTAAAAAATGTCACCAAATCGGCCTCCAGATTCTCGTTCCGGTATTGGCGGCGCCCGTACAGCGGTTCTAATGCGTCCCTTAGCGTTTGGAACATGCCAAAAGGCGCTGCCTTTGCAACAAGAGAAGTTGCGACCGTGAAATGGTGAAGAGGAACGTGGAAACCAAAAAAAAGAGAATCCCAGCAAAACTGGTGCTAAAGAGGCCCTGATTGCATGTAAATATTGCGTGCAAATTGTCTGCGGTTGCGTAAAAAATTGCAAAACTTGCAAAAAGTGCAAAATTGGCAACAGAATGCGACATGCCCCTGGCGGCGCACGCGGCGGCGGCGGCACTGGACGTTTGACTCAAATCAAATGGATTCAACTGCCCCATTTGAATTTTTACATTGGTTCAAACCATTCAAATACGCTTCAAACAGGGTCCTGTCAGATGCGGTCAAGTCTATCATGTTGGGCTGTATGTGCTGCTCGTGCTTCCTCCTCCGTGTGGATGGCAAGTGACACATGTCCCGCCGCCAACGCCCGGATTCGATGAATCGCGAAGACGGGGCACAAGTTGTCCGTGGTGGGCGGCCCGGCCATCCATTTGTGGGGTGGGATGGCTTCCGTCTGTTGCCCGCCATCCAGGTGGAAACTCCATGCCGCTGACCAGTCCCTGGTATGCGGCCACCCCCGTTGGGCCCATCGCCACAGGTAGCAGAGGGCGTGTCCCGGGTGCCATGTGCCGGCCGCGCCAGACACGATGGCCGTTAGGGCGTCTGGGGGCTGGCCCGGGAGTAGGGGAATGGGGCCATCCGGCAGGTCCACGTCCCTGGGGAGCATGGAGTCAGCGGCCTCCAGGTCCCAGTGGTTTTCCCGTGGTTGTGGCGTGATCCTCACCTGGTAGTAGTGGCCGCTTTCCAACACCACCATGGCGACAGTGCTGGGGGTGTCTCGCGGCGGAGGCTCCGCGTGTGCCCCCGTCCCCACGGTTTGCGTGTAGCGCCCCATCATCGTCCGGACGTTTTCCCCCCTCTCTCTGGCTGTCCTGCTTTCCCGGTACGCGAGGCCCCCGTACAGTGGGATGTTGAGGGCGTCGGCGCTCAGTTGCGGCGCGGCTTGCGTCCGGCACCCGGGGTTGGGTGCAGGTAGGGGCTCGGTCGGCAGGGCGATCAGCGTGTGTGCCCAGGCGATGTGCGGGACCCATACCCGCCCCTGGTCCGGCTGGTGGTAGTTGAACCATCAGATCCTCACATCGATGAGGTCTTCCAGGGTACGTTGTCCTAGGGTGGGGAGCGCCTGGAGCTGCCGCACACAGATGTTGGTAGCCCCATGTGGGAGGAGGGCCGCCGCAAAGGGCCGGTCGCCGCGGACGCCCTCGAAATGCATTCAGAGGGCGTCTACCAGGTTTGCTGAGGGCATTCTGTGGTGAATGTCGTATGCCCTCAGCAGTTCCTCCAGGTAAAGGTGGTCCCCCACGTGTGGCGGTCTGGGGGGTGGGGGGGGCATGATTTCCCTGTCCCGGGCCTCAAGGGTGCCGGCCGAGGGACTATCCCCTGACACGTCGTCGCCAGGCTCTGTGTGCATGCTTTCCGCGTTTGGCACGGGCCGTGAGGGCGCCGGGCTGGGGCACGCGGCAGGGGGCGGGGTGGTTCCGGACATCCCTGAGTCCCGGCTTTCCGTCACACCTTCGATTTTATGGGACACAAAGTGGCCAAAACTATGAACGTCTAGCCGCTTGGACCTTAGAATGGATGAACATCTAGCCGTTTTGCAACCAATTGTGACATTTCAATCATTCACCCTACCATTTGTGGAGCCACATGTCGGACTATTATGAAAACATGAAATGTGTATTTTCCCCAGGAAAATGCACTAAAACAAGTGTTGCACCAATTGGTGGGCCGATCGTCGCACCGATCGTCACACCAATCGGTGCACCGTTTCTTCCCTGCATTTGTCTGTTGGAAGGCGTTGTACACTCTTGAAAAAAAACCTTGGAATCAGGCATACTACGCATTATGTGAGGCCCAAACCGCATTGCACATCATTGCACGGATGATGCTGTGATGACATCTGCAATGTACATATCGTCGCACTGATCGGTTCACCGATCAAGCTGATCTCAGAGCCCAGGCACAAGTTGACTCAGATGTTGGTCTGACTGTTTAGGTTATGCGACCCAAGCCTGCTTTTTTTTGTCCGTGGTTACACCAGTGTTCATTGCACTGATGGTCACACCAATCGTCACACCGATCGGCTCACCGATCGTCATAGCCATCGGTTCACCGACTACCCCTCTTCCTCTTCTTGCCCGACTTTTCGTTGTCCGGCAGCAGGGCTTTTTTAAGACGTCACAAATTTATCAGCCCGAGTTCAGGAGTTTGGAGCACTAAGAACACCAAGGTATCTACAAGCCTTCCATCCTGAAGGAGCTACCCGGGGCACCAAAGGTGCCACAGAGTTGCCTAAAAGAACCTGACTGTAGCTGATGGGCTTTGGTGGCCTTGTGGTGTGTGTGGAAGTGTATCTATGGTACAGAAAAATATGTGTTGGAGTGGAAAAATAAGTCTGTGGTGGCTTTCATGAGGCCACTGAGCTACCAGGGTCGTCACATCAATCGTCACACCGATCGGCTCACCGATCGTCATAGCCATCAGTTCACCGACTACCCCTCTTCCTCTTCTTGCCCGACTTTTCGTTGTCCGGCACCAGGGCTTCAACTGTCTCCAACCGTTTTGAAAGGGCCGCCACCTCACGCCGTAGCGCTTCAAGCTGGTCCTCCCCTGATGACTTGCAGTGGACCTTCACTCTGTGGTTAGTGCAGCAGAAAATGAAGTACATCTTCTCCTTGCGCGATGGCAGCACCTTGAAAGTTGTCTCTGCAGCCAGATGCCACGCTTCATTACCCGCAATCACGTCCGGCACGTCAGGGCACTCTGCAGGCACAGAGGAAGGCACAGAGGAAAGCCCAGAGGAAGGCGCAGTGATTGTCGCAACGATCGTGGCACTGATCGTCCCACCGATCGTCGCACCGATCGTTCCACTCTGCAACATACTTGTGGGGTGCATCTGGCAGTGCTTTGCCTTGCCCAACAGTAGTAGCGTGACCCAGTCTTCGTCCTCCTCCGCAACTGTGACGCGAAACTCCTCTTCGTGAGCTCCCGGTGCCGCTCGGAGGACAGTGAAGGAGTCTGGAGGTTCCTGATTTGTGTCATCCTCTCCCACAACCTCACTCAGCAGATCTGTCAAACGGTCAGGAGTCGCAGCAAGTTGAGACGATGTCTTCGACAGGGTGACCCACCTGGTCATCGGTTGGCGGTGGAGCACTTGTAGGAGTTGAGGGAAGTACTTCACGGCCACTGTGAACTGTTCTGCTGGCCAGAAAGCGTCATCTTCGTCAGCTTCCTTGTCACCTTCCTTCTCATCCTCTGACTCCTTTTCCTTTTTTCCTTCCTTGTCACTGTCATCTTCTTCCTCTTCTTCCTCTTCTTCGGAAGAGTCGCTGTCCTCTGCTTCTGCAGGTGGCACATCCTTGCCGGCGGCCATAGCGCTAAAAGCAAGCAGCACACAAAGTGTTGCATGGATCGTCGCGCCAAACGTTGCACCGATCGGCGCACGGAACGTCGCACTGGTGGCAGTAATTGTCAAATATTTAAGTTGTACCCAAAATTGTTTGGCAACGTTAAGCTATCGCAACAAAAAGGAACATTCCACACATCTCGATGCAAAAACCATAAGAAATCGTAAATTCAGGGTTGGATCGGTGCAACAATTATATCATCGCTGGCGCCTGCGCATCAGCGGGACCGTTTTGGTCCGGTGCGGGTTTTGGCCGGCAAAAGCCCTGTAAATTCATAGGTGATTGCCGCATTGGTGGTGGACGTTGCGTCGCTGAGGTCACTGTGGGGGTGCAACCCGGATTCCGCGGACTGTGCCTGCACCGTAGCCCGGGCGGGAGGTGCGGCGTGTGCAGCGTCAGGTTCGCCGGGCGGGACCTGCGCGGCCATGGCCAATGGTGCCGTAGCCACGTTGATTCTTGTGGCCCCTGTCACGTAGCCCTGGGTCCCCCTTGCCGCATACGCTGGTGTGTGTGGTGGCGCATTCGGGCGTTCCGGCCGGCGTTGCGAGGCTGCGGTGGGGTTTCCGTTACGCGACGGGTGCACCAACGGCACTGATATCGGTGTCGCCGTGTGTGGGGCCGCCGATGGTTCGTGTGGCCCTGGTCTGGTGTCGTTCATCCTCGTGTTGGAGGAAGCGGTGGAAGAGCCGGACGCTGTGGCTCCTGCCGTATCGGTGTGTGTGCCACGCTGCCAAGCAGGCCCGTTCCGTGGGTGGAAGTATGGTGGGGGTTGGCGTGCCGTCCGTTCGGAGCCTTTTCGTCTGTCACTGGGGTTCGGCCGCGGGTGACATTTGCCGGCGGTGTCTCCCGCGTGGCTCGTCTGGGCTGTTGTCGTCGTCAGCTTGGAAGGTCACCCGTCGCGCTGCTGAGGGCGGCGTGTGGTTCTGGTGTCGGGCGACCGCCGACCTCCTGGCGCCCCGCGGTGGCCGCGGTGTCCGAGGGAAGTGTTGCCCGGCCGGTTCATCCGGGGCGCGTTGATCGCCGTGGTTCGGCCGTGGGTGGGCGTACGGCGGGTGTGGGCTCCGTTATGGATCGCATGGGGGCGCCACTCCGGGGGGTTGACTCTGTGGGCTCTGCAAGTGGCTGGTGCGTGCTACCTGCTTACTCACCTGTGGCACTCTAATGACATAACATACACGGACCTGTAGTGCTAACCTGAGAATCCCCTTTGAATACTAAGTGTGTTGGACGCCAGCACCTGGGCTGCATACACTCCGTCTGAATATAGCTAAGCGTCTCGCTGTTGAAGCTAACCGACAAGGTATCCCCACAATCTGACGTCTTACCGGCTCTATTGCAACCATCCGCATACTTAAAAGCCACCAAGCATGGATGCAATAGGACGTTCAAAGGGATCTATTTAAATACCCTTCTGGTTGCTTGGCCATAATGGGCCTCAATATGGGCTCCGTCTACTCTCACGTCATCGGACAAGCCATGCTGCCCATGCTTGCCATGCTGATATGCTGGCTTCCTATGCTTCAGAAAACTACCTACACTGACTAGGGTCTCCTTTCCAGGCAGTACCGCTAACCCATACCTCAAAAGGAATGGAAACCCAATTGTCAGCCTAGGTCCTATAGCGGCTACATGTATGAAGACTTGAACACACTTGTATACCTGCAACCCGTCAGGAGTCTCGGCCGATACCCGTACAGTGGTGATGACATCCTTGCGGCCTCCTGACAGGGGTTTTCTGCCAACAGTAATGAGCTGCAAGGTATTTGGCGCATCCAAAAGAGGGTCTTGTGGAAAACCTCCTCTACAGCTAGGACCTCAACCTGGGCCCCAGTGTTAACCGAGGCCGGATGTTGTGTTTCGGGCAGATTGAGCTTGTCACTAAGCTGGATACCTGCCGGGATCACCAGCTCGATCATTCTGTTGGTGGGGTTATTTTTAGACTTCAGGGGATACCAGAGGACCTCGGTATCAGTCTCATCTAATCCTACCGGCGAGATATGGACATTGTGCTTGGAACGCACCGCACACATTTGGACAGCCCGCACTGTAGGCTTGTCACGACCCGGTTCGGTGGTCGGTGACGTGGGGCGTGGCTCCCGGGGGCTCCTGCCACAGCTGGGCTGTTGCTTTGGTAGCGTGCCAGGACCCTACTGCGTTTTACTTGGTCACCTCGCCCGGTGATCGTGACTTGGACCAGTCCCTGTGGGTTTCGTAAGACCGTTGTTGGGGTCCATCAGATCCGGGACGCCCGTTGCTGGACCCATCCCGTCGGTCTCTGGACCTCGGAACGTCATTTTCGTCCCTAGGCCTCCCCTTGGAATTGGACCTTTGGTCCCCGCCAGGATGTTTACCTTGTGAAAGGCTCCTACTGCGGGGTTGCTCCTTTGACCAGCTCCGCTCCCGACACTCTGAAGCCCAATGGCCCTTGTTACCACATTTGCGGCAAATGTCATCTGGGTTGGCTTTCAACGCAGATCTGGAGCGGTGCTTCTGCTTGTGGTCCTTGCCTTTCTTCCTCTCGGGGCAATCCGTATGGTAGTGGCCCCGTTGACCACAAATTCGGCATTTTTCTCTTTCGTGGCCGAATTTCTGCACGTGCTTACTCCTGCCGCTCTCTCTGCTCACTGTGTTGGCAAACGAGGAGGTACTGGTCATGCTGCCTCGTCGGCCAGCAGGATTTTTATGACCTCTGGAGGAGGATCCATGACTCTTTCCGCCACCGCTGCAACGGTGATCATCCCCGCTGCGGCTGCTATGTCTATCTCCCCCAGATCCGCCTTTCTGGTTTCCAAAGGCCCGAACTTTTTTAGTTTCTGCTCCTTGGCAAGAGAGGATATGCTCCTCTTTTCGCTCATTGTATTCCCTGGTCTGGATAAAGGGCAATACCAACAAGAAGATCAGGAGATAATTGAGCTCGACACCACCATAATCAGCTTGGAGAGAATATATCTTGTGATATGCCCTTTGGACATCCTGATCTTTGGGAATTTGTTTGCAATGCTCCTTGAGCACCCTGATTATTACCGTGGTTGCCTCACGGATGGTAACCCCGTAAGGAATGCCAGCGCCTTCCTCAATCCAATCTGCCATCCAGTCAGTCCATATCCTGGAGGTCAAAACGACTTCTGCAATGGTGCGCTTACATTACACTGTCTCAGGACGATTAATGTCACCGATGACACATCAGGCAACGTAGCGCCAGAGCTCATCCGTTTACATATCTTCGCGATGATATGCCTTATATATTCTGTCCTGCTCGCCCTTGTAGTTGACCGCGGCAATGAGGGTATTGGCCTGTCCCTGTCGTCAAACCAGAAGGCATGGTCCTTCCTGATACGGAGCATTTTCTGCGACCAATCTGCAAGAGTTTTTCGATCCCCGTCCCAAAGGGGAACCTTGGCGGTCTTCTCGAGAGCTTCTCTGAACGTTGGGTCTAGCCAAGAGTTTTTGTGCTCCCCAAAGCATCCGTTACTTGCGGCCACCACCCCATTCATGGACCCTTTCTGAAGTCCTTGAACTTCAGGGGAGGTCTGGCTCCCCAGAAAGTCATGTCACCCGCTATGGCATTGGGCTGAATCTTGTTTGTTCGAGGCAAGATCTTGCCTTGTACCGCCCCGAGCCCATCCGCCATTTTGGTGGCTCTGTAGGCCTTACCTGGCGCAAAGTACGCCCCATTAATGTCACGGGCTATCTGAAACCACCCCACATCACCTCGGACGCCATGGCAGCCCGGCAGCGGACCCCACAGGCCTTTCTTCCACCAAGCTGGTGGTGATGGAAGATCCCCGAGATCATCATGCAGGTGTTCAGAATCCCTACGCCTACTAAGCCTAGACAGGCGGCTTCGGTCACTCTCAAATCTTTCCCTACGCGTAGTAGGTAGGAAGGTGATCTCGGTCGTGGAGAGGCGCCCCATGGTTCCCCCTGGCGTCGCCCCTGTGACGAACAGGAAGAGGTTCCGCGCTTCAAGAGGGGAGGCGGCTTACTTCCCGCTAGACCTGACTGGTGGCCCCCAACAAAGAGGCCCCGGGCAACACCGGGAGGGCTGATCGCCGCCAGCGTGACTGCTTGTCATGCCGGGAGGGTGGGCCCCCGTGCTTGCGCACGTCCCCTCCTTTGGGCGGAACCCTAGGGGTTCACCGGACTTCCTGGCGTATCCCGTTCCCAAGGCATGCATGCATGTTCTTGGTACTGGGGATCCGAGGTGCTTGGGTGTCGCACGCTCCGCCTCGAGTCCCAAAGCAGCGCAGGCCTTAGGATGCAGCCTTACCCCCGGTCTCCGGATCGTGTTTGGCCGGGTCAGCTGCATGGCACAGGCTGCGTCTGTGCCCGGGCTATGGACACTGGGTTTCCTACTGTTGCGTGGCGCTTGTGTTTAGGTCTGGGTTGTGGTTGGGTTCGGGTTTCGGCTGCGCCCCGCCACTCTTGCCTGGGGTGTTGGGGTGTGTTTGTGCTTGTGTGTGTGCTCTGCTTGCACCCAGCCACTCCTGGCACAGGTGCGCGGTGTGGGTGTGTGTGTTTGGGCTCGGGCTTCGGCTGCGCCCCGCCACTCCTGGCTCGGGTGTTGGGCTGTGTGCGTGCTCCACTTGCACCCAGCCACTCCTGGCACGGGTCCGCGGTGTGGGTGTTTGTGTTTGGGCTTGGGTTTTGGCTGCGCCCCGCCACTCCTGGCTGGGGTGTTGGGCTGTGTGCGTGCTCCGCTTGCACCAAGCCACTCCTGGCCACGGCTGCGCGGTGTGGGTGTGTGTGTTTGGGCTCGGGTTTCGGCTGCGCCCCGCCACTCCTGGCTGGGGTGTTGGGCTGTGTGTGTGCTCCGCTTGCACCCAGCCACTCCTGGCCACGGGTGCGCGGTGTGGGTTTGTGTGTTTTGGCTCGGGTTTCGGCTGCGCCCCGCCACTCCTGGCTGGGGTGTTGGGCTGTGTGTGTGCTCCGCTTGCACCAAGCCACTCCTGGCCACGGGTGCGCGGTGTGGGTGTGTGTGTTTGGGCTCAGGTTTCGGCTGCGCCCCGCCACTCCTGGCTGGGGTGTTGGGCTGTGTGCGTGCTCCGCTTGCACCCAGCCACTCCTGGCCACGGGTGCGCGGTGTGGGTGTGTGTGTTTGGACTCCGGCTTCGGCTGCGCCCCGCCACTCCTGGCTGGGGTGTTCGGCTGTGTGTGTGCTCCGCTTGCACCCACCCACTCCTGGCCACGGGTGCGCGGTGTGGGTGTGTGTGTTTGGGCTCGGGTTTCGGCTGCGCCCCGCCACTCCTGGCTGGGGTGTTGGGCTGTGGGCGTGCTTCGCTTGCAGCCAGCCACTCCTGGCCACGGGTGCGCGGTGTGGGTGTGTGTGTTTGGGCTCGGGTTTAGGCTGCGCCCCGCCACTCCCGGCTGGGGTGTTGGGCTGTGTGTCTGCTCCGCTTGCACCCAGCCACTCCTGGCCACGATTGCGCGGTGTGGGTGTGTGTGTTTGGGCTCGGGTTCAGGCTGCGCCCCGCCACTCCCGGCTGGGGTGTTGGGCTGTGTGTGTGCTCCGCTTGCACCCAGCCACTCCTGGCCACGGCTGCGCGGTCTGGGTGTGTGTGTTTTGGCTCGGGTTTCGGCTGCGCCCCGCCACTCCTGGCTGGGGTGTTGGGCTGTGTGTGTGCTCGCATGCACCAGGCTACTCCTGGCACGGGTGCGCGGTGTGGGTGTGTGTGTTTGGGCTCGGGTTTCGGCTGCGCCCCGCCACTCCTGGCTGGGGTGTTGGGCTGTGTGTGTGCTCCGCTTGCACCCAGCCACTCCTGGCACGGGTGCGCGGTGTGGGTGTGTGTGTTTGGGCTCCCCTTTCGGCTGCGCCCGCCACTCCTGGCTGGGGTGTTGGGCTGTGTGTGTGCTCGGCTTGCACCCAGCCACTCCTGGCCACAGGTGCGCGGTGTTGGTGTGTGAGTTTGGGCTCGGGTTTCGGCTGCGCCCCGCCACTCCTGGTTAGGGTGTTGGGCTGTGTGTGTGCTCCGCTTACACCCAGCCACTCCTGGCCACGGGTGCGCGGTGTGGGTGTGTGTGTTTGGGCTCGGGTTTTGGCTGCGCCCCGCCACTCCTGGCTCGGGTGTTGGGCTGTGTGCGTGTTCCGCTTGCACCCAGCCACTCCTGGCCACGGGTGCGCGGTGTGGGTGTGTGTGTTTGGGCTCGGGTTTCGGCTGCGCCCCGCCACTCCTGGCTGGGGTGTTGGGCTGTGTGCGTGCTCCGCTTGCACCTAGCCACTCCTGGCCACGGATGCGCGGTGTGGGTGTGTGTGTTTGGTCTCGGGCTTCGGCTGCGCCCCGCCACTCCTGGCTGGGGTGTTGGGCTGTGTGCGTGCTCTGCCTGCACCCGGCCACTCCTGGCACGGGTGCGCGGTGTGGGTGTGTGTGTTTGGGCTCGGGTTTCAGCTGCGCCCCGCCACTCGTGGCTGGGGTGTTGGGCTGTGTGTGTGCTCCGCTTGCAGCCAGCCACTCTTGGCCACGGGTGCGCGGTGTGGGTGTGTGTGTTTTGGCTCAGGTTTTGGCTGCGCCCCGCCACTCCTGGCTGGGGTGTTGGGCTGTGTGTGTGCTCCGCTTGCACCCAGCCACTCCTGGCACGGGTGCGCATTGTGGGTGTGTGTGTCTGGGCTCGGGGTTCGGCTGCGCCCCGCCACTCCTGGCTGGGGTGTTGGGATTTCCCTACGCCTAGTCTGCCAATGCGGTACGTCATGCCTAGACCTATCCCCAGAATGTGACCTATGAGACCCGTCAGACCTCTCTGACCGTCGATCGTCGTACCACGGACCTGTTTCTCGGCCTGTTCGGCAACTTGTGTGCTGCAGATGGGCCCGAGAGTCACGAGGACCCTCCCAACGACTATGTTGCTGTCGTTGTGGCTCATTTTGAGCCCCTTTTTTCTCAATGTCTCGCAATGTGTTAAGGTACAAATCCAGGTCATGATTTTGCATCTCAAGGTGCTCC
The DNA here is from genome assembly GCA_964036045.1 of Eutreptiella sp. 'Long Island Sound 2002'. NCBI lineage: Eukaryota > Euglenozoa > Euglenophyceae > Eutreptiales > Eutreptiaceae > Eutreptiella > Eutreptiella sp. 'Long Island Sound 2002'. Next base: position 123,802,754 of record OZ038382.1, read on the forward strand.
CAGATGCGGGTGAGCTGATCGCTATGAGCTCAGATGTCTGGGTCAAGGTCACCCAGTCTCGGCCGATCATTTTCAGGTGACCCCAATTTCTCAACCAATGAATCTTCAAAGTCCTGAACTCTCGCGCTCACAGAAGCAAACTTGTCTGTGGCCATGTCAGCCACATTGTTGATTGCCAGGTAGGTATGTAGGTAGGTGCACTCGGTCGTCGAGAGGCGCCCCATGGTTCCCCCTGGCGTTGCCCATATGACGAACAGGAAGAGACTCCGCGCATGAAGAGGGGAGGCCGCTTACATCCTGATGATTGCCAGTTGCAGGGCATTACTGATCTCCTTCATTTGGGGGTTCAAGGGTTCAATTTGAAGCTGCAGCTCTGGAGTGCATTGTGCCGTACAGGTCTGTGATGACGGACCTGCAACTTGAGTGTCCACCCTAGCCATCCTGGCGGCGGCTTGGACTGCAGCCACAGCATTTTTATGTGCCGCAGTTTGGCTTCCCAATGCCTCGTGGGCACTCCGCATGGCACTTCTGTCATGCAAGCGACATGTGTCAGCCCTATCCTGGACCTTGAGAATTTCTGCCTCAAAGTGAGGCACCCAGCCACCAGTCCCTGGCGGAGGAGGGGCCGATGGGCCACTACTTTGGCTGGTTTTCAGCTTGTCCAAAGCGGAATGAGTTTCCCTTGTGCATTTTGCTGCGAATTACTCGAAAAAATGGATTCTCTGGTCAACTAGACCAGAAGTGCCCTGAATTGTCAGGACTGCCGCCTCGGACCGACCGATCGCGTCTTCAATTTTGGGACGAGCTCTATCCAGCATGGTCTCGGTTGCCAGCTGAATTCTTTGTGCCGCTTGGGCCTCAATTTGAGCCCTGTTAACCTCACTTTGGGCCCTGTTGGCCTCATTTTGGGCCTTGAGGATGCAATGTTGTGCACTTTGCAGAATTTCTGCAAATTCTGAGTTTTGACCCGCAATTTCTGACGTTTTCGCCACAATCGGTGGAAGAGACTTATCGGAGTCCAATGCTAGCGCCTCTACTCGTACCCTAGTGACTGAAGACTTCTGATGTATCTCCTCGACACCACGTTTTACCTGTAAGACCCCACGCCTGACATCACCCTGGATTTTTTGGACTGCCCTTTCGACCTCACCCGCCTAGTTCTGGGCACTCGTGCGCGCTTTGTGGGCTTGTTCGGCCACGGCTCTTGCTGCAGACGCCTTGGTTCGCGCGGCTTGCGCCTCGCCAATGGCGGCGTTGACGAGCTGCGCGAGTTAGTCGATGCGCGGCCTTGCCCGCGCCGCGTCTCCTTGGCTTCTTGCACCGCCGCTGCGGGTTGCTACAGCTCCCGCTGGAGCCGCGTCACCGTGGTGTCGTTGGTGTCGGTGGCGCGGGCGGCCGTCGCCTCATCGCGTCAGGCTGCGCCTGCACCCTCCTTGATGTTGTCGTTCGCCCGCAGTCTCCCCGGCGTTGGTGCCGGCGGCTTTGGCGCTTGCCGCAGCTCGGCTTGCCGCTTGCGTCGCCCCCACGGGCTCGGCAGCGGCGGCGGACGCCTTCCCCCGGGCACCCTCGGCGGTTGCCGTCGCGGCGTCGACCTTTTGGGCGCCTCCGTCGGCTGCTCGTCGTACTGACTCAATCTCCACCTGGAGAGAGTGCAGCACGGCCCGCGATCCACACGCGACTTCGCCCGCCTGCACGGCGGAGCGCACGTTGTAGGGAATGGACTTCACCTGATGCTGCAACGTGGTCACGGCGACAGAATTGGCTGTCGGGGGTTGCTCGGCCGCGCGTTCGTCTAAGGTGACGTCAAGGGCCTTCACACAGTTTTGCAGCCCGCTGATGGCTGCACTGTGGGCCGCGGTCTCGTGTTGGTGCGCCAGGGCCTTGGCGTCGGCGCTTTTGTGTGCCACCGGTGCCCTTGCGCTCGCGCCCGCGGCCTTTGCTGCCGCTTGCTCGGCCGCCGTGGCAGCCCGGGTCACCTCGTCTTGCGCCCCGGCTGCTGTTTTCTCTGTTTCGGTCACCCGGTTTACAGCGCGCTCTGTTGTTTCTTCCAACTCACGCACACGACGGGCGGACTGAGAGACTTGACCCCTAAGGCGTGTGAAGGAGACACCTAAACCATTGACGTCTGCCCTAATACCGCCTAATACTCCGTCCTCATTTTGAGGTTTTTCCACCGAAGATAAGGCACCAGATGCCATGGGATCTTCTTGCTCACGGCCTTCAGATTGTCCCAATGGATCTGGGGAGGGGCCTTCTTCAGCCTTCCCAATGTGCTGAATGACCGTCTTCACAAGGGCTTTAAATGCCTGAGGTGGCAAAAAAGAGCTCACCTCAGGGGTCCCATCCTCTGTCCTGAGGCGCTTACCGGACCTAGTGGCTATACCACTATAGACGTCTATGTCATCCCTTGTACCTTTACCCTTATCTTGACCGTAACTGATGCTACGGGACAAGGGAGGAGAGGAAGGAGAGGACCGAGACCTTCCCTGGTGTCTAGGGGCTGAGGCGGACTTGGGGGATTGCTTCCCAAGCTTCCGTAAGATTAAGGGGGAAACTTTGGGGTGGCGAATTGATTCGATGCCACCGGCACCCTCCCGTCCAGTTCCATGAAAAGAACCATAACTGCTACCATGTAATACGGTAGGTGGTGACCGCATTATTTCCTCGGTATTCATTTCAGAAAAATACACAATCCAAAAACATTTGACTATTTATGGACGCACTTTTCCTTTATAGGAACCAAGGGCACAGGATCAACGTTTTACCTGCGAAAAGAAAACCTCTTGCAGAGTTTTATGAAGAAAATATAGTGCCCTATGCTTGTGAATGGGGCCGGGGAGTCCTCGAAGACCTTCAGCCCCAAGACACAAGTCAAATGCACAATGCAAATGGATGACGTGCGGGTCGTGGGTCGGGAGTCCTTGACTGCTGAGTTACCTTACACCTGGAACTCACAACCTCGATTCACTTGGGTTGAGTTGCCCGATCATGACCTCATGATGCAATAACATGGACAATGCAGGTCCCATTAAGAGACATCCACAACAATGAGAGAACGAAATCAATGAGAAGAGAGTGTGGAAAGCACACGACCCATACATGGTTTACACCACCAAACCATTGGAGCTTGACAAAGGTTGAGGGGTGTACATCACTACCATATGATGGAGAAACTGATTGGAAATGACATCATGAAAATCTCAATATCTTCATACCTGTGGATGGGGAGTAGAGCGCAACACACACACACACAATGCACATGCGACATGGAGCAATTGCTCCTAGAAAGGCGGCTCTCAACTCACTATAGGCTTGGAGATATGTGGAGTTCAAATACATGCTTGCAAATGCATTGTAATGAAAATGGCTCAAGGTTATGTCCAAATGACAACATTATTTGGAATTGATCACCAAACATGGGTGGAGTTGAAATGAACTATAAACAAAAAATGTTGTTCATGATCCAATGTTAATGTTGTGCAAAGCATATGCGTCAACTCCTAAACGACTAAGAGATATGTCCTTGCCATTATGGTGCACAATGGACAAAACGGTAAAAGTGTCCATTTGGTTGGTAATGTATCTCCAAGCCCAAGGGGACTGGGTGTGGTTCGTCAAACATGGGAGTCAAACATAGTCCCATGGTGATGTACAATTAATTGCCTATCGCAACTCGACATGGGTTTGGCGATATACAAATGGATTGAAAAATCAAAAACAAGGAATGAATCCTTTGGGGTAGTTGGGGTATGCAACACCCATCCCATTCCCTTGTATCCCAATTGAGGCATTCACAAGCCTCCGTCCCTTATGAGGAGAGGAGAACCATCCTTGATCTCACCATAGTCATGTATGGCCATGTTGACCTTGGAAAGAACTTATTCATGGCAAATTGATTCAGCATGAGTTCGGAATGATTAGGCATGAAGCAAGTCAACAGCAAGACGGACATAACACATATTGTTCAAAAGCGCTTCATTATCCAATTCGACTCTCAATTTCGTCCAACGCGGTTTCGACTCAAACCGGCCGGGACCTGTCGGAATCCCTCACAAATCTCGATCTCTTTGACATAGAAAAATGCTCAAGATCTGTTATATTGAAAAAACGTTTGAAATCTCCAAAAACTCTAAGACGCCACCGCTGACGGCGCCCAGCGATCGCGATCGCCGCGTCCCGCATTCCAAATCTCAGATTTTAAAAAATATGTGACGTTCTTTGATCAAAATTACCCTCTGAAGCCCAATTTCATTACAGTTTCGGCTTTGTTGCCAGCTTGGCTGGTGCCATTGAAGGCGCCGTCCTCTCGGTAGTGTCCTTTCTGTCCATTATATTTTGTTCTGCCCTTCAAGAGCGATCACTCTCGGCGTACTAGTTGTACAGCACGGGGTTGCAGGTGCGCAAAGACTGTAAAGCTCTGCTACCAGAAAGTTTGAACATCTTTCACTGATGAGGTTCCTGATGTGTTTTTTTTGTATTATGCTCTTGCTTGCTCCTGCTGCTTCTTAGTGATGCCTTGCTTTGCACTTGCCAATTTTTTTCCGTAAAATAAAGGAGTAGTCCAAAGGCTCCCAAGTAGCCACAGTGCACACGATGAAATGAAGGATCAAATCCACAACATGAAGGGCTGCATTCAATGGAGAAAAGAAAGACAATGTATTTACACAAGGGAACTCACAAAGACTACAGATTTACGAAAGATAATATGAAAACTGCCCACATGGGCACTCTCTCCTTTTATAGTGCCATCTAGAGATATGCATTCTTTCTTTTGAGTCCCATAAATGCTGAGGTGGCATGATTTGTGGCGCTGAGGTCACAGCCATGTCACATGGGAACATCCTACTTAGCTAGGCTGACTGGATATTGAACCCAGGACCTCTCAAAAAGAGGTACCCCCTAGATTGCAGACGACTAGGACAGCTAAGCATTCATGAGGAAACATAGAAAAATATAAAAGCTCTAAACTCAGAGCAGCACCTCAGTCGGTCAGGCAAACGGTCTTTATGTTATAAAAGTTGGGGGATCAGGGGTCCAATCAACATCGTAGGTCTAGTGTTTGGTTTTATAGGTCAAAACGCTTTGTCACCCTTTTTTGGTTAGGCCAATACTAAGAAAAAAATGTACTATACCTCCAGGCATCTCTATCACAACCAAAGCTTTTCCCTAGGCATGGAAATACACTTTTTCTTACTTCTTGTGGACAAGGGAAACAGTGGTTGGGACCTTCTTTCAAAAAGGGGCGTGCCCTGTGTTCATTATAGCTACTCAGGGTGACAATAAAAAGAACGCCCAAAAAGCAGCCTCTAGCAGTGACAGCAACGTTGAGGATGGTCAATTGTAAGCACGAAGTGTCTTTTCTTTGCACTGCGCAATCAGTTGCCTTTGTCACTTCTGTTCAGTATGCATTGTGACAACCCCATTGTTTGTGTGCTATAGGTCGGATTGTGTCATGTTCTTCTTTGTTGATTTAAATGAAAAGGTCACACATGCACAGCACCCCATCCCACAATTATGGCACATAGAATTCGAGCGACTTGTTTCCTTGCTGAGTCATCTTGGGACGCCTATTTATGTGTTGAGGAACACAATATCAGAAAGCACCGTCATATGTGGCATGTAAATGAACGTCATCAGCGTCCTCCATGCGGTCTTGAGCTGCTGACCCAAAGGGGTCTTGTAGGTCTTGTATGGGGGGGGTGGGAGGGGGGCAAGCATTGCGATGCAGCCTTCTTCTTTTCGCAGCTGGTTCTTCTGTTACCCACTCAATGAACGTGGCAGCATCAAACCAATCGCTGCCATCGCTGCCATCGCTGCCAGTCGTACTCTGGATGCCCTAACACTTGGTTATGCCAGCCGTAGGTCGAGGTGGCCGTCATGACCGGCGACTATGAGCTGGGCGTGGCTGGGGGCCGGGGGCGTGTTCTGTAGGACGGTGTCCTTGGACGCCGCCCAGTCCGCCTATTGTAATAGGGCGTCGCTGTGGTGGAAGGTGGCTCGGGCATACCAAAACAGGTGCCCATCGTGTTGCCGTCGCGCACGCAGGCCGTCCCGGCGCCATCGCAGGGGCATCTGGCTGATTACCTTTGCCGCGCCTGCGGGGACCCCCGTGGCCCGCTCGCGATCCGCGTGTTGCAGGAGGTGGAGGATGACTTCGGCGTCCACCGTATGGACCCATGGCCGGTGGGCGCCGTATTGTAGGGGAAGGGAGGCGGCCATTCCCTCTCCGTTGGGCACCGTGCCCGAGATGGCCACAGCCCACGTGCGGGTGAGGTCGGCGGCGAGAGCAACGCTGGTGGCGTGCTTGCAGGGTCCGCCCCCCGACGCATCGGAGGAGGTGTGGCCCCAGGCCTCCGGAATCCAGTAGTACCCGGTGGAACTGAGCCACCCCGCGTTGAGGTCGGCATAGTGCCACCGGACATCGGGGTGGCTGGGGGTCAGTTGGTCCACGCTCAGCGCCCTGGTGTCGCCGGGGCGGACCGCCGGGTCGTGGTGTAGTAGGACCTCTACTCCAGCCATCGTGCTTGCCCAGGACCGGAGCGCCGTCACATGTTCCCTGAGCCACGCCGGGCCTTCGGCTGGTGTACCACCAGGTGTCCCGTGTCCTCCGGTTGGTCCTCCAGCGCGTGCACTGCCATGTGAGGGTCGTGCGGCACCTCCGTAACTACCAGCAGGGCGGTGCCGCGGGGGAGCCCACGGGGCCTGGGCTGCCCTGCTCCGAACTGCACCATCACCCACTCGGTCTGGAGCTGCGCTTGCTCCGTCGCTCGGGTGCACTGGCCGTCCGTAGTCACCAACCATACCGGCGTCGGCGCGTGGGGCCGTGGGTACAGAGGCTCGGGCCAGGCCACATCCAAGTTAGGCTCCTGGTGCTCACCGTCCGCGAGTACGTCCCGGAGGATGTACAGGAGGGCCGCCGGTGGGTGGTATGCTGCCCCCTGTGTGGGGGGGGATAGGCCGCCCTGACGGCAGTAGCCCCGGACGTGAAGGTGCAGGCCGTCTGGGGTCTGCTGTGGGCCAGTTAGGGCGTCCTGCTTAGTCCTCGTGGGGTGGACCAGTCTCAGGCGGGGCCCCCGCGTGCCGGTGGTGTCGAAGAGGTGGACCAAAGCGTCGCGCCACCCGGGGTGGTTGGTGGGCCCCTCCCCGCGGCGGCAATAGTGAAGGTGTTCATCGGCGCACTGGTTGACGCATTCCCGCACCGCCGTCGGCCACGGGTCGTCGTCGTTGGAGAATGGGTGGTGCGGCCCATGGTGCCCATGCCACGGCGTCGTGTGTGGCACCGGCAGGCGGCCCGTGTCGCGGTGCCGCAGCTTCGCGGTGCGCAGCGTGACGATGTTGCCCGGTGGGGAGTGTAGTTGGACCTGGGCTGCCCTGGGGCACGCGATGGGGTTGTAGAGCCCCACTCCCAGGGCTGCCAGGGCCCGCGGTATGCGGTGGACCCAGTCGCCCCCCACCAGGGTTGCAAATTCCGGGACGGGGTAGTGCACCTTGGGGCATATGCCATGCGCACCGGCGATTTCCAAGAACATCCTGGTGACCTCGGCGCACACGGAGGTTGAGCAGTGGTGAAGGAGTGTGCACACGAGGGCCACGGCTGCCTGCTGGCACAGCGTTGGCACCCGCGTGAGCCCCAGGGTCCGGTCATCTTGCAGGCTGTTCCGGGAGGCGTCGAAGGCCTATCGCACCCTGTCCTTCGCGACCTGGACCATGATGTGGTCCAGGTGGCGCGCAGTGTCGGAGCATTCGGCGATGAAGGGGGCGACGTATTGTGTCACTCCCCCTAGGATCGCCAGGATGACGTCCTGTACCACTTTTGGTGGCGCGAGGGTGTTGAGGCACCAGTGGTGCACCGCCGCCAGGCGCAGGCGCTGTTTGCGCTGCAGGGAGAACTCCACGTCCGGCTGCAGCTGGAGTCCCAGGTAGGGGACGGAGTCCGCCGCCGGCACCCAGTGCCATGGGTTTTCCAGGTGGGGATAGAGGCGCAGCTGCAGGCCTGGGACCCTCTCCGTGGTGGCCACGGCGCACTTGCGGGGGTTGAGGCCCATGCCCATCATCCCCAGGTACGCGGCCACCGCCTCCACGCCCTGGGCGAAGTGCTGCAGCATGTTGGCCACTACCAGCAGGTCGTCTATGTAGGCCTGGATGAGGCCCCTTTTGGCCTCTCTGGACGGACGCAGACGGTGCCCCTGGGCCCTGAGCAGGGGCTCCAGGAGAAGCGCGTACAGCAGGGGGCTTTCGCGGTTACCCTGCTGGACGCCGCGCAGCATGTGGACGAGCTGTGTCAGCCCGTGCGCGGTGACAATGCGCAGCCTTGCGCACGTGTGGAGGAAGAGCAGGAGGTCGATGACCTCCGGCGGAACGGGGAGGTGGCGTAGGATGAGGTGGAGGGCGCTGTGCGGGGCGGTGTTGAATGCCTTGCGGGCGTCGAAGGAGAAGACGTAGTTGGGCCTTCGCCGTTGGAGCTGCCGCTGCGCCATGAGCAGGGGAGGGCCGGTGTTGGAGCCGGGGAGGGCCCTTTGTTGCCAGTCTGTCACCAATCCGTGCCGTGTGAGCACTTCCGTGATGCGCTGGGTGAGGGGGCCCGTGAGCAGCTTCGTGTCCAGCTGGCCAAGGGCTATGGGCCTGTAGTCGTCCAGTCGGGCAGAGCCCGGTACCTTGGGGCTGGGCCATATGTGCGCGTCCCTCCAGTGCATCGGCGGCGGGGCGCCGCGGAGGATGGCCCGGTAGGAGTGGACGAGGAGCCACTGGACGGGTGCGGGGAGGGCTTTGATGAGACGGGCCTCCACGTGGTTGGCACCCGGGGCCTTGCTATCGGCCTTGTCCAGGGCGGACTGCAGGTCCTGCATGGAGTACTGCTGGACCTGGGCCCAGGCCCCTTCAGAGACCCGGGGCACGTGGCGGCTGAAGACCAACTGGAAGCTGGGGAGGTCCATCGGGCGTTTGTCATACAGTTCCCGCTAGAAGGCGGGAACCGCGAACATCACGTCGTGGGCCTCTGTGAGGAGCGTTTGGGTGTTGGGGACCCGCACATTCCAGAGGCCCGACAGGCCCGGGGCCGCTACCTCCATGGCCCCCCGCACGGCTTTCCACCGCTCGGCGATGTCCTGGGCGTGGCGGTCCAGAAATCTTTGATGGCGCGCTTGCGGTCAGCTGCCAGGGGTGCGCGCAAGTGGCGGATGTCCTCTTCGAGGGCGGCTGCTTGCCTCTCCAGCTCCTCCTGTAACTGGCCCTGCGTGGCCTTGCGGAATCCGGGCGACGCACCTCGCAGCTCCTCCGTGAGCCGGAGCGCCGCCTCGGACCGGATGCCATGCCGTGCCGCTTCCGCCTGGTATGCCGCTGGCGCGCACGCTGCCAGGGTGTCATAGCGGAGGATTGCCGCCCAGAGCCTTTTCCCGCTCTCAGGGGCGTCCCCTCCCGCCTCGTCCGTCCCCGCCGGGGACGGCTGCCGGCGTTCCACCACATGCGCCAGGGCGTCATGCGCCGTGTGGAGGTGTTCGAACACCTTGTCCACTGCGGCCGCGGGCATTGACCTGTAGGCTTGCTGCTTTGCGGGGCCCAGCAAGGACGCCAGGGAGGGCTCATCCTGCGCGGCGGTGACGGCTGCCCACAGGAGGAGGCGGCCCTCTGTGTGGCTGTAGAGGGTGGGCATCGTCGCATGCCTTGCCGCGTTGAGGAGGCCTGGCAGGGCCAGGCGGACCGGGAGGTGGTCCCACCCGACCACCTCGTGGTGTGCCATGCCGCGGGCCCAGACGCTTTCCTGCAGGGACCACGGCAGGAGGGGCTCGTTGACCAGGAAGGTGTCCACCCTGTGGCGTGACGGGTGGAGCGTGGGGGTCATGTCCTCCACGCCGCCTGCCCTGGCCCCCCGGAAACCGCAGGCCTCCCAGCCCGCTCGGAAGTGCTCCGTGGCCGGGTTGGTGGTCGCATCCATGTAGACGTTGGTTTTGCCGGCGATCACCACCGGGTGTCTCGCAACGAGGCTGCGCGCCGTGGCATACATTTGTATGTCGGCCCAGAACGCCGCCCTTCCCGCCCATGGGGAGCAGCCTGCCTGCGGTCCGTGGACGTTGATGAGGGTGAGGCCTCCCCCGTCCGTGCCGATCTCCAGGGCCGCGGCCTTCCCGGGGACGATTTCCGTGAAACTGAGCACCTCGTGCTCTGCCACGAATTAGCTGCTGACCGCGGTGAGGAGGCCTCCCCCTCTCGAGGTGGAGGTGGCTCCTGACTCTGCCAGCCGGCTGCTGAAGAAGGGGGTGTACCCCTTGTCCCGGAGCCCCAAGGCCACGTGCATCTCCTGCGCCCGGATGGCGATCCCTGTTTCCTGGAGCATGATGGCAAAGCCCCCCTCCTGGGGTAGCATGCCGGTGATGAGGTGCTCCTTGTCGGTACAGGCCGTCGGCCCCCGGCGCCGCCGAAACGTGTCCCGGAGGGACCGGTCTGGTGGGATGAGGCCGTTGCGCAGGTTCGATGAGAGGAGCCATAGGGCGTCGTCCGCCGCGTCCTCCTGGAGTCAGCTGTCCCGCATCAGCATTGCCGCTGGGTCCGCTGGAGCAGCCAGGTCTCCTGGGTGTGCTGGGGCCACGGGGTGTGGGGAGCCCGCTCCCAGCGGGGCCCACAGGGGGGCCAGGGGGGCCAGTCCCGCGGGGATGGATCCTTGTTGGGCTGCTCCACCAGCCCCTGGGGCCGCTCCGGGCGCCTCCTCCTCGCCTTCTGCGTGGCCGGCGGCCTGGGGCGGGGGCGCCGGGCGTACAGAGCATGCCACGGGGACCTCCGTGCCCTCCCTTGGAGGATGTGGGAGGCCGCCTCCTTGTCGTCAACCGGGGCGGCGGCGTGCACCGCGTGCCATGCCAGGTGATCCAGCATCGCCCCGCTTGTCTAGTACTTGTCTGCACGAAGGGGGCATTTCGTTGGCTCCGTGGCCCCCCGCGCCGGGGGGAGCGCCACCGACTTGCGGATGGCGCCCTGCGGCGCTGGGTCGAAGGGCAGGTTGGCCAGTGGAACGGTGTGTGGCGCCAACGCGCGGCCCGGGGCCGCCGCATCGAGGGCTCGTGTCGCGGGCGCGAGTCCGAGACTCTGGACGGCGTCACGTTGCGTATCTGCCTGCAGCCACTATTGCCAGTGCGTGGCGCTGATTTGGCGGTCGGGCTTGCCCCTCCATCGCAGGTCGTGGGAGGCTTGTAGCCAGTGGTACACTGTGGTCGAGATCGCCAGCTGGAGCTCTAGGTCGGCAAGCTGCCGTGTGGGCTGCCTTGGCATTGTCCTTCAGGCGGACTTGGAGCAGGAGGGCGTGGTGTTCCCCCTCCCGCACTACCTTGACGATCATGCGAGCGCAATCTGCCACGCGGACTACGGCTTCAGGCCCTGGCAGGCGCTCAGGGTCGCAGACGCCGATGTGCGCGTCCGCCGGGCTGAACATGCAAACTACCCATTGCGGGTTCTGCTGTCCCCGCCAAGCCACCGCGAGGGTAGCCGCCGGGCGGGCGTGCGTGATTCGCCCCGCTTGGAGGTCCGGGACGTCCGTGGCCCTGATGGCGTCTCCCTGCCATGCGGCCCGTAGATGTTCTTCCTGGTCGGGGCTCCAGACCAGTGCGGGCGAGTTGGCCCACCCTGGTTCCTGCCTCTTGTTGGGGGCGCTGACGGTGTGTAGCAGGACTGCTAGCGGCCAGGGGTCCGCCGTCATATAGTAGGCCTGGGTGGGCCCCTGCTGCCAGTCGACATGGGGCTGAGGCGGGAATGCCCCTTGCCTGGCAATGCCGTGCCAGACGGTCCAGCAGCCCTCGGCCAGGATCTGCGACCGGTACCCCGCGGCGTGGCCGTGCAGGATAACCTCGTAGCCCGCGGCCTGCAGAACCAGCGCCTTCCCCTCCTGAGGCCCGGGAGGGGGTACGCCGCCACCTGCGTCCCTGACGCGGGTGCACTCGCGGAGTGCGGCGTGCCACGGGTGGGACGCGTCGCGCTGCGGCCCTTGTATGCTTCCCGCGTTCTGCGCCGGGCCCTGGTGCTGGACAGAGCTCTCCCTGCCGTCTGCCAGTAGCGACGCCGTGACGACGTACAGCTGCTCCGCCGTGAGGGATGCCGTCGGCGTGTGCGTTGGGGCTGGCTGGCGGGGCCGCGTATCTCGTCAGGGGACGTGGGGCAGCAGTTGCGCTGGCCACGCCGCCACGGGTCCCATGGTGACGGCCGCAACCGTGGACGCCAGCGCCGTGCGGTCCGTTGGCCTGTATTGCCTAAGCCCCGTGGTGTCCCGGGCGAGGTGCCTGCAGGCCACCGTCCAGGCCACTGCTCCACAGTTTGTGCGGTCCGGTTCGGCCCTGTCCGCGTTGTTGCTTCCCCTTTGCTGTACCGTGGTCGCCGTGTGGAGCGGGGGGCCCTGTTGCAGCGCCTCTGGGCTCTCCCCCGGCGGGAGGGCGGGCGGGGCCGGCTGCGGGAAGCTCTGCGCGCCCAGGCGCTCCGGGTACGTGTGGTACGGGTTCTGTCGGCAGTGCTCCGGGGCCGTCCGGAGGAGGAGGAGGAGCTCGTGCAGGTACCAGTGGCCCTTCGCGGTCGACGGGTTGTGGAGTGTTAACCACTGTTCCACCACGCCTCCCGGGTGTGCTGCTTCGACGCGACGCTGCAACCCCGTGCGGCCCAGGCGGTTTGACGTGCCCGCAGGCGGGATGTGGGTCTGCAGGTAGAGCAACCGCAGCGGCTCCAGCGCCAGGTCCAGCACCTCGTCCCTGAGCTGTTCCGTAAGGGCCGACGCTTTGTGCAGGGCGTGGCAGACCCCGGGTGTCGGGGCCGTGAGCTGCTCGAGCACCGGCCCCTGGCGGGCACCTTGCACCCGGGTTCGTCATCCACTCGCTGGTGTGGCTCAGCATGGCCCTCCACACTTCCCTTGTGATGGCGTGGTGGGGGGCGAGGGAGTGGACCGCCCGTAGAATGCCTTTGCACGCCGGTGGAGATCGCATGGGTTGTGGGGCGGCCACAGTGATCCACCTGCATGCCGTCTCGGGCATGATCGCCCCCCACTCCACGGTCCCCATGCCCTCGGCGTGGAGTAGCGCCTGGCCCTGCACCACGGGGAAATACCGGCTCGGGCGCCCGTCCTCCTCCCTCCACCGTACCCAGGCCCCTCCGGCCTGCAGGCTGCGGAGCAGGGCCACGCCGCGGAGGAGTGGCTGTGGGAAGGCCCCCTTGACGGCTTGGGCGGCATGGGCCAGGGTGCCTGTGGTTGAGTACCACAGCGGGAGGATGCAGGGGTCCAACAGCGGTTGCACCCCTCCTGCGTCCCATCGCCACTCGGAGTCTGGCGGGGCGGCCGGGACCGTGCCTGTCTGCAGGAAGTGGCGTGCCCTCTTATCGGGGTGCTCCTGGAGGGTTGCCGCGAGGCTGAACCACTCTGCTGCGGGCGCCACTGGGAGACCGCCCCGGGGCCTGCGCCAGGGGAAATCCTGGTCGGTCTGCCAGGCGTGGAGGTCTGGGGCGATTTCCTCCGCGGTGCCTGTGGGGACGTCCTCCGGTGCCCGGTGCCACATGACGGCGAGCACCGCCCATGTGGAGAAGGGCCACGCCCGTGGAGGGGTGTACACCTGGATGGTCCACTGTGGGCGCGCGTGCCGATGCGGGATGCGTGGAGCACCCCTCGGACAATATCCACCGCTAGGACCAGCAGCATTCCCGAGGGCTCTACGACGATCCCCTCCGCCGGTCTGCCGTGGCGGCCCCGGATGTGCAAGGCCACTTCTGCTTGGCCCGTGTGGGCGACTCGGTCGACGGCCTCCTGGATGTTCACGCTGCCGCGCGCGCTCTCATCCAGAATCCATCCCTGCGCCGACCCGTAGCGCAGGGCAGAGCGTGCGGCCGCGTGCCCCACCGCGGGCAGCGCTCCGTCATCGGGGCTGGGTCGGGGTTGTCGCTTGGGGCACCAGTCTTCCCCGGTGCAAGGGCCCTGTTTCCAGGCAGGGCAGAGGGCGGGCACGCTGCCTGCCGGCGGCGTAGGTTCCGCGGGCATGGTGCCCGCGGGGGGCTGTGGGATTATCTCCAAGTTGGAGTCCGCGCCCGCGTCCTCCTGTGGGAGGTCCCCTTTGCCGCCTCTGAGTCCCAGCGCCCTGGTGACCTCGTGTGCCGCGTACAGCGTCGGAGACCGGGGGCGTGTTTTGCGTGGGGCCGCGGGTTCCGCCATGGTTGTGTCGCTGTGCCTAAGAGCAAACGATGGGCTGCGAATTTCCCGTGGCTGGTGCAAATGATGTGGGCGCGGTGGGGGGTGGGTCGGGGAGCTCGAACGCTGGCTCCGCAGGCCGGCGTTTGCGTGCTCGTGTGGGCATTAGGTGCACCCCCTGCCGCCCGTGTGGCATGGGTGGCCCCGTTGCAACAGGCGTCTGAGGCCAGGCGCTCTACCTCCTCCGGCTCCCCTCCTCTGGGGGGCTGCCGGGGTCCGCCACGCACGTGCTGTGGGCGCAGTTGTGCGGTTGCGAGGGCCCAACACTGTCCCCTTGGCTTGCATGCCCTGTGGGGGCTGCGTGCCGCGGGGGTGGTGGCGGTCCCAGCAACGGCTCCACAGAGTGGTGCCCTTGCAAGCCGCCGTTGCGCACTATGGAAGCGGCGGAGGGGCGTCCCCGGGGGGGGTGCTGAAGCCGGTTCGGACCCCCGTGGCCATCTTTGGGTCACATGGGGTGTGTATCTATGTGCCGGCAAGCCGCCATTGGCTGATATCATACTCTCCCATCCAACTGATCTAACCCGATGTGATAGTGTGATAGGTTTGGCCATTCCGGCTATGAGCGGCCATATTCAGTACTGAGGCGCCGCCAGCTGAGATTCATATATCAGAATATCAGGAATCAACAGGGTTTTTTTATCATAATGTTTCCGTAATTTTTCAGCCTTCCGTTCTGATTGTCAATGTATCAGTGATTGTCAGTTGGCTCACGATTTTGCGGTAACCGATTGGTTAACTGTTATTTACAGATGTTTTGACGGAAACCCCGATGGAGGGTTAGATTTCATCAGTAAAGGGTTCGTTGCTTCCGCAAATTTCATATTATACACTCGCAAAATTAATCCGATTTTTTCAGACTTTCATGATCGGATTTTCGACTTCGACATCGCCGCACTTGATATGATGAATCTCGAGTGGTCATACATTTTTCCCCGATCACGAATCAACCTTCCTTTTGTTGTGCCCTTCATTTTGCTTGGAGTTATAGTCGAAACAAAAGTGATTCGTGAGACCACTTTGAAGAATCATATCTCCGGCTCACGGCGAGGAATATCAATATCCAGAATTGGGTTGGAATCGCCTTGGTCTCAACTTAATTTAGGAAGCATCAAACGCCTTTGGTGTGTACACATGCCCGGTGTAGCAAGGGATAATGGCCAAGAGGGTAGAAAGTGGTTTACAACTCTTGGGCCATGCAACCGAATATTTAATTGCGACTTTCGAGTGTACCGCATGAGTATTGGTGTTGCATAGAAATTTTCTTTGGGTTCCTACGTATTTTTAACGTGAAGTTATGTCCATGGAGGGGCATGGCATATCGTGGTGGGAGCCACTTTTGGAGGGTATGTGTTATATGCATGGTATGTGCTTCGATATGCTCACGCCCATGTTATATATCTTCGTGTGGCCGAAGAGATGGGGAGCCACACGTGACAAGGGCTTTGCCCATGTCCCAATTGTGGAATTCAAAGCGCTACACTAAGTCTACCGCGTATGTATTGCTCATGGTATGTTTGGCAAAGAGATCCATGAGTGCACTCCCATTTTAATGGGGCATGTAGATATGAGTGACGAAGGTATCTCCATGCGCCTGATTGGGAATCCAAGTGGGGGAATTGTTCGCAAATGGTTCCAATCATTTGTATATTGAACCATGCGCGGATATCATGGGTGAGCATAGAGATATACTATCATGACAACTTTGTATTTGGACATATTTTCATGTTTTTGACCTCAATTTTTGCTCATTTTTGCGTTTTGTGTACTTACCTGGTCGGCAAACAGCAAGAAGCCTATGGGAAGTCGAACCATGGTATGTTGTTCATATGTTGGCATATGCTTTGGAGTTGAACACAACCATATGCCGGATCGCGTACT
The DNA here is from genome assembly GCA_964036045.1 of Eutreptiella sp. 'Long Island Sound 2002'. NCBI lineage: Eukaryota > Euglenozoa > Euglenophyceae > Eutreptiales > Eutreptiaceae > Eutreptiella > Eutreptiella sp. 'Long Island Sound 2002'. The sequence continues at coordinate 123,818,829 of OZ038382.1, forward strand.
CCATTTGGCTTGGCGCACGAAGGATTACAAGAATTGGTCTCAAGATCATGGGCTGACTTGGGCAGTGCGTGGCGCCCATATCCGAAGGGGTTTCGAGGGTAAAGTGGGGATGTACATGGGCAATGACCTTTGGTCTCCATCCTCCATGAAGACTAGACTTCGATTCCATGCATCCTTTGAGCCTTCTGATAAGTGGTAACTTCAATTTTGAGCATATATTTGATATATGGCCCATATGGTGTGAATTGGCAGTTTTTGGCATGTTATGAGTTCAAACTCATGGGGCATATCTCTAAGCCCATTCGACTCCAAGTCCAACCAAGTTTATGTCAGGGTAGGGCATGGTCCTGAGTGCCACTCTAGGCCATGACACGCCACCTCCCCCTTTGGGCTAGGATGTAGAGGCTTGGGGGTGAACATGTTTTTGGGGTTTATGTAGTGACTTTTGACACATGGCATTTAGCCATCTTATTTGACTGGGTTCAGGGCATCATGTTGGTGAGTCAGGAGAAGGCCTTGAGTCCCGGAAATGAGGGGTCTATGGCTGAGTCTGTGTATGTTTACCTCTTTCCCCAATTTTGCTCTATTTGTGTTCATATGCCAATTTCAGGGCTTTCCTCTTTGGTGCAATTCTTGTACATGCCCGCCACCGTGGGACGACCGGTGTGCTGAACGGAAGCCCGCAGTGTGGATTGGATTGTAGATTGGGTTATTGCTTTATTTGTGGGATCTGGTTGCTGTTCAGGGTTGAAGGAGGATTGCATTTTCTATATTTTTGGATTTTGGACCCTGGATTTTGAGGAATGCAATCGCTGATCAGGAGCAAGTCAGCAGGGGTGACAGGCGGAAGGGGCACAGCAGGGGCCGGTCCTGGTAGGGACCTTCTTTATGGTAGCAGAGGCGTACCTGCTGCCCCTACCTACCGCCGACCCGGGGACTTGGGCCCCTATGAGCCCTGCCCAAGTACGCCCCGGGTGCGTATTGTGGACTCGGTGGAGACGGCGCCGGAGATTGGAGCCAGAGAAGAGCCGAGACGCTCAAGAGCATGGTGAACTCCACAAGTCGAAGCCCGAAGAGAAGTATGACGTTCGGGAAGAGGAGGACTTGACATGGAGGACCTCGTCTCCATGTGTGAGCGTCGCTGCCGAAAGGCATGCAACCTCCGCTCCGCCGCGGAGGACTCTGAGGAGACCTGCAATTCAGGCAGCAGTGGAAGACGGGCCCGGCGCTACCGGAAGCGCGGGTCACCCAAGCCCGCGGCAGGGGACGCCGGGGCTATGGATACGGACCCCAGCCCGGTCAGGCTATGGGACTCCGAGGGGCACTCAGAGGGCTACGGGACAGCTTATGAGCAACCTTCGGAGTCGGAGGAGACGGCCAGACCGCTCACAAGGGCGAACACGGCCCCAGAACCCAGCCTGGAGCATGATGCCGAGGCGTTGGAGAGGCCCGCCAAAGCCAGAACGGCGCCTGTGGCCCGGCACACAGAGCCAACGCGGGATAGCTTGGGCGACACACCCATGGCAGAGGAGTCCGAGGCGCCGGGAACCGCGGGATGCGCCGGATCAGGTGGAAAGCACGCTGAGTGCCACTGCGAGCACGTGTGCTTCCTCATGGGCAAGTACCCAAAGATGGGGATGGACGCCATCGTGCATCTCCTCGACAGCCTGGACAACGCGAAGGACGGCCTAGAGGAGGACGTCGCCGGGATCCTGGATGACCAGTCGGCCGCGGAGAGAGACATGGCGGAGCTGCGAGCGGAACGGGACCGGTACCGGGAGAATCTGGAGCTGGCCCTGCAGAAGCAGCAGCGAGTGGTGGACAGCCTCCTCCACCTAGTGGAGGACATGTCGGGACGCCTGAAAAGGCTAGAGGAGCGACAGCCCCTCACCTCGGGCCCGGAGCTCCCGGCAAAGCCGGCAGCGGCAGAGCTGGTGGAGCGGGTTAAGACCCTCAGGAGCGCCATGGATAAACCCATGGGCGGCCCTGCAGAGGTACCCTACGCGCCTCCGCGTGTTGACCCGGGTGCGCTGCCGTTTGTTCCCATGTTCAGCGAAATCCACAATGCTCGGGGAACACACGGCACCGGCTGGGTCCATGCGGGGAGGGCACGTAACCACGGACCCGAGGAGCCTGACGGTACAGATGTCCCATGCCGCCCAGGATCTACCGACCACTACGACTGCCCATGCAGTTTATGCGGAAGAGGAGATCCAGAGCCAGACCATGCAGGGGCGAACCATGGGAAGCGCCGACGGACATGGTCGAGGCCATCCAGGCGGAAACCTGTGGGCGAAGGACCCCGCTACGGGGATATGGATGGCCGGTGGAGCAAGTCCTTCCCGGATTCCAAACCCCATGGGTTCAGGCCCAACTGGACCGCACTCCATGGAGGAGAGGGATGTACGGGGAGTGTACTCACACCCCCCGGCCACAGGTGGTATCCGTCTCGGTGGAGTTGTGGCTGCGGACGTCGGAGATGCCATCAGGATCGACGACCTCAGGGGAATCAAGATCCCCTACTACGATGGCAACCCCTCCAACTTGGACGACTTCATCCTGGATTGGGAGGACTTCGCCGAGGAGGTCGTCGGCGAGATGAGGGGAGCGCCAAGGGACAAGTGGGTATGTCGGACATTCCCACACAGGCTGGCGCAGGACCTGAAGGAGGAGCTCAGGGATCAGATCCGCGAGGGATTGATCCAGACGGAGTAGGCCTGCCTCCAGTGGCTGGAGGACGAAGAGCGAGTGGACGCCCCCAACCAGAAGTTGGAGGATTTGTGGTCCATTCAGCTGCCGCTGGAGCGCGGAGAGCTGAGGGTCCGGAATGGAATCGGTACATCCGCAAGTACCGAAGAAGCCTCAAGCTGGTGGAGGACTGGAACGAGGCCAGCGAGATCCGACACTTGCTGAAGGACGTCCTCCCCGGCAACTGGAAGAGGAGCGTGGAGGACGAGGAAAAGAAGAGAGCGAAGAAGCGCGTGGCGGTGAGGATCATGGCGGCGGAGGATACCCATGCGGGTATCATGGAGTTCTTCAGGAGGAACCTGGGCAAGCCCAACCGGATGTTGGGACTGAAGAACGCCGTGTACCTGGAGGTATTTGGCGACACCATGGGGCAAAGGCTGATGCGCCTCAACAACGTGGAGTGGAGGCGCGGAGAGCCGCTGAGGATGCAGGTCATCTTCGCCCGCATGAGCCTGGACGAGATCGTGAAGTACATCACGGTGGAGCTGAAGCTCAACGCCAAGAACGAGGCCCACGTGCAGGATCGACATGGTCATGGACAACGAGGCCAGCGAGAGGACCGCCATCATCGGGAGATCCAGGAGGACACGGCCAACCCCGCGGAGGATGGTAGTGGAAGTGGCCAAGACCACTGGACCGGGTCCCGGGAGGATCACGAGGAGGCCGATTTCTTCGCGTTTGTGGCGCACAACGTGAGGGACCATGGGCAGGATCGGTCGAGATGGAACCGGGTGGGACCCAAGAAGGGAAAAGAGCCAAGGAGGATCGGAAACCCACCGCTCCCGTTCCGGGAGTACAGGTCTCAGCACGACGGGTGCTGGGTCTGTTATGGCAAGGGAAACAACCATGCACACGACCACCATCGGTGCAAGGTTTATGAGGCGGACAAGAAGGCCTACTTCGCCGCCCATCCCGAGAAGAAGCCCAAGGAGCAGCGGATTGCCGATTGGAAGGCGAAGGGCGGTGACGGGGGAAAAGGTCAAGGCAAAGGCCAAGGGAAAGGCGGGGGAAGAGGCTATGGTGGTGGACCTGGCCAGGACCGACGACTGAGGTCGATCGAGGAGGTTGCTGAGGACATGTTGAGGACGTTGGAGGAACTCAAAGCCCAGCAATGTGGTGGACAAAGTCCTGGCGGATCGCAACCGGACGAAGCTGCGGGAAGTCAAGTCTAGAGGAGCCCCCACGGGAGTGGGACCTCGGAGGCCTCTGTTCCGAAAATCAGTGGAATCCCTGAGGAATCCGAGGCACATCGGGTGCCGAAGAAGGCTCCGGAAGAGCCAAAACCACTGAGTTTCGCCACTCCCAACCCTGGAACGCCCTGCCAAGGGAAGTTTATGTGGGCAAGGGACGTGGCAAGAAGGAAGGAGCGACCACGGAGAGCCCCGTGGACGGGCAGGACCAGCCCAACATCTACACCATCCGTGACCATACCTTCGAAGTCCTGATGCACCCAGATGTGCTAGAGTTGTATGCCGTGAGAGTCGTCCATACACCGCATGGCGATGAGCGGCAGTTGCACTTGAAGGTGCGTGTACGGTGCGGACAAGAGGAGTTGGTGGTGGATGTTTTGGTGGATACGGGTGCCCAGGTGAGCCTGGTCCGGAGAGGGTTGTTCAAGGAGGAATCCCTGCAGCCCAGCCGGAGACCGGTCCGCCTGAAGGTCGCCAAAGGAGAGATTATGGGTGGTGGCACCCATGAGGCCACTATCAGTATGGAATTCTGGGAACATGAGCGCTTGAACCGCCCTGATCAGGCGAAGAGAAGCACTCTATCCGGGAACTTCTATGTGGCCGACATTACAGATTGGGATATGATCATGGGGTATGACTTCATGGTGGCAAATGCCATTGGAGCCCTTCTCCATCGTGCAACGCTGGTCCGGGAGGATGATGAATGCCTCACATGGCTGTCCACGGACTATGCATGCGGATCATCCCAATGGAATGCTGAGGAAGAGGATCGGATCGTCCGAGCGGTGCAAGCTGTGGGTGCCAAGTCCAGAGGAGACCGCGGAGTTCAGCTCACGGAGTATGGAATGGCGCCGCAGGTGTATGACAGGATGATCCAGACGCTGGGAGCTGAAGCGCCCGAGACGGACGTCTTCGCTTCCCAGGATGCCCCACTTTTGCGGAAGTGTAGGAGGCATTGGCATCGAGGAGACTCAGCCTGGCACAGGCATTGGGGTTTGAAGGAGTGGGGGCCCATGTATTGGCATGGCTCCCTGGACAATACCAGACGTACGGTGGAGAAGATCGTCGCGGATAGGGCGAAGGGGATCCTGGTCATAACTGGTATAGGATCCACCCCATGTCCGCTGGAGGGTCTCAAGTCGACGCTGGACTCCATCACCCTGAACGAGATGTCATTCGGGCGAGAGAAGGAGTTGTTCATCGACGCCAAGGGTGTATCAATGCCCTCCCCGGGTCAAGCATGGGGTACCAAGGCTTTCCTGGTGGATGGGGCGCAAGCCCAGCCCACGGGTGATGAAGCATTCATCCGTAGGGTGCAGGCGGTGCCCATGAAGGTCATGTTTGAGCCCAAGGAGGGGACGGATCAGCCTATTGATGGCACTGACGTCCTGTCCCACGCCGAGATCGACGACGTCGTCAACTACATGCGGATGGGGATGCACAACCGTGTGGCAGCCAAGAACAGGCAGGCCATGGTCACATCTCCGCATTGGTGGGATGACAAGATGTTGGTCACCGGCAAGTACGAGAAGGATGAGTTCGTGGCGAGGGTCATTGATCACATCGCGGACCATTATGATGGTCCGGTTGGGTCGGACCCGCCGACATGGGATTTTCCAAGAATGGGGGCCGATAGCGACAGTAACCAGCCCGATGCCGCAAATTTCCGAAGATTATCGCTGGGAAGTGCACCCCACGACGATGAAGACGGCATATCGGACGAGGAGAAGTCGGATTCGGACCCGGAAGAGGCCTACAGCGCAGTGCGGTCGGTTGTATCTATACCGAAGCGAGCGGCTGAAGAGGCCCAGGAGAACCTGAAGGTCGCCGAGCTGAAGGAGAGGTTGATCAATGCCTATCCGCGGCTATTCAGTGGCGTCGCCAACAAGAATCCTCCAGATCGTGGGAGGTTTGGCACAGCGAGGATCAAGCTGAAGCCGAACCCCAAGATCTATCGTCATCGGGAGTACCAACTTCAGGGCGATCGGGCCGAGGCCATGAAGAAGTTGTTGGCCGAGTTCATTGAGCGGGGATGGATCGAACACTTCGACAGTGAGTGGGACAGCCCAGCCCTCAACGTGCCCAAGAAGGAGAAGGGCGAGTGGAGGGTGGTGGTTGATTACAGAGGTTTGAACGAGCAGACCGAGCACGACTCGTACTCGCTTCCTCTGATTGACACCATCCTCCAAAAACAACAGAAAAAGCGGATCTTCACGGTGTTGTACCTGAAACATGGTTATCACCAGATGCCGCTACACCCGAACTCCAGGCCCTGCACAGCGATGTCGACGCCGCTGGGGCCCATGCAGTGAAAAGTGGTGCCAATGGGAGCCAAGAATGGCAACGCCGCTTTCCAGCGCATGATGGAGGACCTACTCGGTCCTGTCCGGGACTGTGCAGACCCCTTTGTGGATGACATCATCATCGGGTCCGGCACGGAGGACATGACTGAGGACGAGCTCATCGAAGCGCATGAGAAGGATCTGCGCCGAGTGCTCAGCGAGCTGGACAAGCACAACATGGTGTGCAAGCCCACCAAAGCCTCACTCTTTGTGAAGGAAGTGGAGTTCGCGGGTCACGTGGTTGGTCACGGGCAACGCCCTCCCATGCCTGGGAAGCTGGCGTCCCTGCACCACTGGGAGAAGCCCCAGACCATCAGCGAACTCCGGTCCTTCATGGGGTTCTGCAACTACTATTCGGGCCATGTCTGAATGTATGCAGAACTGTCGGGGCCGCTGCACAAGATTCTGCAAGTGGGCAAGTTTGATGGCCGGAAGGGGAGCAATTAGAAGCTTGCCTGGACCCCTGAGGCCGAAGATGCGTTCAACCGCCTGAAGGAGCGACTCCTGGGGCAGCTGGGGCTATTCCTGGTGGACCCAGACAAGGGATTCGTGCTACGGACGGACGCCTCGGACTATGCTGTAGGGGCAGTCCTTGAGCAGATCCGGGACGACCAGTCGCACGTACCCGTGGCATTTTGGAGTCAAATCCTGGCCGAGGGCCAACGCCGAACCTGGACCGCGAGGGAGAAGGAGACGTACGCCATTGTTTGTGCGCTCAGGAAATGGTCTGGCCACATCGGATTGCAACCGGTGGTGGTTTGTACGGACCATCAGTCCTTGCAGAGCTGGCACAAGGAACACGTCGACACCCCCTCGGGACCGGCGGCAAGGAGGGCCCTATGGCATGAGACGTTCGCCAAGTTCGACCTCAGCGTCGTATACGTCCCGGGGAAGGACAACACTGTGGCAGATTGCCTCAGTCGATGGGCCTACCCCGCGGGCAAGGCTTGGATGGACATATCCAGCCATGGGGACGCCGAGGAGACCGAGGAGGCCAAGCGCATCATCGAGATGGAGAAGGCCGTGGAGCAAGAGGGGGTCAAGTGCTTTGTGGTGATGGCAAACCGTACAGACCTGGCCAATTTCCGGGGCGCCCGCGTCCAAGCTATTCGAGAGGAAACCCTCGAGCAATGGATGGTGGCCCCTGTAGAGCTAGTCAGGTCGGTGCTCACAGAGGACTGGTTGGATGGCTATGCGGCATCCGACCACTGGAGCAAGTACTGGAATGCCGTGAGCGCCCCGTCGGACGACGAATGGCCTGGGGGCTTGACCGAGGATGGGGACAAACTGTTCCTCAAGGACAAGTTATTGGTCCCTGAAAACCGAATGGAGGAGCTCATTGACCACTGGCATAACGCCCAGCTCATGCATCCGGGTCGGGACAAGATGCAGCAGGACCTGGGGTGGCGCTTTAAGTTCCTACCGGGGTACTAAGCCCTCCTGGACAAGTACTGCAGCGACTGCACCGTGTGTCGGGCCACGAAGAGCCCCAACCACTCGGCGGCTGGCAACCCGGTGTACACGGCTATACCGGAAGCCCCTATGCGGTCCGTTGCCATGGATGTGTTCGCCATGCCTGAGGTCACTGTGGACGGAGAGACCTACGAATGTGTCATCCTGGCGGTGGACAGGCACAGCGGGTATATCGTGGAAGAAGGACAAGAAGGACAAGCATGGAGTGGGTCTGCAGGCCAAGACCGTCGCTAATGCCATGATCAGGCATTGGCTGACGATTTTTGATGTCCCAGCTGTCATCTGCAGCGATCGGGGCAGTCAATTTGTGGGGACGTGGTTCAAGACGATGTGCAAGCACATGGGGATTCGGCACGCCAAGACCGTGGCGTACCACAGCCGGTCAAATGGCCGGGCTGAGGTGGCCGGGCGGCAGATGTTCGAAAAGTTCTGCCAGCTGCACATCGACGAACCGTGCCGAAATTGGTACAATTCGCTGTGGACAGTACTCCAGGCGTACCATGACCTTCCGGGACCCACTGGACTGTCGCCCCATCACATCTCGTTCCTACGGGATCGAGTGTCACGCACTCTCCCGTGGTTGAACCATGGCAAAGTGGCCCGGGATGCGAACCCCATGATGGCTGAGGCGGACGACACGGCGGCCAAGGTGTGCAAGGCACTTCAGGACGAGCATGAGAAGAGGGCCAAGTACTTCAAGCAGGCAAAGGTCCAGAAATATGCTCTCCAAGACACCGTATGGGTGGAGCGTCACCACAAGGAGACCTGTCCAGGCATCGGCAGGCATCATGGTGTGTGCCGGGGATGATCGTGCGGAAGGTCGGGCAGGATGTGTATGCGGTTCGTGTGGGGGATAACAAGATCCTGGACCGCGACCATACCCAGCTTCGTCCCCGAGCACCAGACCCCAGCGGACGTCCCATCACCTTCGAGTTCACGGCCGGCGATGTGGACTCGGACGACGAGGGTAAGGACGACGACTTCACCGCCGAGAGGATCCTGGCGGACAAGCCGGACCCGGGGACGCCTGGGGGGAGGCTTTATAAAGTCCGTTGGAAGGGATTCGCCGCATCCAGGGACTCGTGGGAGCCTCCGAGCAGCTTTGTGCCGAGGTACACCACGGTCTGGATGGACTACCTGAAGAAAAAGAACATTTCTTTGGATGTCAAGGACGTGTTGGTCCATTTGATGGCTGCAGTAGCACCGTAATGGATCCCAATTGGCATTTTTGTTTGTCTCTGTGCTTGGGAGACGGGTGAGGGCGTTCATCCGGGGATTCTTCGGCCTTGATTGGCCATTTACCCCCTTCACTCGATCTCCACATATATATTTCATTGTGGTATACTTATTTAGGTCGACCGACGACGTTTCTCTATCTTTGATCCCCTTGGTCCATGTTGTAGATCAAGAGGAGACCGGATATGGCGTAGGGCACCGATTATCAGTGTCCTCATCCCTCACTTGGGGCGTGGGGGACGCCCACGACGTGTGCCGGGCCTCCATGTGTCCTTGGGACATGGGGGGGGGGGGTTGGAGCCCATTGGGGTCCTCCCGTCCTCTCTTCAATGACGTCCGAGCGGTAACAACGCTCTGAGAAGGGGGGTGAAGCCGGTTCGGACCCCCGTGGCCATCTTTGGGTCACTTGGGGTGTGTATCTATGTGCCGGCAAGCCGCCATTGGCTGATATCATACTCTCTCATCCACCTGATGTAACTCGATGTGATAGTGTGATAGGTTTGGCCATTCCGGCTATGAGCGGCCATATTCAGTACCGAGGCGCCGGCAGCTGAGATTTATATATCAGATTATCGGGAATCAACAGGGTTTCTTTATCATAATGTTATCGTAATTTTTCAGCCTTCCGTTCTGATTGTCAAAGTATCGGCGACTGTCAGTTGGCTCACGATTTTGCGGTAACCGATTGGTTAACTGTTATTTACAGATATTTTGGCGGAAACCCCGATGGAGGGTTAGATTTCATCAGTAAAGGGTTCGTTGCTTCCGCAATTTTCTCATTATACACTCGCAAAATTAATCCGATTTTTTCAGACTTTCATGATCGGATTTTCGACTTCGACATCGCCGCACTTGATATGATGAATCTCGAGTGGTCATACATTTTTCCCCGATCACGAATCAACCTTCCTTTTGTTGTGCCCTTCATTTTGCTTGCAGTTATAGTCGAAACAAAAGTGATTCGTGAGACCACTTTGAAGAATCATATCTCCGGCTCACGGCGAGGAATATCAATATGGAGAATTGCATTTGAATCGCCTTGGTCTCAACTTAATTTAGGAAGCATCAAACGCCTTTGGTGTGTACACATGCCCGGTGTAGCAAGGGATAATGGCAAAGAGGGTAGAAAGTGGTTTACAACTCTTGGGCCATGCAACCGAATATTGGATTGCGACTTTCGAGTGTACAGCATGAGTGTTGGTGTTGCATAGAAATTTTCTTTGGGTTCCTACGTATTTTTAACGTGAAGTTATGTCCATGGAGGGGCATGGCATATCATGGTGGGAGCCACTTTTGGAGGGTATGTGTAATATGCATGGTATGTGCTTCGATATGCTCACGCCCATGTTATATATCTTCGTGTGGCTGAAGAGATGGGGAGCCACACGTGACAAGGGCTTTGCCCATGTCCCAATTGTGGAATTCAAAGCGCTACACTAAGTCTACCGCGTATGTATTGCTCATGGTATGTTTGGCAAAGAGATCCATGAGTGCACTCCCATTTTAATGGGGCATGTAGATATGAGTCGCGAAGGTATCTCCATGCGCCTGATTGGGAATCCAAGTGGGGGAATTGTTCGCAAATCGTTCCAATCATTTGTATATCGAACCATGCGCGGATATCATGGGTGAGCATAGAGATATACTATCATGACAACTTTGTATTTGGACATATTTTCATGTTTTTGACCTCAATTTTGGCTCATTTTTGTGTTTTGTGTACTTACCTGGTCGGCAAACAGCAAGAAGCCTATGGAGAGTCGAACCATGGTATGTTGTTCATATGTTGGCATATGCTTTGGAGTTGAACACCACCATATGCCGGATTGCGTACTCCATTTGGCTTGGCGCACGAAGGATTACAAGAATTGGTCTCAAGATCATGGGCTGACTTGGGCAGTGCGTGGCGCCCATATCCGAAGGCGTTTCGAGGGTAAAGTGGGGATGTACATGGGCATTGACCTTTGGTCTCCATCCTCCATGAATACTAGACTTCGATTCCATGCATACTTTGAGCCTTCGGATAAGTGGTAACTTCAATTTTGAGCATATATTTGATATATGGCCCATATGGTGTGAATTGGCAGTTTTTGGCATGTTATGAGTTCAAACTCATGGGGCATATCTCTAAGCCCATTCGACTCCAAGTCCAACCAAGTTTATGTCAGGGTAGGGCATGGTCCTGAGTGGCACTCTAAGCCATGACACGCCACCTCCCCCATTGGGCTAGGATGTAGAGGCTTGGGAGTGAACGCCTTTTTGGGGTTTATGTAGTGACTTTTGACACATGGCATTTAGCCATCTTATTTGACTGCGTTCAGGGCATCATGTTGGTGAGTCAGGGGAAGGTCTTGAGTCCCGGGAATGAGGGGTCTATGGCTGAGTCTGTGTATGTTTACCTCTTTCCCCAATTTTGCTTTATTTGTGTTCATATGCCAATTTCAGGGTCTTCCTCTTTGGTGCAATTCTTGTACATGCCCGCCACTGTTGGACGACCGGTGTGCTGAACGGAAGCCCGCAGTGTGGATTGGATTGTGGATTGGGTTATTGCTTTATTTGTGGGATCTGGTTGCTGTTCAGGGTTGAGGGAGGATTGGACTTTCTATATTTTTGGATTTTGGACCCTGGATTTTGAGGAATGCAATCGCTGGTCAGGAGCAAGTCAGCAGGGGTGACAGGCGGAAGGGGCACAGCAGGGGCCGGTCCTGGTAGGGACCTTCTTTATGGTAGCAGTCGTGGGGAGCGTCTGAGTTCAGGCGCTTCCCCTCCCCCGGCTGACCACCTTCTGGGCCGGCTGCCGGGGCCCGCTACCCGCGTGCTGTGGGCGCGGGTGTGCCAGTGTGGGGGCCCAGCACTGTCCCTTTGGCTCGCATGGCCCGTGTAGGGCTGCGTGTTGCGTGGGTGGAGGGGGGTCGTCCCTGGGGGGGGTGGCCTTCCACCATTGCGAGGGGCGTCTGGTGTCCGGCGCTGTCCCTTCCCCTGCCGCCCGTCCTCTGGGACGGGCGGCCGGGGTTTCGCGACCGGTATGTGCTGGGTGCGGTTGGTGTGGGCGTGGGGGCCCAGCACCGGCCCCACGCCTTGCGAGCCTTTGATGCGCGACGTGGGGGTGGCGGAAGGGCGTCCCCGGGGGGGGTGCCTTTCGCCGTTGTGAGGGGTGTCTGAGTTCAGGCGCTTCCCCTCCCCCGGCTGCCCGCCCTCTGGGCGGGCTGTCGGGGTCCGCCGCCCACATGCTGTGGGTGCGGGCGTGCGGGCGCGGGGGCCCAGCACTGTCCCCTTGGCTTTCATGCCCCGTGGGGGCTGCGTGCCGCGGGGGTGGTGGGGGGCCGTCCCCGGGGGGGTGGCCCTCCACCGTTGTGAGGGGCGTCTGGTGTCAGGCGCTGTCCCTCCCCCGGCCGCCCATCCTCTGGGGCGGACAGCCGGGGTTCCGCGGCCCGTGTGTCCAGGGTGCGGTTCGCGCGGGCGTGGGGACCCAGCAGCAGCCCCACAGCGTGCGCCTTTGCGGCTGGCGTTGCGCGCTGTGGGGGTGGCGGAAGGGTTTCCCCGAGGGGGGTGCCTTGCGCCGTTGTGAGGGGCGTCTGAGGTCAGGCGCTCCCCCTCCCCCGGCTGTCCGCCCTCTGGGCGGGCTGTCGGGGTCTGCTACCCATGTGCTGTGGGCGCGGGTGTGCGGGTGAGGGGGCCCAGCACTGTCCCCTTGGCTTGCATGCCCTGTGGGGGCTGCGTGCCGCGGGGGTGGTGGGGGGCCATCCGGGGATGGCCTGCCACCGTTGTGAGGCGCGTCTGGTGTCAGGCGCTGTCCCTCCCCCTGGCCGCCAGTCCTCTAGGGCGGGCGGCCAGGATTCCGCGACCCGTGTGTCCCGGGTGCGGTTGGTGTGGGCGTGGGGACCCAGCACCAGCCCTGAAGCGTGCGCCCTTGCGGGCCGGCGTTGCGCGCTGTGGGGGTGACGGAAGGGCGTCCCTGGGGGGGTGCCCTTCGCCGTTGTGAGGGGCGTCTGAGGTCAGGCGCTCCCCCTCCCCGGGCTGCCCGCCCTCTCGGCGGGCTGTCGGGTCCGCTACCCATGTGCTGTGGGCGCAGGGGTGTGCGGGTGTGGGGGCCCAGCACTGTCCTCTTGGCTTGCAGGCCCTGTGGGGGCTGCGTGCCGCGGGGGTGGTGAAGGGCCGTCCCCGGGGGGGGCCGCCTGCCACCATTGTGAGGGGCGTCTGGTGTCAGGCGCTGTCCCTCCCCCGGCCGCCCGTCCTCCCGGGCGGGCAGCCGGGGTTCCGCGAGCCGTGTGTCGCGGGTGCGGTTGGTGTGGGCGTGAAGACCCAGCACCGGCCCAACAGCGTGCGCCCTTTGGGGCCGGCGTTGCGCACTGTGGGGGTGGAGGAAGGGCGTCCCCCGGGGGGGGGGGTGCCTTTCGCCGTTGTGAGGGGCGTCTCAGGTCAGGCGCTTTCCCTCCATCGGCTGTCCGCCCTCTGGTCGGGTTGTCGGGGTCAGCTACCCACGTGCTGTGGGCGCGGGTGTGCGAGTGTGGGGGCCCAGCACTGTCCCTATGGCTCGCATGGCCTGTGTAGGGCTGCGTGTCGCGTGGGTGGTGGGGGGTTGTCCCCGGGGGGGCTGGCCTTCCACCATTGCGAGGGGCGTCTGGTGTCAGGCGCTGTCCCTTCCCCTGCCGCCCGTCCTCTGGGACGGGCGGCAGGGGTTCCGCAACCCGTATGTGCTGGGTGCGGTTGGTGTGGGCGTGGGGGCCCAGCACCGGCCCCACGCCTTGCGAGCCTTTGATGCGCGCCGCCGGGGTGGCGGAAGGGCATCACCGGGGGGGGGTGCGTTTCGCCGTTGTGAGGGGTGTCTGAGTTCAGGCGCTTCCCCTCCCCCAGCTGCCCGCCCTCTGGGCGGGCTGTCGGGGTCCGCCGCCCACATGCTGTGGGTGCGGGCGTGTGGGTGTGGGGGCCCAGCACTGTCCCCTTGGCTTGCATGCCCCGTGGGGGCTGCGTGCCGCGGGGGTGGTGGGGGGCCGTCCCCGGGGGGGGTGGCCCTCCACCGTTAGGAGGGGCGTCTGGTGTCAGGCGCTGTCCCTCCCCCGGCCGCCCGTCCTCTGGGGCGGACAGCGGGGGTTCCCCGGCCCGTGTGTCCAGGGTGCGGTTCGCACGGGCGTGGGGATCCAGCAACAGCCCCACAGCGTGCGCCTTTGCGGCCGGCGTTGCGCGCTGTGGGGGTGGCGGAAGGGTGTCCCCGGGGGGGGTGCCTTGCGCCGTTGTGAGGGGCGTCTGAGGTCAGGCGCACCCCCTCCCCCGGCTGTCCGCCCTCTGGGCAAGCTGTCGGGGTCTGCTACCCATGTGCTGTTGGCGCGGGTGTGTGGGTGAGGGGGCCCAGCACTGTCCCCTTGGGTTGCATGCCCTGTGGGCGCTGCGTGCCACGGGGGTGGTGGGGGGCCGTCCCCGGGGGGGTTGGCCTGCCACCGTTGTGAGGGGCGTCTGGTGTCAGGCGCTGGCCCTCCCCCGGCCGCCTTTCCTCTGGGGCGGGCAGCCGGGGTTCCGCGACCCGTGTGTCCCGGGTGCGGTTGCTGTGGGCGTGAAGACCCAGCACCGGCCCCACAGCGTGCGCCCTTGCGGGCCGGCGTTGCGCACTGTGGGGGTGGCGGATAGGCGTCCCCGGGGGGGGTGCCTTTCGCCGTTGTGAGGGGCGTCTGAAGTCAGGCGCTCCCCCTCCCCCGGCTGCCCGCCCTCTCGGCGGGTTGTCGGGGTCCGCTACCCACGTGCTGTGGGCGGATGTGCGGGTGTGGGGGCCCTGCACTGGCCCCGTGGCTCGCATGCCTTGTGGGGGCCGCGTGCCGCGGGGGTGGTGGGGGGCCGTCCCCGGGGGATGGTCTGCCACCATTGTCAGGGGCGTCTGGTGTCAGGCGCTGTGCCTCCCACGGCCGCCCGTCTTCTGGGGCGGGCAGCCGGGGTTCCGCGACCCATGTGTCCCGGGTGCGGTTGGTGTGGGCGTGGAGACCCAGCACCTGCCCCACAGCGTGCGCCCTTGCGGGCTGGCGTCACGCGCTGTGGGCGTGGCGGAAGGGCGTCCCTGGGGAGGGTGCCTTTAGCCGTCGTGAGGGGCGTCTGAGGTCAGGCGCTTCCCCTTCCCCGGCTGCCCGCCCTCTCGGCGGGTTGTCAGGGTCCGCTACCCACGTGCTGTGGGCGGGTGTGCGGGTGTGGGGGCCCTCCACTGGCCCCGTGGCTCGCATGCCCTGTGGGGGCCGCGTGCCGCGGGGGTGGTGGGGGGCTGTCCCCGGGGGGGGTGGCCTGCAACCGTTGTGAGGGGCGTCTGGTGTCAGGCGCTGTCCCTCCCCCGGCCGCCCGTCCTCTGGGGTGGGCAGCCGGGGTTCCGCGACCCGTGTGTCCCGGGTGCGGTTGGTGTGGGCGTGGGGACCCAGCACCTGCCCCACAGGGTGTGCCCTTGCAAGCTGGCGTCGCGCGCTGTGGGGATGGCGGAAGGGCGTCCCGGGGGAGGGTGCCTTTCGCCGTTGTGAGGGGCGTCTGAGGTCAGGCGCTGTGCCTTCCCCGGCTGCCCGCCCTCTGGGCGGGCTGTCAGGTCCGCTACCCACGTGCTGTCGGCGCGGGTGTGCGGGTGTGGGAGCCCTGCACTGGCCCCGTGGCTCGCATGCCCTGTGAGGGGCTGCACGCCGCGGGGTTGGTGGGGGGTGTCTGGTTTCAGGCGTTCCCCCTTCCCCGGCTGCCCGGCCTCTGGGCGGGCTGCTGGGGCCCGCTGGCCACGTGCTGTGGGCGCAGGTGTGGGTGTGTGCGGTGTGTGTGGTGTCTGTGCGGTGCGTGCCGTGGTGTGTGGTGCTGCCCTTCGTCTGTCCCTCTGGTGCCCCCCTCTCCGGTGCTTTGTTGCGGTGTTGTGCCGGCCGTGTGCTTGCCGTGCCCCCTTCTCTGCGCGCGTCCCTTGCTCGGCTGCTGGCTACTCCCTGTTTCTTTCGTGGTTTCGTCGCTCTTTACCCTTTCCTCTACTCTCTGCTGGCCCGCCCTCCTCCCTGGCATGCACTTTTTTTCCTGCCTCTGCCCTGGTGTGTGTCTCCGTCTTTCTCCTTGCCTGCTTCCTTGGTCCCGGTTCCCGTGTCCTCTTCTTTCTCTCCTGTTGGGTCCTGTGACACAGGGGAGGGATGGGGGTGTGGGCCTTCGGGCGGCGGCTCGGTAAGGTTTTGGCGTGCGGGGCTGAACTCGGCTCGGCATACCTTGTTGGTTACCTTTGCTCGTTGTCTTTCCCGTTTGTGCGCTGCGGCGTGGCATGTAACAATGTAACATACTTGCGCTTGTTTCTCCTTACCCACATCTTTTCTTGTTTTGCTTGCTGGGGTGGCGGCACACCTGTTGGTCCCTTGTGCTCCCTATGCCAGTGGGCATGTGGGCATGTTATCACTACTATTCCCCTTGGTTGGTCACACACCTTTGATGGTCGTTGACGCCATTATCGTTGTGTATTTCGTTGCGTGGCGTGTAACATACCTGTACCTGCACTTGTGTTTATGTGTGTGCGCACATTCTTCACCCTTCTTGTCCCTTCATACCATGGTGCTTGTCCGTGGCGTTGGCGGTCGTGTCGTGCTTGCGGTGACTTGCTCGTGCGGACAGGCCTTTCTTTCCCTGTGTATGCGGCGTGCGGGGGTGGGTGTGGGTCACCCGTGTGTGTGTGGGCATACCTTTCTCCCCTTTTGCCGACGTGTGGGGATGGGGTGGGCTTGGCTCTCGGCTGTTCACCTTCGTGCGTTGCATGTAACATACTTGCAATCTTGTGGCGGTGTGTGGCTCCCTCCTTGCCTACTTCTCGTTTGCATGCGGCAGCATGCCTTTTGTTCCCTATGCAAGCAGGTGGGTGTGGGTGCGGCACGTATGCTTGTTGTGTTTTTGCACTTGCGTGTTGTTCTTTCTCGTGGTTGTGTGTGGTCGCGTCCCGCCCGCTATGCTTGGCGTCCTTCGTATTCCTCCATACCATTTTGCTTGCTCGCGGCAGTGGTGGTCTCGTTGCATCCGGCGCCGGACGCGATCCATGCGGCGGTATGCACAGGCGGGCATACCTTTCGCTCCCCTTCGTCCCCTATGTAAGCGGGCGTGCGGGCGGGGGGTAGGCACGCCTCGGTTACGCCTCGTGGTCACCTTTTACGTTTGTTGGCACGGTTGCCGTTCTTATCTCGTGTTCGTTGCGTAGGGTAGATGGCATGTAACATACTTGCACTTGTGTCTCGGCGGCCGGTGCAGTGGTTGCCGCTTGTGCATGTTGTGTATGTTTAGTTTTTGTTTGTGTGTTTTTATGTGTGTTGTGCTTCCCCTGGGTGGTGGGTGGCCTCCTCCGTGCGTTCTTCTCTCCTTTGTTGGTTTTGTGCTCCCCAGTTTTGCCCCTTCATACCATTTTGCTCTTCCGTGGCGGTGATGACCTTGCGGCGATACGGATATGCATGTACGGGCATACCTTTCGTTCCCTATGTGTGCGGGGCTGGGCATAGGTGTTCATGCGGTGTCACCTTTTGTTGGTTTTCCTTGCCGGTGCGGTTTTCGTTGTGCTTTTCGTGGCGGCGTATTTTAGCGTTGCATGGCATGTAACATACTTGCGTCTTGGCGGCCATTGTTGACGTCGTTGTTTGTGTGTGTTTTGTTTTTGCTCGCTTTCCTTTGTTCTCCTTTGTGCATGTGTTCCCTTTCTTTGTGGTTGGGGCCCGCACAAGTCCCTAGCGCCTAGGACACGCACTTTGCGAGGTGTTTTGGGGCAAGCAACGCTCAACTTTGTCGCCGTCGTGACTCTGTTGTTCTTGTTTTTCTGTGAGTGTCCTAAACATTGCGACCTCGCCAAACAGCGGCGTAAAATTTTTGGGGGGGCTTCTGAGGTCGGGAAAATCGATTTTCCGCTGTATTTTTTCTGGTTGTGCGTCTTTTTCTTGGTTTTTTAATTTTCTTCTGCTGCGATCGCGCGAAGGGTGGGCGGAATCGCTATTACAGCGTTCAAAATGTTTTTTATACTATAAACTCGTGAGTTTCATAAACTCCTGTAGTCAATGTTGACGGTCATATCTCTGATCTGGCAACCGCGACTTGCGCTCTGCGGCACGCTATGTCTCCAAGCTCGCAGACAATAATAAAATATGCCAGAGCAAATAGATAGAAAAAATAGACATATTAAACACGGCGCTGACCATTACGAGGTCTGTGCCGATGACGGTAGTGGGGCAGCCGGAACAGCCTCACCCCCTTTCTTAGAAGTGAACCAACGGCCCTGGAGCCAGCCGTTCACGCACATCCACTCCATCGCCGCTAGTAATTTGCTTCGCCACCGGAAAGTGTGGACGTTCCTTCCTCGAAGTTGAGTACCCGCTCCCCAGGCTGGACCAAGTCCCTGTGGCGTGGGACATTGTGCTTGGTCTGTGTGGCTCACGAAGACTTTGCTGGCGACGGCTTTCTTCTACCCACGCTGAGAAAGTTTTATAGTGTTTTCAGCACTGTGTTTTTGTTGTGCCTCTCCTGCTGCTTGCTGCTGGTGTCGGTTTCCTGCTGCTTGTTTTAGATGAGGAAAATGTTTTTCTGTTGAAATACAACCAATCCAGGATAACCCAAGCCAAAGATAAGCAAGCAGAGGATAAACACGATCAAAGCGTGAAGGGCTGCAGTCATAAAGAATGAGATAAAGACAACTATCAACAATAGACCACAGCAATTAACATACATTGCAACTCAGGATGAAATATTTTACATGTTTGAGAAAAACTGATAGAAAAACTGCCCCAAGGGCTCACCCTCGTCCATAGTGCCATCTTGAGATGTGCACTCTCTGTTTCTGGGTCGCATAGGTGCTGAGGTGGCATGGCTTGTGGCACTGAGGTCACTGCCATGTCACCTGGGATATTCCTACTTAGCTAGGCTAACTGGGTATTGAACCCAGGAACTCTCAAAAAGAGGTGCTCCAGCCCCCTAGGGTGCATACCACTAGGATAGCTAAGAATTCATGAGAAAACATAGATGAATTCATAGGCTCTGCCTTCAGTATATCAGTGCCTCAGTCATCCAGGAAAAGATGTTTTAGTGCATATAGCTTCAGGATTAAGGGGTCCACACAACATCCTGATTTAGTGTTTGGTTGCATAGGTCAAAATGTGTTATCACCCATTTTGGTTAGGCCAATACTAAGATAAAAATGCAAGAGTGCTTAGAGCACCTCTAATACAACTAAAGTATACCCTAAAGCATTGGAAAAGCGCTTTTTCTTACTGGATTCCTTAACGGACAGTTCGATGGCAGGCACATGTAGAACAGATCTTGAGCACATATTTTGCAGTGAGCCGCCGCATCACGAGTATGCTGGTGGTCTTCGGGAGTCTCGGGCATTTGAACAATAGGTGCCCACAGTGGCACCGTCATGGATGGTCGCTTCATGGCGTCTGCTGCATCTTCAACGGAGTCTAAACTCGCCAATCCTGCTTCACTCGCCGCCCGAATCTCCATGGACGCCCTTGGACTGGTTTTGAAGAGCTCCTGCAGCGTGGCTGCATCGCAATCCGTCCACCATGGATCTTCTTTGGCTGCGCTGTGGTCGGATTGGTGTCTGTACTCCACGTGGCTAAAGTTTTCTTGACTTCGATCGCTGTTGCTCCGTGCATCAGCGGTAGTTGCAGCGCTGCATGACTCCCACTCGCTACGCGATGACGGACTCGTTGAACGCGAATCTGAGCTGGGCAATGGAGAATGAAAGTCACAGTCGTCGTCTGACATGCGGTGTTGCCTGGGCAAGGTGGGTGCAAGACATGCAAGATCAATAATGAATCTTTCTGTAACAGGGCCAGAGCCCTAGCCCCTTGGGTCCTCCTGATGTTGGTGTTTGGCGGCTATTTCTCGGAAGCCGGAGTTGTCCGGCGGCTCCTTGAGGGTTGGATCTCTCCACTGTTGGAGTTCGATACCTCGCCTAAAGTGAAGTCGGGCTGGCTGCTCCACGACCGTTTTCGGCAGAGACTTCGTAATGGTCAGCGCCATGTTTAATATTTCCATTTTTTCTATCTAGTTTTTTATATATGCTTGGGCATATTTTATTATTGTTTTGCGACCTTTGAGAAAGAAAGTGCCGCAGAGCGCGAGACGCAGTCGCCAGATCCGAGATGTGACCGTCACCATTGACTACAGGAGTTTATGGAACTCACAAATTTACAGTATAAAAAGCCCTTTGAAGATTGTAGTTATAATTATTGCAAATGCCCGAATTTATAAAGACGACCGTCGAATGTTGTAGAGAAGATCCTTCACGACAGGGCTAGGTGCATGCCCTTTTCTTTGTATGTTACGTGTCTGCAGGTATGCGCCAGTAATGTGGCCTGGCAAGGGTCTATGAATCTTTCGTACAATGGGTATGGATGAACCTTATGCAGAAGGATGCAAAAGACGACATGAAATGTGTTGAGGTTGCATGCCACTGACGGAGTTCAGGTGTTGTCTTTAGGATTTTCGGATAAAAACATGGCTTTTCCGAAACAGCAACCGGAGATCATGGGAACAAACATCGAGTTAGGAAGTCCACGTGGGAGAGGAGGAAAGAAGTTCAACCCAAACAGGTCCCAAAGGGAAATGGGTAACAAGGCATCACGCACAACGCAGGGTGTCCGCTTCCATGCCTTCGCCGTTCGTGGAGACATGTCCATGACCATGTTATCGAGCGGAAGCAGCAAGTCTCTACTATGGTTGCGCATGTCGGCTGCTCTGGCCCCATCGAGATTGGGCCAAATTTTTCAAACGTAGCGATTGCAAGCGCCCTGTTGGCACACCTATCGGGCAAAGCAAACGGCGGAACATCAATGTCCCAATAAAGCGTAACTCCATACAAAAATGTTCTCTTGTAATGGACAAACGAGGCCATTACCAGAGCCACGTTGGCCAGCGCAAAACTTTGCTTTGGGTCGTTTCCGCCCATCCAATTCAGCCCGTTACAATGATCCGTTCTAATGATTCTCAGCGGCAACAATGTTTTCAAGCTCCGACGGGGTTGCCTCATAAACTTCATCCCATAACTGGGGTGTCGTGAACAGCCTATGCAAGCCCGCTTCGAGCTTAGCAAGCCCATTTTGATTCAACAAACTCGCAACAAATTCTGGAATATTTCCTACGGATGATCACATCTCAAATGAACCTCTGCTAGGCAAGAGGTAACCTACGGTCAGCAACAAAAGAAAATGAACACCGCCGGCGACAGTAGAGAGGAACTCACTAGTGCCAGGTTGCTCCACTGTGTTGTCCTCATGTGAGCGCGCCGCCAGAAGCCAGGGAGCGCGGCGGCAACACAGGCCCCTAAAGAAGGTCCCTACCAGGACCAGCCCCCGCTGTGCCCCTTCCGCCTGTTACCCCTGCTGATTTACTCCGGATCAACGATTGCATTCCTCAAATTCCAGGGTCCAAAATCAAAAAATATAGAAAATGTAATCCTCCTTCAACCCTGAACAGCAACCAGATCCCACAAATACAGCAATAACTCAATCCACAATCCAATCCATGTTGCAGGCTTCCGTTCAGCACACTGGTCGTCCCACGGTGTCGGGTATGTACAAGAATTGCACCAAAGAGGAAAGCCCTGAAATTGGCATATGAACACAAATAAAGCAAAGTTGGGGAAAGATGAAAACTTACACAATCACAACCATAGACCCCTCATTCCCTGGACTCAAGACCTTCCCTTGACTCACCAACATGATGCCCTGAACCCAGTCCAATAAGATGGTTAAATGCCATGTGTCAAAAGTCATTACATAAACCCCAAAAAATGTGTTCAGTCCCAAGCCTCTCAATCCTAGCCCAAAGGGGGAGGTGGCGTGTCATGGCCTAGAGTGGCACTTAGGACCATGCCCTACCCTGACATATACTTGGTTGGACTTGGAGTCGAATGGGCTTGGAGAACTGCCCCATGACGATGACCTCACAACCTAACAAAATCAGGCAAAACACACCATAGTGCCCAATATTCAATTATATACTCAAAAGTGCATACGGCAAATACCCAAATGCTCCATGCATGTGTCAAACCGGAAAGTAATATACAAGGGTGATATAGACCAAAGGTCCATGCCCAAGAATATCCCATCATTGGCTCCGAATCCCTTCCGGTTATGTACATGACATGCTTCACAAGTCAACTCATGAATTTGAGACCTAATTTTGTGAGGCCTCGTGTGCCACGCCCAAGTGACCATGTGATCCGGCATATGGTGAGGTACAACACCGAAGCGTATGCCAACATATAAGCAACATACCATAGTTCACGGATCTCTAGGCACTTTACTATTAGCCGACCAGTTGAGCACATAAAACACAAAAATGAGCATAAAATGAGGTCAAAAACATGAAAATATGTCCAAATACAAAGTTGTCATGATAGTATATCTCTATGCTAACCCATGATATCCGCTCATGGTTCAATACACAAATGATTGGAACCATTTACCAACAATTCCCCCACTTGGATCCCCAATCGGGGGCATGGAGATACCTTCGCCACTCATATCTGCATGCCCCATGAAAATGGGAGTGCAGTCATGGATCTCTTTGCCAAACATACCATGAGCAATACATACGCGGTAGACTTAGTCTAGCGCTTTGAATTCCACAATTGGGACATTGGCAAAGCCCTTATCACGTGTGGCTCCCCATCTCTTCGGCCACACGAAGATATATAACATGGGCGTGAGCATATCGAAGCACATACCATGCATATAACACATACCCTCCAAAAGTGGCTCCCACCATGGTATGCCATGCCCCTCCATGGTCATAACTTCACGTTAAAAATACGTGGGAACCCAAGGAAAGTATCTATGCAACCCCAACACTCATGCGGCACACTCGAAAGTCGCATTGAAATATTCGGTTGCACGGTCCCAGAGTTATATATAACTTTCTACCCTCTTGACCCTTATCCCTTGCTACACCGGGCATGTGAACACACCAAAGGCGTTTGATGCTTCCTAAATTAAGTTAAGACCAAGGCGGTTCCAACCCAATTCCCGAAATCGTTATACCTCGCCGTGAGCCGGAGATATGACCTTTTAAAGTGGCCTCACGAATCAATACTGTTTTGCCTATATCTCCAAGGAAAACGAAGGACACAACAAAAGGAAGGTTGATTCGTGATCGGGGAAAAATGTATGACCACTCGAAAATCATCATATCAAGTGCGGCGATGTCGAAGTCGAAAATCCGATTCTGAAAGTCTGAAAAATTCGGATGAAGTTTGCGACTGTATAATATAAAAATTGCGGAGGCAACGAACCCTTTACTGATGAAATCTGACCCTTCATGGGAGTTTCCGCCAAAATATCTGTAAATAACAGTTAACCAATCGGCTACAGCAAAATCGCGAGCCAACTGACAGTCGCCGATACATTGACTATCAGAACGGAAGGCTGGAAAATTACGGAAACATTATGATAAAAAGACCCTGTTGATTCCCGATATTCTGATATATAAATCTCCGCTGGCGGCGCCTCGGTACTGAACGTAGCCGCTCATAGCCGGAATGGCCAAACCTATCACACTATCACATCGGGTTAGGTCAGGTGGATGGGAGAGTATGATATCAGCCAATGGCGGCTTGCCGGCACATAGATACACACCCCAAGTGACCCGAAGATGGCCACGGGGGTCCGAACCGGCTTCACCCCCCTTCTCAGAGCGTTGTTACCGCTCGGAAGTCATTGAAGAGAGGACGGGAGGACCCCAATGGGCTCCAACCCCCCCCCCCCCATGTGCCAAGGACACATGGAGGCCCCACACACGTCATAGGTGTCCCCCACGCCCCAAGTGAGGGATGAGGACACTGATAATCGGTGCCCTACGCCATATCCGGTCTCCTCTTGATCTACAACATGGACCAAGGGGATCAAAGATAGAGAAACGTCGTCGGTCGACCTAAATAAGTATACCACAATTAAATATATATGTGGAGATCGAGTGAAGGGGGTATATGGCCAATCAAGGCCGAAAAATCCCCGGATGAACGCCCTCACCCGTCTCCCAAGCACAGAAACAAACAAAAATGCCAAGGGGGATCCATTACGGTGCTACTGCAGCCACTAAATGGACCAACACGTCCTTGACATCCAAAGAAATATTCTTTTTCCTCAGGTAGTCCATCCAGACCGTGGTGTACCTCGGCACAAAACTGCTCGGAGGCTCCCACGAGTCCCTGGATGCGGCGAATCCCTTCCAACGGGCTTTATAAAGCCTCCCCCCAGGCGTCCCCGGGTCCGGCTTGTCCGCCAGGATCTTCTCGGCGGTGAAGTCGTCGTCCTCACCCTCTTCGTCCGAGTCCACATCGCCGGCCGTGAACTCGAAGGTGACGGGACGTCCGCTGGGGTCTGGTGCTCGGGGACGAAGCTGGGTATGGTCGCGGTCCAGGATCTTGTTATCCCCCACTCGAACCGCATACACATCCTGCCCGACCTTCCGCACGATTACCCCCGGCACATACCAGGACGCCTGCCGATGCCTGGACAGGACATCCTTGTGGTGCCGCTCCACCCACACGGTGTCTTGCAGAGCATACTTCTGGACTTTTCCCTGCCTGAAGTACTTGGCCCTCTTGTCATGCTCGTCCTGAAGTGCCTTGCACACCTTGGCCGCCGTGTCGTCCGCCTCAGCCATCAGGGCGTTCGCATCCCGGGCCACTTTGCCATGGTTCAACCACGGGAGAGTGCGTGACACTCGATCCCGTAGGAACAGGATGCGATGGGGCGACAGTCCAGTGGGTCCCGGAAGGTCATGGTACGCTTGGAGTACCCTCCACAGCGAATTGTACCAATTCCGGCCCGGTTCGTCGATGTGCAGCTGGCGGAACTTCTCGAACATCTGCCGCCCGGCCACCTCAGCCCGGCCATTCGACCGGCTGTGATATGCCACGGTCTTGGCGTGCCGAATCCCCATGTGCTTGCACATCGTCTTGAACCACGTCCCTACGAATTGACTGCCCCGATCGCTGCAGATGACAGCTGGCACATCGAAAATTGTCAGCCAATGCCTGATCATGGCATTAGCGACGGTCTTGGCCTGCAGCCCCACTCGATGCTTGTCCTTCTTGTCCTTCTTCTTGGACTTCTTGCCCGGGACTGCCACGATATACCTGCTCTGCCTGTCCACCGCCAGGATGACACAGTCGTAGGTCTCTCCGTCCACGGTGACCTCAGGCATGGCGAACACATCCATGGCCACGGACCGCATAGGGGCCTCCGGTATAGCCGTATACACCGGGTTGCCCGCTGTGGAGTGGTTGGGGCTCTTCGTGGCCCAACACACGGCACAATCGCTGCAGTACTTGTCCAGGAGGGCGTAGTACCCCGGTGGGAACTTGAAGCGCCACTCCAGGTCGTGCTGCATCTTGTCCCGACCAGGATGCATGAGCTGCGCGTTATGCCAGTGGTCAATGAGCTCCTCCATTCGATTCTCAGGGACCAATAGCTTGTCCTTGAGGAACAGCTTGTCCCCATCCTCGGTCAAGCCCTCGGGCCATTCGTCGTCCGACGGGGCGCTCACGGCATTCCAGTACTTGCTCCAGTGGTCGGATGCCGCATAGTCATCTGACCAGTCCTCTGTGAGCACCGACCTGACTAGCTCTACAGGGGCCACCATCCATTGCTCGAGGGTTTCCTCTCGAATAGCTTGGACGCGGGCACCCCGGAACTTGGCCAGGTCCGTACGGTTTGCCATCACCACAAAGCACTTGACCCCCTCTTGCTCCATGGCCTTCTCCATCTCGATGATGCGCTCGGCCTCCTCGGTTTCCTCGGCGTCCCCATGGCTGGATATGTCCATCCAGGCCTTGCCCGCAGGGTAGGCCCATCGACTGAGGCAATCTGCCACAGTGTTGTCCTTCCCCGGGACGTATACGACGCTGAGGCCGAACTTGGCGAACGTTTCATGCCATCGGGCCCTCCTTGCCGCCGGTCCCGAGGGGGTGTCGACGTGCTCCTTGTGCCAGCTCTGCAAGGACTGATGGTCCGTGCAAACCACCACCGGTTGCAATCCGATGTGGCCAGACCACTTCCTGAGCGCACACACAATGGCGTACGTCTCCTTCTGCCTCGCGGTCCAGGTGCGGCGTTGGCCCTCGGCCAGGATTTGACTCCAAAACGCCACGGGTACGTGTGACCCGTCGTCCCGGATCTGCTCGAGGACTGCCCCTACAGCATAGTCCGAGGCGTCCGTCCGTAGCACGAATCCCTTGTCCGGGTCCACCAAGAATAGCCCCAACTGCCCCAGGAGTCCCTCCTTCAGGCGTTTGAACGCATCCTCAGCCTGAGGGGTCCAGGCAAGCTTCTTCTTGTTCCCCTTCCGGCCATCGAACTTGCGCACTTGCAGCATCTTGTGCAGCGGCCCCGACAGTTCTGCATACATCCGGACATAGCCCGAATAGTAGTTGCAGAACCCCATGAAGGACCGGAGTTCGCTGATGGTCTGGGGCTTCTCCCAGTGGTGCAGGGACGCCAGCTTCCCAGGCATGGGACGGCGTTGCCCGTGACCAACCACGTGACCCGCAAACTCCACCTCCTTCACGAAGAGTGAGGCTTTGGTGGGCTTGCACACCATGTTGTGCTTGTCCAACTCGCTGAGCCCTCGGCGCAGATCCTTCTCATGCGCGTCGATGAGCTCGTCCTCAGTCATGTTCCCCGTGCGGGACCCGATGATGATGTCATCCACGAAGGGGTCGGCACAGTGCCGGACAGGACCGAGTAGGTCCTCCATCATGCGCTGGAAAGCGGCGTTGCCATTCTTGGCGCCCATAGGCACCACTTTCCACTGCATGGGCCCCAGCGGCGTCGACATCGCTGTGCAGGGCCTGGAGTCCAGGTGTAGCGGCATCTGGTGATAACCGTGCTTCAGGTCCAACACCGTGAAGATCCGCTTTTTCTGTTGTTTTTGGAGGATGGAGTCGATCAGGGGAAGCGAGTACGAGTCGTGCTCGGTTTGCTCGTTCAAACCCCTGTAATCCACCACCAACCTCCACTCGCCCTTCTCCTTCTTGGGCACGATGAAGGCTGGGCTAACCCACTCACTGTCGGAGGGTTCGATCCATCCTCGCTCAATGAACTCGGCCAACAACTTCTTCATGGCCTCGGCCCGATCGCCCTGAAGTTGGTACTCCCGATGACGATAGATCTTGGGGTTCGGCTTCAGCTTGAATCCTCGCTGTGCCAAACCTCCCACGATCTGGAGGGTTCTTGTTGGCGACGCCACTGAATAGCCGCGGATAGGCCTTGATCAGCCTCTCCTTCAGCTTGGCGACCTTCAGGTTCTCCTGGGCCTCTTCAGCCGCTTGCTTCGGTATCGATACAACCGACCGCACTGCGCTGGAGGCCTCTTCCGGGTCCGAATCCGACTTCTCCTCGTCCGATATGCCGTCTTCATCGTCGTGGGGCATGCTTCCCAGAGATAATCTTCGAAAATTTGCGGCATCGGGCTGGTTCTTGTCGCTCTCGGCACCCATTCTTGGAAAATGCCATGTCGGCGGGTCCGACCCAACCGGACCATCATAATGGTCCGCGATGTGATCCATGACCCTTGCAACGAACTCATCCTTCTCGTACTTGCCGGTGACCAACGTCTTGTCATCCCACCAATGCGGAGATGTGACCATGGCCCGCCTCTTCTTGGCTGCCACACGGTCGTGCATCCCCATCCGCATGTAGTTGACGACGTTGTCGATCTCGGCGTGGGACATGACGTCAATGCCATCGATTGGCTGAGCCGTCCCCTCCTTGGGCTCAAACATGACCTTCATGGGCATCGCCTCCACCCTACGGATGAATGATTCATCACCCGTGGGTTTGGCTTGCGCCCCATCCACCAGGAAAGCCTTGGTACCCCACGCTTGACCCGGGGAGGGCATTGATACACCCTTGGCGTCGATGAACAACTCCTCCTCCGGCCTGAATGACATCTCGTTCAGGGTGATGGAGTCCGGCGTCGACTTGAGACCCTCCAGCGGACATGGGGTGGATCCTATGCCGGTTATGACCAGGATCCCCTTCGCCCTATCCGCGACGATCTTCTCCACCGTACGTCTGGTGTTGTCCAGGGAGCCATGCCAATACATGGGCCCCCACTCCCTCAAACCCCAATGCCTATGCCAGGCTGAGTCTCCTCGATGCCAATGCCTCCTACACTTCCGCAAAAGTGGGGCATCCTGGGAAGCGAAAACGTCCGTCTCGGGCGCTTCAGCTCCCAGCGTCTGGATCATCCTGGCATACACCTGCGGCGCCATCCCATACTCCGTGAGCTGAACTCCACGGTCTCCTCTGGACTTGGCACCCACAGCTTGCACCGCTTGGACGATCCGATCCTCCTCCTCAGCATTCCATTGGGATGATCCGCATGCATAGTCCGTGGACAGCCATGTGAGGCATTCATCATCCTCCCGGACCAGCGTTGAACGATGGGGAAGGGCTCCAATGGCGTTTGCCACCATGAAGTCATACCCCATGATCATATCCCAATCCGTGATGTCGGCCACATAGAAGTTCCCGGATAGAGTGCTTCTCTTCGCCTGATCAGGGCGGTTCAAGCGCTCATGTTCCCAGAATTCCATACTGATAGTGGCCTCATGGGTGCCACCACCCATGATCTCTCCGTTGGCGACCTTCAGGCGGACCGGTCTCCGGCTGGGCTGCAGGAGTTCCTCCTTGAACAACCCTCTCCGGACCAGGCTCACCTGGGCACCCGTATCCACCAACACATCCACTACCTTCTCCTCTCGTCCGCACCGTACTCGCACTTTCAAGTGCAACTGCCGCTCGTCGCCATGAGGTGTATGGACGACTCTCACGGCATGCAACTCTAGCACGTCCGGGTGCATCAGGACTTCAAGGGTGTGGTCACGGATGGTGTAGATCTTGGGTTGGTCCTGCCCGTCCACGGGGCTCTACGTGGTCGCTCCTTCCTTCTTGCCATGTCCCGTACCCACATGTACTTCCCTTGGCAGGGCGCTCCAGGGGTTGGGAGTGGCGAAACTCAGTGGTTTTGGCTCTTCTGGAGCCTTCTTCGGCACCCGATGTGCCTTCGCTTTCTCAGGGATTCCACTGATTTTCGGAGGAGAGACCTCCGAGGTCCGACTCCCGTCGAGGCTCCTCTAGACTTGACTTGCCGCAGCTTTTTCCGGCTGCGATCCGCCAGGACTTTGTCCACCACGTTGCTGGGCTTTGAGTTCCTCCAACGTCCTCAACATGTCCTCAGCAACTTCCTCGATCTCCCTCACTCGTCGGTCTTGGCCAGATCCACCACCATAGCCTCTTCCTCCGCCTTTTCCTTGGCCTTTGCCTTCGCCTTTTCCCCCGTCTCCGCCCTTCGCCTTCCAATCGGAAATCCGCTGCTCCTTGGGCTTCTTCTCGGGGTGGGCGGCGAAGTAGGCCTTCTTGTCCGCCTCATACACCTTGCACTGACGGTGGTCGTGTGCATGGTTCTTTCCCTTGCCATCACAGACCCAGCACCCATCGTGCTGAGACCAGTACTCCCAGAAAGAG
Source organism: Eutreptiella sp. 'Long Island Sound 2002' (assembly GCA_964036045.1). Taxonomy (NCBI): domain Eukaryota; phylum Euglenozoa; class Euglenophyceae; order Eutreptiales; family Eutreptiaceae; genus Eutreptiella; species Eutreptiella sp. 'Long Island Sound 2002'. The sequence continues at coordinate 123,848,304 of OZ038382.1, forward strand.
AGCGGTGGGTTCCCGATCCTCCTTGGCTCTTTGCCCTTCTTGGATCCCACCCGGCTCCATCTGGACCGATCCTGCCCATTGTCCCTCACGTTGTGCGCCACAAACGCGAAGAAGTGGGCCTCCTTCTTCGCTCGCTTCTTCTCCTCGTCCTCCACTCGCCTCTTCCAGTGGCCGGGGAGGACGTCCTTCAGCAGGTGGCGGATCTCGCTGGACTCGTTCCAGTCCTCCACCAGCTTGAGGCTCCGTCGGTACTTCCGCAGGTACCGGTTCCACTCCCGGACCCGCAACTCACCGCGGTCCAGCTGCAGCGGGATGGACCACAAGTCCTCCAGCTTCTGGTTCGGAGCGTCCACCCGCTCCTCATCCTCCAACCACTGGGGGCAGGCCTGCTCCGTACGGATCAATCCTTCCCGGATCTGATCCCGCAGCTCCTCCTTCAGGTCCTGCGCCAGCCTGTGTGGGAATGTCCGACATACCCACTTGTCCCGCGGCGTTCCCCGCATCTTGCCGACGACCTCCTCGGCGAAGTCCTCCCAATCCAGGATGAAGTCGTCCAAGTTGGAGGGGTTGCCATCGTAGTAGGGGATCTTGATTCCCCTGAGGTCGTCGATCCTGATGGCGTCTCCGACGTCCCCAGCCACCACTCCACCGAGAGGGATACCACCTGTGGCCGGGGGGTGTGAGTACACTCCCCGTACATCCCTCTCCTCCATGGAGTGCGGTCCAGTTGGGCCTGAACCCATGGGGTTTGGAATGCGGGAAGGACTTGCTCCATCGGCTGTCCATATCCCCGTATTGGGGTCCTTCGCCCACAAGTTTCCGCCTGGGTGGCCTCGACCATGTCCGTCGGCGCTTCCCATGGTTCGCCCCTGCATATTCTGGCTCTGGATCTCCTCTTCCGCATAAACTGCATGAGTATTCGTAGTGGGCGGTAGATCCTGGGCGGCATGGGACATCCGTACCGTCAGGCTCCTCGGGTCCGTGGTTACGTGCCCTTCCCGCATGGACCCAGCCGGTGCCGTGTGTTCCCCGAGCAATGTGGATTCGCTGAACATGGGAACAAACGGCAGCGCACCTGGGTCAACACGCGGAGGCGCGTATGGTGCCTCTGCAGGGCCGCCCATCGGTTTATCCTTGGCGCTCCTGAGGGTCTTAACCCGCTCCACCAGCTCTGCCGCTGCCGGCTTTGCCGGGAGCTCCGGACCCGAGGCGAGGGGCTGTAGCTCCTCCAGCCTTTTCAGGCGTCCCGACATGTCCTCCACCAGGTGGAGGAGGCTGTCCACCACTCGCTGCTGCTTCTCCAGGGCCAGCTCGAGATTCTCCCGGTACCGGCCCCGTTCCGCTCGCAGCTCCTCCATGTCTTTCTCCGCGGCCGACTGGTCATCCAGGATCCCCGCGACGTCCTCCTCTAGACCGTCCTTCGCGTTGTCCAGGCGGTCTAGGCGATGCACGATGGCGTCCATCCCCATCCTTGGGTACTTGCTCATGAGGAACGACACGTGCTCGCAGAGGCACTCAACGTGCTTTCCACCTGATCCGGCGCATCCCGCGGTTCCCGGCGCCTCGGAGTCCTCCGCCATGGGTGTGTCGCCCATGCTATCCCGCGTTGGCTCCGTGTGCCGGGCCACAGGCGCCGTCCTGGCTCTGGCGGGCCTCTCCAACGCCTCGGCATCATGCTCCAGGCTGGGTTCTGGGGCCGTGTTCGCCCTTGTGGGCTCTGGCCGTCTCCTTCAACTCCGAGGGTTGCTCATAAGCTGTCCGGTAGCCCTCGGAGTGCTCGGAGTCCCACAGCCTGACCGGGCTGGGGTCCGTATCCATAGCCCCGGCGTCCTCTGCCGCGGGCTTGGGTAGCGCCGGGCCCGTCCTCCACTGCTGCCTGAATGGCAGCCCTCATCAGAGTCCTCCGCGGCGGAGCGGAGGTTGCATGCCTTTCGGCAGCGACGCTCGCACATGGAAACCAGGTCCTCCATGTCACGTCCTCCTCTTCCCGAATGTCTTACTTCTCTTCGGGCTTCAACTTCCGGAGTTCGCCATGCTCTTGAACGTCTCGGCTCTTCTATGGCTCCAATCTCCGGCGTGGTCTCCACCGAGTCCAGAATACGCACCCGGGGCGTACTTGGGCAGGGCTCATAGGGGCCCAAGTCCCCGGGTCGGCGGTAGGTAGGGGCAGCAGGTACGCCTCTGCTACCATAAAGAAGGTCCCTACCAGGACCGGCCCCCGCTGTGCCCCTTCCGCCTGTTACCCCTGCTGATTTACTCCGGATCAACGATTGCATTCCTCAAATTCCAGGGTCCAAAATCCAAAAATATAGAAAATGTAATCCTCCTTCAACCCTGAACAGCAACCAGATCCCACAAATACAGCAATAACTCAATCCACAATCCAATCCACGTTGCGGGCTTCCGTTCAGCACACCGGTCGTCCCACGGTGTCGGGCATGTACAAGAATTGTACCAAAGAGGAAAGCCCTGAAATTGGCATATGAACACAAATAAAGCAAAGTTTGGGAAAGATGGAAACTTACACAATCACAACCATAGACCCCTCATTCCCTGGACTCAAGACCTTCCCTTGACTCACCAACATGATGCCCTGAACCCAGTCCAATAAGATGGTTAAATGCCATGTGTCAAAAGTCATTACATAAACCCCAAAAATGTGTTCACTCCCAAGCCTCTAAATCCTAGCCCAATAGGGGAGGTGGCGTGTCATGGCCTAGAGTGGGACTCAGGACCATGCCCTACCCTGACATATACTTCACAGACAGCCACCGCGGCAGCAGCTGCCATGCCTGCAGCTGCCATTTTTGCCGCTGCAACGTCTGCAGCTGCCAGTTGCGCGGCAGCATCGTCTGCTGCTGACATTGGTGCAGCTGCATTGTCAGCAGCTGCCAGTGCCATACATGCAATGCCGGCTGCCGCCGCTGCAGCAGCTGCCTTGTTTGCAGCTCCCATTTTCGCAGCTGCCACGTCTACAGCTGCAAGTTCTGCAGCTGCTGCTGCTGCATCATCCGCTGCTGCCGCTTGCACCTCCAGGTTGCCATGCAGGGTGGCAGGGCTTCTCCGCCCTTGCCCCCACTGGGCCCCACAGGCCAAGAGGGTTAGTGCCCTGCATACATACCATGGCCCCCTGCCCCATGACGATGACCTCACAACCTAACAAAATCAGGCAAAACACACCATAGTGCCCAATATTCAATTATATACTCAAAAGTGCATACGGCAAATACCCAAATGCTCCATGCATGTGTCAAACCGGAAAGTAATATACAAGGGTGATATAGACCAAAGGTCCATGCCCAAGAATATCCCATCATTGGCTCCGAATCCCTTCCGGTTATGTACATGACATGCTTCACAAGTCAACTCATGAATTTGAGACCTAATTTTGTGAGGCCTCGTGTGCCACGCCCAAGTGACCATGTGATCCGGCATATGGTGAGGTACAACACCGAAGCGTATGCCAACATATAAGCAACATACCATAGTTCACGGATCTCTAGGCACTTTACTGTTAGCCAACCAGTTGAGCACATAAAACACAAAAATGAGGATAAAATGAGGTCAAAAACATGAAAATATGTCCAAAGACAAAGTTGTCATGATAGTATATCTCAATGCTCACCCATGATATCCGCTCATGGTTCAATACACAAATGATTGGAACCATTTACGAACAATTCCCCCACTTGGATCCCCAATCGGGCGCATGGAGATACCTTCGCCACTCATATCTACATGCCCCATGAAAATGGGAGTGCACTCATGGATCTCTTTGCCAAACATACCATGAGCAATACATACGCGGTAGACTTAGTCTAGCGCTTTGAATTCCACAATTGGGACATGAGCAAAGCCCTTATCACGTGTGGCTCCCCATCTCTTCGGCCACACGAAGATATATAACATGGGCGTGAGCATATCGAAGCACATACCATGCATATAACACATAACCTCCAAAAGCGGCTCCCACCATGGTATGCCATGCCCCTCCATGGTCATAACTTAACGTTAAAAATACGTGGGAACCCAAGGAAAGTATCTATGCAACCCCAACACTCATGCGGCACACTCGAAAGTCGCATTAAAATATTCGGTTGCACGGTCCAAGATTTATATATCACTTTCTACCCTCTTGACTCTTATCCCTTGCGACACCGGGCATGTGTACACACCAAAGGCGTTTGATTCTTCCTAAATTAAGTTGAGACCAAGGCGGTTCCAACCCAATTCCCGAAATCGTTATACCTCGCCGTGAGCTGGAGATATGACCTTTTAAAGTGGCCTCACGAATCAATATTTCTTTGCCTATATCTCCAAGGAAAACGAAGGACACAACAAAAGGAAGGTTGATTCGTGATCGGGGAAAAATGTATGACCACTCGAGAATCATCATATCAGGTGCGGCGATGTGGAAGTCGAAAATCCGATTCTGAAAGTCTGAAAAATTCGGATTAAGTTTGCGACTGTATAATATGAAAGTTGCGGAAGCAACGAACCCTTTACTGATTAAATCTGACCCTTCATCGGACTTTCCGCCAAAATATCTGTAAATAACAGTTAACCAATCGGTTACCGCAAAATCGCGAGCCAACTGACAGTCGCCGATACATTGACTATCAGAACGGAAGGCTGAAAAATTACGGAAACATTATGATAAAAAAACCCTGTTGATTCCTGATATTCTGATATATAAATCTCCGCTGGCGGCGCCTCGGTACTGAACGTGGTCGCTCATAGCCGGAATGGCCAAACCTATCACACTATCACATCGGGTTAGATCAGGTGGATGGGAGAGTATGATATCAGCCAATGGCGGCTTGCCGGCACATAGATACAAACCCCAAGTGACCCCAAGATGGCCACGGGGGTCCGAACCGGCTTCACCCCAAATCGGGCACAACGGTCCAAAAAGTTTTTGTAGTGATTTTCACAGTACTAATTCCATCAAAAACCACTAGTGTGTGCATACCCGTCGAACCTGGGTCCGTCTGATCACCCACATGGACGGACAAATTAAGCGCTAGGTCCCATGGTAAACCGACCCGTTTCCCGGTTGTTTCACTGCATTTCTGAAATTGGGTGTTTTGTGGCTTGGCTTCCTCTTTGCCCAATGGTGTACAATTGAGCCCCACCTCCCCCCCCCCCCCCGCTTGCCCCTTGCACCCTTGCCGTTGTGCCTAGTTCCACTGATGTGGCTTGACACCTGGTCTTGGTGGGGTGGGGGCGGGGTTTTTCTGAGACAGACAAACCCCCCCCCAAGGTCCTACAGCATGACATGGTTTTCAGCACCCCTCCCCCCGGTCTTGCAGCACAAAAATCATCTTCAGGAGTCCCCCCCTACTGCAGAACACACATTATGTTCTGGAACCCCACTCCAGTCCACTCCAGTCGAGTCTAGCCATACAGTATTTGCAGGACATCACCCCCTCTTATCCTGCACCACAAAAATCATTTTCAGGACCCCCTCCCCCGGTTTTTACCACAACTATCCTTCCCAGGACCGTGCATGCATACTTTTCAGCCCTCTGGTCATGGACTTCAACAATAATTTTCTGCAAACTTCCCCATTCACGTCCTGCAGCACAAGCATTAGTCTAAGTATTCCGGTCATGACTGGCATCACAAATTCATTTTTCAGAAACAGGTCTGCTTTTTCTTCTAGGCCAGTTTTGCTCTCCTTCTGTCCGATCGCAGACGCCTGCATGTCCCTGCATGTCCCTGTGGCATCACATGGCATCACAGTGACAGCACATGGTCTATTGTTATACAACATTCGTGTGATTTGGCACCTGTGCGCGTAACACTGGCAAGATGTGTCACAGAGGAAAACGGTATACATCGCTATACTGCTCTGTGTTCATGGGACAGCACACATCTTGCTGTGTGTGGCTGTGTCGCGTTATTCCCTGATGAGTGAGAACAGCAGTACAGCAAGACAGGAGAACAGCACACATTGTGCAGTGTGTGGCTCTGGCGGGCAAAGAAGGGTAAAAATCTCACCTGACACATACTCTTTTCAGTGAAGGCTTGTCCCGGCGCGTAGCAGAGCACCGTGCAGCATTACCGACCTCCTCACCAAGAGCATTGTGGTCCTCCACCCTCAACAGAAGAGGCAGCAGAAGAGGCAGACTTCATCATGTTCCAATTCTAAAGTCGAAGCAAAACACTGGCGAACCTGTCGCACAGACCTCCAACTCAAAAATAAGTTACGGATGCAGACCCATCAATAAAAGAGCGACACTTACCCACAGAGTCTGCCTGAAAGACTGCACGCAACTTGTTCCATCTGCGGCGGCTGATGTGGATACCCTGTGCAATGTCGACACTCTGAAAAACATCCATGCTCTGCTCCATCTCAAACCGTGCAAGTGCCAAGGAGCCCACACCTACAGACTAAGCTGTTGCTTTAAGGAAGGGTGTCCAGTGCTTGCGCCAGAAACAATCTTCCAGTAGCAACACCACTGCCTCACAGGTAGGTTCCTTTTCCAACATGTGATGTTGTGAAGCGGTACCCAGAACCCCATGGCTAGGTTACGGCATACAACCGGTCTCCGGTCCACTAACGCCCGTTGACGCTCCGCTCCGTGCCGTAAAGCCCCGCATCGGCGACCGATGCACCGCCAGCGGAGATTTGTGTATCAGAATATCAGGAATCAACAGGGTTTTACTTTCATATTGTTTCCGTCAATTTTTACGCTTCCGTTCTGATATTCACTGTTTTGACTGCTGGCGGTTGGATCGCGACTTTACCGTAACCGCCAGTTTAACTGTAATTAATGGAAATTTTAACGCTATCCGTCACGAAGGCTCCAAAGTCGTCAGGAACTGCATGGATGCTTCCGCAATTTTCATATCTTACACTCGCAACCTTAATCCGAATTTTTCAGGATGTCGAAATCGGATTTTCGACTTCGACATCCCCGCACTTGATTTGACCTCTTTCGAGTGGACCTACGTGCTTCCCTATGCACGAATCAACTTTCCTTTTATCTTGCCCTCCATTTGACTCAGAGATATGGGCAAAACAAAGTTGATTCGTGAGGCCACTTGTAAGGGTCATATCTCGTGCCGCTTGCGAGGAATGACAATAAGGAAACGTGGGATGTATTCACAATACTCCCGACGTAATTTAGGAAGCTTTATATGCCTTGCGTTTCCACACGTGCGCGCTAGTGTAATGGATCATGGTCAAGAGGGTAGAGTTTGCGTTATAACCCTTTGGCCATGACATTGCGTGCGTTAAGATAACTTTCGAGTGTAGCGCGCAAGTGTTGGTGTTGCATAGGAACTCTCCTTGAGTTCCTATGAGCGATTGACACAAAGTTATGCCCTTGGAGGGGCATGACATATCGTGGGGGGAGCTACCTTTTGGGGCAATATGTGGTATGTGCCATGTGTTGTGTTGCGTGCCCATTTGGCGGGCCTATTGCTCCAAGCCGAACCCGCCAATGGACCTCATATTGTGTAAGCTTCTTCTCCATACTCCCCACGATCAATTGCAAGTCTAACCTTCGTGAAGGGAAGCTTGTGTGGTGATCCCGAAGCGATGCGTTGGGAGCAAGGTGTGTGTTTTGCAATTTTCCATATTTTCATGTGCCCACTTGGGAAGTAGCGCTCGTAACCTTTCAAGGCGCCCCAAGTGGAGCACATAAGTGGGATGGAAGGTCATTGGTGTCAAGTCATTGTGTTTAGAAGGATTAAGTGATTGCACGATCCAAGCCGAAGATACTATAATATAATTGTGCACCTTTTAAGGCACTTTTGTGTGTGCTTGTGCCAATTTTGCCGTTTTTGGCCCGTCATGATGTCAAGTGGCGACCGTGTATCTCAACGTTGCGCTCAATTGACACCATGACTCAGGTATGATATGAGGGTACATACTTCGGTGCCCAACATATCTTGGACCCGGCGAATAACTCCTCTTAGGCTTGGCATACCGTGGCCGCCATGTTGGCGGTTTGGGACTATCCCAAATCATGGGCTCACTTGGCGACCCTGCCATTCCCAATACCAGAGGAGTTGGGCGACGCCCAAAAGATATGTTGGACACATATGACTTGATACCAATCCTATGGCACACTCCGGTCCAAGTCGGGCATGTGCCTCATTTGCCCCAACCATGAGTGTGCGCATTTTTGGCCATTTTGAGCAATTTTCCACCTTTGCTGCCCGCCGTGCACTATGTTCTAACCCTCGTGCACGCCGGACGCATGGACCAATGGACCATATATGACATGGGTGATATGGACATTGGTCCCCATGGTTCACACACCACGTGGGCGAAGCGGAGCAACCTTCGTTAAGGCGCTAGCCCAAAGTGAGTGTGGGCAATCTTGCCATTTTGGCATTTGTGGACCCAATTGGGATCGTCACCACGCCGAGTGACATGGAGATCTTTGAGACCCAAGGGCATGGGAGTCTTCGTTGGACTCCCGGTGAATAGCGTATAGAATGGCGGATCCGATCTCCAAGCCGGCGTCGAGATATACTATTGGGAGCACACCGAGTTTTGGCTCATTTCAAGCAGCCAAAATGACCCAATTTTGGGACCCCAATTTCCCCCTTCCGTGTGGTCAATTGGCGGCCCCATTTCTCTATGCCCACAGGGAGCCCGGACCTAAATTCAAGTTGTACACTCAGATGGAAGTCCTAGGTCCTGCCTCCTACCCTGTGAGCCATTGGCCTTACCTTGGCCGGGCGAGCCACGCGTGGGAATGACGCCAATTTTGGTGATTTTGGCATCATGACCCCACTTGACTCATCCGTGTTGCCCTGATGCCGGGACCTCAGAGGGAACCAGGTTGGGTGAGGGCTCCAGGGAGTTCGTACTCGAAGGGCATAGGGTCAGTTGCCTCGTCCCTACCTCTGGCGGGTCCGGACGAGACGTCAATTTTGGATATTTTGAGCTAATTCCAGTTTTGGCTGAAACAGCAAATTTTCAGCTACCAACTCCTGGGTGATAATGGCGGGGCCATATCTCTGGCTCAGAAGGGGAGTTGGGACCTGCCGTTAAGGGAGCATAGGGAGCGACCGTTGGTTGGCCTTGAGGCCCCTTGGTTCCCAGGAACTCGCCTGTGGCTGGGCGAGATACCTCCCCTATTGGCAGGGTTTCAGGGTCCGGACTGAGCAGGGCATGGGTTGTGTTTGAGCCCCCGCCCCCACCAGCCACTGAGAGGGTCGGACCTGGGATTGGGATATGAGTTGGGACTGAGTGTCTATTGTCCCTTGATGCCCTTACCCGAGTCCAGTCTTAACCCCATGTGTACATATCCTGATGTGTTGTTGTACATACTTTTGTGACCTCTTTGCAGAGTGGCAAGGATTCTGAAACGCTTTGTCACATGACACGAGCGTATTGATGCCCTTGTGAGCGTAGTGCTTTGCCTGCCTGCTCACCTGTGCGTGTCACCGCAGCGTCCCGTGGCCGGCCCCCCACGGGAACGCGTCAAAAGCGTTTCACCGCCGCGGGGTTACCCAGCCCTCGCGTGCCACTCGGGGCCACCAACCCCGAGCAGCGCGGCGCACCCGCTCGCAGCTCGCAGCTCGCAGCGCAGCGCAGCAGCCCGCAGCGCAGCGCAGCAGCTCGCAGCGCCGCCCAGCGACAGCGCCGAGTTCGTCACGGAGCCAGCAGCGCCGTCCAGAGCATCGCCCTGACCGCGCCGCGACCGTGAAGGAAGTGGACAGACCAGACCCATCGGCCGACCAGCAAGGCCGCGTCAACCACTTCCACAACCACCGGCTGACCAGCACCAGCCGCACACCCAGTTCAGTGCTGCAGCACCCGCCTCAACAACCACCACCAGTCCGTTGAGTTGAACGAGTGCATACCAAGGACCTCAAGACCAACTACGCCCCCGCTGCCATGGTGAATTGGCAAGAAGCGGGTAGGAGGTGGCCGCAGCCCCACCCCCATGCGGCGCGCATGCTGCGCGGGTTGCTGTGGGACCAGCACTACCGCCACAGCAATCCCCAGTGCGAAGGCGGCATGCCCGGGAGCTTCGAGCTCCGCGAGGACATGGGGGAGGACCGCCTGCGGGCAGTGGAGGAGTGGCTGCAGGCGGAAGGGTACGAGTACCGCTTCCGCCGCAAGCGCTGGAGGACGTGGACCCGGCCGGACAGGCCCGGCGAAGGGCTGCGCCCCGACGGGATCGAGGAGGACGAGACCCCCAACGAGTACCCGTCGGGGGCCTCGATCAATGTCTCCCTGTGGGACATGATCGAGAAGAGCTTCCCGGAACCGGGGAGCGAGCGCAGGCTGCAGGGCAGCAGCAGCGCGTCTCCGGGGAAGGAGAGGCGGTCCGCCGGGGACGGGAAGCGGGAGCGGAAGTGGCGGGAGTACCAGGAGTCCCTGGCCGCCGAAGCCGCCCAAGGCGCCAAGGGCGGAACCCCAGCCCCCAGTCCCCAAAGGGCCAATGGTGGTCATCACCCCGGCCACGCCACCCTTGGTGACTTCATGGAAGTCGCCAAGCAGACCCAGGCCAAGCCCCGTCGGCTGCTCCTGAGGCCCCAGCAGGCCCCAGCAGGCCCCAGCAGCGACGTGGAGTCGGCCCACCGCGGAAGGATGCCGGCCGACCAGGCCAGCTCCAGCAGCAGCGCCGCTCCCGCCCAAAGGGACGTGGCGCGCGCCTGTGAGCGCGTCTGTCGGGTGCCCTGCAACCTTCGGGTTGCCCGGCAACGGGCCACGCAGCGGAACGCTGCCGTGGAGGGCGCCGTCGGCATCGCCCATGAGGAGGCCACCAAGTGGGGCAGAGGCATGGACTACCACGCCTCGAAGGTGGCAGCCATGGCAGCCGGTCTCACGGCTGCGGCCGCCCATGAGGCAGTGGCTGCCCGGATCAGGGCAACCGACGAGGAAGCCCGCCGGACGCAGGAGGCCATTGCCTGCAAGGAGGCCGAGGTGAAGGCGCTGGAAGAGGCGCTTGCCCAAGAGAGGGCAAAGAAGGAGGCGGAGGAAAGGGCCCACGCCGAAGCAACGGCTAAGGCCCAGGAGGACGCCGCCAAGAGGGAAGCCATCGAGGCCGCGCGACGGAGGGTCGCTGAGGAGAAGGCCAAGACGGAGGCGGAGCTGGCAGCGTTGGAAGCGCAGAAGGCGCGGCTGCAGCAGGCCCGGGAAGCCGAGGCGGCTCGTGCTCGGGAGGAAGCCGAAGCGCGAGCTGCCGCAGCCACCGCCGCCGCAATGGAGGAGGCAGAGGCCAAACTCCGCCGCGAGACTCCCCCGGGAGGATCACGAGTGGAGACCCTTCGAAAGCTTTTCGAAGGGGACGCCTCCTCCAGGATGACGCTGGATGAGGCGGACACGGGCAGCAGTGGGAGCAGTGACCCCACCGCCCATCGACTGAGGAAGGGCAAGGGGAAGACCCCCGAGAGGCCGCGGAGGCCAGCGGGTGGACACCCCCACGACAGTGACCCCTTCATCACCGCCAGTGACGGGGATGAACGAGGCCGCCGACATCGCCAAGTGGTGGCTTGGACGGGCGGAGGAGGCAGAGACGTCCCCATGGAGCCGGAAGGTGAGGATGAGGATCTCCCTCCTCCCTACCGGAGCTCGGAGTCTTCCATGACCGAGACGCCCAGGTGGGGCGACATGGACGAGGATGACGACATGGACTTCGGCATCACGAGGAAGCGCCCATCCTCGGACCCACCGAGGCGACCCCGCGGAGACCCACCGGGACCCCCTGGCGGAGGACCATCAGGACCCCCTGGAGGACGCCCACCAAGTGGACCCCCTGGAGGTGGACCACCGGGCGGGGGAGGACCCCCTGGACCGGGCGGACCCGGCGGAGGCCCTCCTGGAGGACCCCCTGGGGACCCCGACGACCCACCAGGGAACGGCGACCCGGATACCACCTGGCGGTGGATTGTCTACCTCCGCAGGAGAGTCCAGTTGTACGAGCTGGAGGTAGACACGGGCAAGGGCGAGATGGCTCGCATCTCCAGGGTCGCCGCGCGCGCAGAGAAGGAGCTGGACATTGCCAGGGCCGAGACCAAGTCGCTGACCAACGTCGTCAGCGGCCTGCAGGAGAGTCTGGACGCGCTGGAAGCCCGTGGGAGCGTCGGCAGCGACCACCCACCCCTGGAGTCTGGCTCGTCGGACGACGGCTGGGGACCCGGACCAGGTCCAGGCAGACCCCACGCCCCCGGCGGAGCCCCCAGGAGTCGCCCCAGCGCCAGTGCCCCCTCTCTCACCGCCCCCTCTCACCGCAGCGCGGGCCGCCGCAACGAGCGCGTGCCGCCCGGCAGTGGCAGTGAGGATTGGCGTGATGAGTGGCTCAGCGCGGAGTACCGCAACCGCCGTGCTCCACCGCGGACACCGGTACGCCCTCGGCGCCCCGCACCAGCCCTGGAGCCAATCCCAATGGCTGGTGGACGTTATGGTGGACTCAGGGATGAGGTCCCCAGAGGAGACGTGGAATGGGATGTCGGCGAAGGTGAGGACCTGGATCTGGACCTGGAGGAGTTCGACATCAGCCTGCCGCGTGGTGTACGACGGGAGGCCGCTGAACGCAGCCGCCAGCGCCGTGATGAGGATGCGTACATGGAAGCAGTACGGACCAGGTTAGGGTACATGGAGGAACCGCGGCGTAGCCACAGGGATTCCATGGAGGAGATGGACGTGGCGGCCGTGGGAGTCCGTGGGCGAGGCCGATGGGAACCTCGGTTGACCTCGCGGCCGGCGTTCATGGTCTCTAAGGCCGCGGACGCCGCCGTGTGGGAAGACTTGAAGGACATCAAGCCCCCCATGTACGACGGCAACCCCCTCAACCTCGACCGCTTCTTGGAGAAGCTGGACGATTGGGGGCTGACCGTCACTGAAGACCTGCCTCCCGCGGATGCGGAGAGATATGTCTTCAAACGGTTCAGGTACCGCCTGCCGGAAGTGCTCGGAGAGCTATACTTCATGGCGACCAAGGAGGGGAAAATCAAGACCCTCAAGGAAGCCAAGAAGTGGCTCAACGAGCAGGAGCGGGTGGACGCTCCGCAGGTGGCCGCCAAGCGCTGGAAGTCCATCAAGCTTGAGCATGATGGACGGGAGATCCGCCTACGGGACTGGCGTGACTTCCGAGGGAAATACACCCTCTTCCGCCGCAATGTGGAGGATTGGAACGAGGGTGACGAGCAGGCTCGCCTGCTCTCCATGCTGCCGGAAGCATGGATCAAGAGGGTGACCAAGGAGGGATCCAAGCGGGCCAAGTCCAACCACACGGTCAAGATGATGCTCCCCAAAGAGTATAATACGAACGTGGTGGCTTGGGCGAAGAAGAACGTGGCCCGGGATGTCAAACGGCACTCCCTGCGGAACGCTCTTCTCATCACCGTCTCGGGCGATCGCGAGAAGACCGCGATGTGGCGCCTTGACGAGTGTGAGTTGAGCGGCCAGACCATCCGTCTGCAGCCCATCCCGGCGCGGATGAGCTGCGACGAGATCCTGGAGTGGGTTGGCGAGGAAGTACTCAAGGAGTACCGAAACCTCCACCACACCCGCGGGTTGAGGCCCGGCGACCGCGACGTCAACTACGTTGGCGAGGGACCTGGCGGGGAAGCTGCCATGGACCCAGCGGGAGCCGGCGGCGATGAGACTCTCGTCGACGATGACGACGACGATGAGCCCGCCGAGGTGGCCGTTTGTGCCTTCGTGGCCAAGAACCTGAGCGCGGAAAGCCAGCCGGTAAACTGGAAGCCCCTGCAGCAGGGTTGGAGGAAGCAGGAGAAGAGGGACCCTCGCCGCATTGGCGACCCTCCGCTGTCCTTTGGGGAGTTCATCCGAGCTCACCCTCAGGGCTGTTTCGTGTGTAATGGGAGGAAGAAAGGCTTCAACCATGACCACCGAACATGCCCCATCCACCAGGCCGACACGGAGGCTTACAAGAAGGCGCACGGGTCGAAGAAGCGTGCGCCCGCGGGTATCCGGGAAGCCAAGGTGGAGGTGGACAGGGACGAGCTCTCCAAGCTGGTGTCGCAGGGGACCGAGTTGGCCAAGGAGATCCAGGAGATCAAGAGGAACTTGGTCCCCAGGTCGGACAACAAGAACAAGGAGAACAACCAGAACAAGGACAAGGACAAGAAGCCTACTCGTAGTGAGAGGAGGAAGAAGGGCGTCAACGACGTTGAGGCCGAGGAGAACACCCCCTCTTCCACAACCGACGCCCCCTAGCGGAGCCCCTGCAGCCAAGGGCCCCAGCTAGGGCGGTCTCAGGATGGTCACGTGGGAAGCGCCGAACCATCCCAGTCGGGAGTCGATAAGCACAAGGGGACTGCCGCGGGCAGAAGGCCCGGTCCGGCGCCCAGTCCCGGAGGCGGGGTGAGGGCAAGTGAAGGCACGAACCCTTGCACCCGTCCGTCCTTCGCGACCAAGAATGTGTTTGATGTACTACACGATCTATCCGAGAGTATCGGAGGATCACCCGGACCGCAGCTGGATGCTGCAGATGGGCAGCCTGAGCCCATTGTCCACGACCTGCACCAGTCGCTTGTGGAGCTTCTGGAACGGCCGGAGATCCTGAGTTTGCACGCCGTGCGCCGTGTCGGTCGCGAGCGGCAGTTGCATCTTAAGGTCCGTGCCCTATGCGGGGAAGTGGAAAAGGTTTTCGACGTGTTGGTCGACATGGGAGCTCAAGTCAGCTTGGTCAAGGCTGGCCTACTTCCACCAGAGTGTCTGACCGACAGTCGGAAGCCTGTCAGGCTGAAGGTGGCGAACGGCCAGTACATGGTGGGAGGCACGAAGGAAGCGGCCATCGGGCTGCAGTTCGTGAACCATCGTGAGCTGAGCCGCCCAGACCTCGGCAAGGAAATCCTCCTGCACGGTCGCTTCTACGAGGCCGAGATGGACTGGGACATGATCGTTGGGTACGACTTCATGATGGAGACGGACTCCGGCGTTCTCCCGGCCCAGGCCTCCATGACCCTGTACCAGGACGACCAACTCTCGTGGCTTTCGTCACCTGAGCACCATGTGGAATGCCAATGGATCCACCCCGAACGCAATCAGCTCGACGTGGCCGCGCTGGACACTGAGCCAACTGGTCCTGCAAACCAGGAGTACGGCGTAAGGCCGGAAGTGGCGAGCCGAGTTGTTGCGGACTTGGGAGCTTCGGATCTGGCCCTGGATGCGTTCTCTTCAGGAACCTCCGCCCATCTGCGGGTGTGTGAGAAGTACTGGAGCGCACAGGACTCCGCGTGGAAGAAGCACTGGGGTCCGCATCAGGGATTGATGTGGATCCATTGCCCTCGATGGGACATTCCAAGAGCGATAGCGAAGATTCGCAAGGACCGCTCCAAGGCAGTGCTGGTTGTTCCAATGGGATGCACCGAGGAGGAGAGTACCCGACATTGGGTAGCCTCATTGACCAACATGACCTTAAACAAGGTCGTCCTACCGGCTGGTGAGAGTGTCTATCAGGACGCTAAGGGACAGCCCATGCCACCTCAGAGATGGCCAACGGAATTCCACTATGTGGATGGGGGCCTTGATCAGGCCGACACCACGGACTTCGTGTGTGTCAACCGTATCATAGCAGAGCCTTGGAGGCAATGCTTTGCGGTTCCCCCTGTTGACATCGAAGAATCGGAATCCGAAGACCCCCTCACTGAAGAGGAGTGGGATCTGGTTCAGGGGTATATGGATCAGCCCTTTCACGACTGGGGAAACCAGCGTGAGGGCAAGGGCCAGGACAGAGCCTGGTGGGAAGTGGACTCGATCGTCTCTGGTTCCTATGACGGGAACACCTTCGTGCAGAGGGTGCTGGACCACCTGTCCAGCCAGGACAAGCCAATCGGGGGTAATCCACCCACCTACGGCGATCTATTCCGAGGCAAGACCAGAGATGGCCCTTTGGGCCACCTGGGAAGACCGCCTGAGCCGAATACGAGCGGGGTCGCTACCCCTCAAGTAAGCTCCGTGGTCCAGGTGCCCGGTAAAGCCAAGGCGGAGTCCGAGGATTGCCCCAAGATTCAGGCATTGAGACACAGGCTGAAGCAGAAGTATGGTGACACCTTCTTCAGCGGTAAGCCTGTGTTTCCCCCACCGGTGCGTGGACCGTATGGCGAGGCCAAGATACGACTGAAGCAGGACCCCCGTGTGAGTTTGCCCTGAGGGGCGAGAGGAAAGAGGCCACGGAGAAGATCCTCCGTGACTTCATCCAGAGAGGCTGGCTCGAGCCGTGCCACTCCGAATGGGCCTCTCCGTGCTTCGTCGTCCCCAAGAAGGTTGCCGGTGAGTGGCGGCTCGTGGTCGACTACCGCGGCCTGAACGCCCAAACGCAGCACGACAGCTATACGCTGCCCCTCATTGAGGACATGCTGCAAAAGCAACACCGGCGGAGGATCTTCACGGTGATTGACCTGAAACATGGTTATCACCAGATGCCTCTCGCCGAGGAGTCCCGTGCCTGCACAGCCATGAGCACCCCACTTGGACCTCTCCAGTGGAAGGTGATGCCCATGGGCGTTACCAACGGCAATGCGGCTCTTCAGCGGATGCTGGAGAACCTGCTTGAGCCGGTGCGCGACTGTGCGGACCCCTTCGTGGACGACGTGATCATCGCGTCCGGGGACCCCAGTATGAGCTACGAGGAGCTCCTGGAGGCACACGAGAGGGACGTCACTCGAGTGCTGGACGTTCTGGTTCGGCACAAACTCACGGGCAGCAGTGACAAGGCCACCATTGCGGTAAGCGAGGTAGTCTTCGCTGGCCACGTAGTCGGGAACGGGCAGCGAAAGCCCATACCTGGCAAGGTGGCTGCGATTGAGCACTGGGAAAAGCCCAAGACGGTCTCTGAGCTACGGGCGTATCTGGGGTTCTGCAACTACTACTCGGGGTATATCAAGATGTATGCCGAGTATGCAGCCCCCATGACGACCATGCTCAAGGGCAACCGAAAGGAGACCAAGAAGGGGTCCAAGAAGGCTCTGGTCTGGACAGCTGAGTCCGACCGTGCCTTTGAGGGGATGAAGCAGGCGCTGCTATCCGCAGTGGGTCTGCACCTCGTGGATCCCGACCGAGGGTTCGTCCTGCGCACCGACGCTTCCGACTACGCCATTGGCGCTGTGTTGGAGCAAGTGCTTGACGACGGGAGGCACGTGCCCGTGGCCTTCTGGAGCCGAGTCCTGGCGGAAGGCCAGAGACGGACGTGGACGCCCCGTGAAAAGGAGGCGTATGCCATCGTCATGGCTCTCAGGAAATGGGCTGGGTACATAGCCCTCCATCCCGTCACCTTCTGCACCGACCATCAGAGTCTGCAGTCGTGGCACAAGGAGCACGTGGACACCCCCTCAGGTCCCGCCTCCCGACGGGCAAGATGGCATGAGACCTTGGCCAAGTTCGACCTCACGGTTGTGTATATTCCTGGAAAGGATAACACCGTGGCGGACTGTCTCAGTAGGTGGGCCTATCCCGCCAGCAAGGGCATGACGGACATCTCTGCCCATGGCGATGAGGCTGAGACCGCTGAAGCCAAGAGGATCATCGAGATGGAGCGCCTGATGGAGGAGGAGGGTGCAAAATGCTTCGTCGTCATGGCTGCGGATGCCCCCCTCGCAACGAGGGTGAGCAGAGCGGTCAGAGTACTCGCCCCTGAGGGAGCTGAGTCCGACAAGCACCTCTTCCCGGAGTCTTGCCTCCAGGACGACTGGACCGACGATTACGCCAAGTCTGAGGCCTTTGCGGCCGAGTATAGGGCTGTGACCGACCCTGACGACGGGCAGAAGTGGCCAAAGGGGCTGACTGAGGAAGATGGCAAGCTCTACCGGAATGGTAAGCTGCTAGTACCAGAGTCCCGGGTGCTCGAGCTGTGTGAAGCTTGGCACCACCACATGCTGCACCCAGGGGTCAAGAAGCAAGCTCTTGACATGCAGCGTCGGTTCGAGATCGACCATATCGTTCTCTACACCGCCATCAAGAAGGTCAGGAAGGGTTGCTCGGTCTGTCAGGCCTGCAATCCCGACAACCGGAACGTCAAGGGGGAACCCCAATGGACCCCGGTTCCTGACCAGCCCATGGAGAGCGTGGCCATGGACGTCTTCTCCATGCCCGAAGTGCATATTGGCAAGGAGACATTTGACTGTGTGGTTCTCTGTGTGGACTGCCACAGCGGCTACGTTGTAGCCGTTCCGGCACGCAAAAAGGGGTTGCTTGCCAAGGAAGTGGCAGTCATGATGATTCGTCATTGGCTGACCGTCTTTGACATCCCCCGCACCATTTGCAGTGACCGAGGGCCCCAGTTTACTGGTGGCTGGTTCAAGGCTATGTGTTCCCTGACGGGGATACGTCATGCCAAGAGCGTCGCCTATCTCAGCCGGTCTAACGGCCGTGCTGAAGTGGCTGGACGGCAGCTGTTCGAGAAGCTGCGCAAGATCCACATCACCAATCCACGTCGGAACTGGTTTGAGGAGATGTGGCCTGCTCTGAAGGCCCATCATGACACCCCCACTCCGGGCGGTTTGTCCCCTCACCAGATTCTGTTCGGCAGGGACCCCCTGGGTAGGGGACTTCCCTTGTCTGGTGATGGCATGGCCATGGATGCCAAGGAGTTCTTCGCGCGGCAAGAGCAAACGGCGCGGGACATCCGCCAGCAGCTCGAGAAGGAGCATGCTGAGCGTCAGAAGTCCGCCCCGAACTCGACAGCGCAGAAGTTCAGGGTGGGAGACCCGGTGTGGGTGATCAGACCCCGCCCTATGGGCACCCACCGCACCAAGACCTGGTTCACACCCGGCGAGGTGGTCCGCAGGATTGGTGAGGACACCTACCGCATCAAGGTAGGTCAGGGACAGTTCCGGGAGCGCCACGAGAGTCAACTCCGTGTGCGGGAACCCGACCTCCGTGGCCAGCATGTGTCCCTGAGCTACGCCGCACATGAGGCCGATTAGGACGACGACTATGCTGAGCAGGATGACTATACAGTCGAAAAGATCCTTGCCCAGCGTCCGAAAGCCTCGGCACCAGGAGGTCTGGAGTTCAAGGTTCGTTGGCGAGGCTATGGGCCGTCCCACGACACCTGGGAACCCGTCTCCTCGTTTGTGCCGCGGGTCAATACTCCCTTCATGGAGTACATCCGCAAGCACAAGACCAAGATCCACGTTTCGGACTTGGCAGCACTCACCCGGGCGATTGCAGCCAGGGGTGCCTGATCAGCGCCCTGAGCTGTCCCCTGATGCGTCTTGAGCGCTTGTGAGGCCGACGACTCGTCCCTTACTTGCTTGCTCTCTTACATCTTTCGGTGACAGAGTGGCCATATGCCCCCCCCTGCTGAATCCAGAGGAGGATGGCCCCTCTCTTCTTCTATTCGTCACTCACCCCCCTGCTGAATCCTTGGGAAACCAGGTAGGGCGACTGACCTTCATTTTTCTGAGCTCTTGGGGCCTTGAAGCCCATACGACGTTGCGCAACGGATGCCGCTGTCATCGGCATTGCGAATTTTTGGTGTGTGGTCTGGTTCCATGGCACTTGCGGAATCCAGACCAGTCGACGTGTGTCAGCTGACTATATATGGCCTGAACTCAGGCGTTTTCCCGTCCACCCTCCTGCATTGCCTTATCCTGACCGTGGCGTGGTTTGGCGCTCTGTCCAGAGCGTGTTTACACGCCTATTTACCCAGATTATTGCTTGTTTTTCTGCCCTCCAGGATATGTGCATCTGTATGTTAAGTGTCATCAGCCCATCGCAGAGGGATGGACTGTTTTTCACCACGAATCGAGATACAGAGGCGCCCTGAGTCGCCGTTTACATGTTTTTACATATGGTCCAGCCTGGACCAGTACCTCAGTACATATTCTTCTGTTTGAGTGCCCGTGATACCGTGTGCCCTATTCGCTGTGATGTGGAGATCCTGATGGCGCCAGGCGGGAAGCCCAGTTGCCTGACTACACTCCCAGCGGTCCGCCACTGTCAGTCCCAGTGTGAGCCTACCGATTCGCAGACGCACTTGCATTCGGATGGCGGCCTCCGGTGCTCCTGACCTCGGTCAGTCTGCCTGG
Source organism: Eutreptiella sp. 'Long Island Sound 2002' (assembly GCA_964036045.1). Lineage (NCBI taxonomy): Eukaryota > Euglenozoa > Euglenophyceae > Eutreptiales > Eutreptiaceae > Eutreptiella > Eutreptiella sp. 'Long Island Sound 2002'. The sequence continues at coordinate 123,868,278 of OZ038382.1, forward strand.
GAAACTGGTGGTTTGAGGAGTCGACGCCTCCGCCCACACTGCATGAGGACTCCCTCATGTATGGCCTTCGTGGTAATAGGGCGAGGGAAAAGACGGCCTTGATGCCCGATCCCTTAAGGAGGAGCTCCCTTAAGATCTGGGGTTCTTAAGGAGTTCGACTATGGCACTCTGGACTCGCGTCATATGGATATGGACATGGTGCGCCCGAGGAAGGACCCGTGGGGACTCTCCCCAGTTGGCGGGCCTTGGGAAGCTTGGGGTAGCCTGATGGATCTTTGTGGTCGCTCTCGACCTGTGGGACCACCTCGGTCGTCGTGTGTCGCCTATGTTGGCCGTGTATGCCACTGCCACTGGGGTGGTGACCGTAGCAGCCGGCACCCGGTGCGCCTGGTATGGGTTAACGGGTCCTTTGGATGCCGAACAATCGCCGCCAGGACCCGGGACTTGATACTTGATACTGTACCTCTTATTACTAACATCTACAGCATCATGCCTGTTTTACTATGCGTTGGAATGGGCAGCCTAACCCAGAATCAGCCTGAAGTGAGGATGTGACACCCCCCCTTCAGGGGATGGTCCTGGGTACCCGCTGCCATGCTTGGGTGTTATCGAGCCCCCCCCCAGGGTTTGCTCTAAGGAGGGGGGTGAAGCGGTACCCAGAACCCCATGGCTAGGTTACGGCATACAACCGGTCTCCGGTCCACTAACGCCCGTTGACGCTCCGCTCCGTGCCGTAAAGCCCCGCATCGGCAACCGATGCACCGCCAGCGGAGATTTGTGTATCAGAATATCAGGAATCAACAGGGTTTTACTTTCATATTGTTTCCGTCAATTTTTACGCTTCCGTTCTGATATTCACTGTTTTGACTGCTGGCGGTTGGATCGCGACTTTACCGTAACCGCCAGTTTAACTGTAATTAATGGAAATTTTAACGCTATCCGTCACGAAGGCTCCAAAGTCGTCAGGAACTGCATGGATGCTTCCGCAATTTTCATATCTTACACTCGCAACCTTAATCCGAATTTTTCAGGATGTCGAAATCGGATTTTCGACTTCGACATCCCCGCACTTGATTTGACCTCTTTCGAGTGGACCTACGTGCTTCCCTATGCACGAATCAACTTTCCTTTTATCTTGCCCTCCATTTGACTCAGAGATATGGGCAAAACAAAGTTGATTCGTGAGGCCACACGTAAGGGTCATATCTCGTGCCGCTTGCGAGGAATGACAATAAGGAAACGTGGGATGTATTCACAATACTCCCGACGTAATTTAGGAAGCTTTATATGCCTTGCGTTTCCACACGTGCGCGCTAGTGTAATGGATCATGGTCAAGAGGGTAGAGTTTGCGTTATAACTCTTTGGCCATGACATTGCGTGCGTTAAGATAACTTTCGAGTGTAGCGCGCAAGTGTTGGTGTTGCATAGGAACTCTCCTTGAGTTCCTATGAGCGATTGACACAAAGTTATGCCCTTGGAGGGGCATGACATATCGTGGGGGGAACTACCTTTTGGGGCAATATGTGGTATGTGCCATGTGTTGTGTTGCGTGCCCATTTGGCGGGCCTATTGCTCCAAGCCGAACCCGCCAATGGACCTCATATTGTGTAAGCTCCTTCTCCATACTCCCCACGATCAATTGCAAGCCTAACCTTCGTGAAGGGAAGCTTGTGTGGTGATCCCGAAGCGATGCGTTGGGAGCAAGGTGTGTGTTTTGCAATTTTCCATATTTTCATGTGCCCACTTGGGAAGTAGCGCTCGTAACCTTTCAAGGCGCCCCAAGTGGAGCACATAAGTGGGATCGAAGGTCATTGGTGTCAAGTCATTGTGTTTAGAAGGATTAAGTGATTGCACGATCCAAGCCGAAGATACTATAATATAATTGTGCACCTTTTAAGGCACTTTTGTGTGTGCTTGTGCCAATTTTGCCGTTTTTGGCCCGTCATGATGTCAAGTGGCGACCGTGTATCTCATTGTTGCGCTCAATTGACACCATGACCCAAGTATGATATGAGGGTACATACTTCGGTGCCCAACATATCTTGGACCCGGCGAATAACTCCTCTTAGGCTTGGCATACCGTGGCCGCCATGTTGGCGATTTGGGACTATCCCAAATCATGGGCTCACTTGGCGACCCTGCCATTCCCAATACCGGAGGAGTTGGGCGACGCCCAAAAGATATGTTGGACACATATGACTTGATACCAATCCTATGGCACACTCCGGTCCAAGTCGGGCATGTGCCTCATTTGCCCCAACCATGAGTGTGCGCATTTTTGGCCATTTTGAGCAATTTTCCACCTTTGCTGCCCGCCGTGCACTATGTTCTAACCCTCGTGCACGCCGGACGCATGGACCAATGGACAATATATGACATGGGTGATATGGACATTGGTCCCCATGGTTCACACACCACGTGGGCGAAGCGGAGCAACCTTCGTTAAGGCGCTAGCCCAAAGTGAGTGTGGGCAATCTTGCCATTTTGGCATTTGTGGACCCAATTGGGATCGTCACCACGCCAAGTGGCATGGAGATCTTTGAGAGCCAAGGGCATGGGAGTCTTCGTTAGACTCCTGGTGAATCGCGTATGGAATGGCGGATCCGATCTCCAAGCCGGCGTGGAGATATACTATTGGGAGCACACCGAGTTTTGGCTCATTTCAAGCAGCCAAAATGACCCAATTTCGGGACCCCAATTTCCCCCTTCCGTGTGGTCAATTGGCGGCCCCATTTCTCTATGCCCACAGGGAGCCCGGACCTAAATTCAAGTTGTACACTCAGATAGAAGTCCTAGGTCCTGCCTCCTACCCTGTGAGCCATTGGCCTTACCTTGGCCGGGCGAGCCACGCGTGGGAATGACGCCAATTTTGGTGATTTTGGCATCATGACCCCACTTGACTCATCCGTGTTGCCCTGATGCCGGGACCTCAGAGGGAACCAGGTTGGGTGAGGGCTCCAGGGAGTTCGTACTCGAAGGGCATAGGGTCAGTTGCCTCGTCCCTACCTCTGGCGGGTCCGGACGAGAGGTCAATTTTGGAGATTTTTGAGCTAATTCCAGTTTGGGCTGAAACAGCCCATTTTCAGCTACCAACTCCTGGGTGATAATGGCGGGGCCATATCTCTGGCTCAGAAGGGGGGTTGGGACCTGCCGTTAAGGGAGCATAGGGAGCCACTGTCGGTTGGCCTTGGAGCCCCTTGGTTCCCAGGAACTCGCCTGTGGCTGGGCGGGACACCTCCCCTATTGGCAGGGTTTCAGGGTCCGGACTGAGCAGGGCATGGGTTGTGTTTGAGCCCCCGCCCCCACCAGCCACTGAGAGGGTCGGACCTGGGATTGGGATATGAGTTGGGACTGAGTGTCTCTTGTCCCTTGATGCCCTTACCCCAGTCCAGTCTTAACCCCATGTGTACATATCCTGATGTGTTGTTGTACATACTTTTGTTCCCTCTTTGCAGAGTGGCAAGGATTCTGAAACGCTTTGTCACATGACACGAGCGTATTGATGCCCTTGTGAGCGTAGTGCTTTGCCTGCCTGCTCACCTGTGCGTGTCACCGCAGCGTCCCGTGGCCGGCCCCCCACGGGAACGCGTCAGTTGCAGTCCATGCCAAATGGAGGTGAACCAGAATCCGAAACCCAGGCATTGCAGGATGCACTGCTCCAGTGATTGTGTAGGTGTCAGAGTTTTGGTTTGAGTGGCCACAGCACGAGTTAGCACCTTTGGTGGGCAGTATTTGCGCTTGCGCCTTTTCCAATGCAGCAATGTGTCATTACATGTGATTCTTGCCTCCTCTTTACAGCCACATCTTTGCAGGTGGCCGTAGAAGGAATGTTCGAACGCTTTGAAGAGGGGAGGCAAGTGCTACAGAGCAAGTATGGTGCAGGTACTTCAGTGCGACCGAGGAAAGACATCACTTCACAGTGTTTGGCGAATGCTGGATTTGTCTCAGCAATTAGAGTGCAGGCCTTGACTGTGTGACACCACGTGCACACACCAGGTGTGCTCGGCATTTTTGACCAACAGTGAAGTGCATAGTAGGCGAAGTGGAAAGTCCCAGCTACAGATCCTCGGATTCTCCAAAGCTATTGCAATGCAAGCGAATTCACGGATTCTCCGAAATCTACAGCACCCAAATCCACAGCACAGCAATCAAGGGAGCAACAGCACAGCGATTCGCAGGTGGTCTTCTGCCGACAGCAAGCAAAGGGATGTCGCGACCGAAGCTGTTAGTAATGCGACCAAAAATTCGTACCGAGGCTTTCCTGGTTCGCGGATTGTATTGCAAAAAGAGAGATTTGATACTATGCATTCGTCCTTTCTTGGTCTTGCTGATGTCGGGGAGCTGCTGCAAAAGCATGGAGGGAGCAGGCCTGCACACCACCAAAAGCTTGTACTTGCCCCTCTTCACCGGCGCCTGCGCAGCAGTCAGTGTCGCCCACTCAGTCGCACTGAGCACTGTACAAAAACCGCGTACACCTGCAGTACCACCACCGCGAATCTGCAAGGCACCATCAGCAAGAGAATGAAAAATGGCATCACTGACTCAAATTGTTAACAAAAAGACATGCATGTGCTACAAAAACACCGGCGGCAGTGCAGGAGTGATATGCGCGAACCTTGGAAGGATACAGAGGCAGAGGGGCCACGACGAGCGAACGCAAGCGAAGGACGAGTGCTTCAGAAGTGTCTTGATTGAACTACTGCATTTGTTGTTGATGGGTGGCAATGACAGCTTGTGCCACGTGCAAAGCTGCGAGAGGTCCACGATGACACCGGTGGCCAGGTCCAGAGCGCCCACGGCACTCACGGCGAGCATTGTGCGGGGCTCATGCTGCGAAAAAAGTCGAAACTCTCGTGCTTACTAGTCTAAATTATAGGTAGGGTTAGGGTCACCGAGCTGGTGGAACCAGTCTTGGTTTTATAACCCTTTTTAGTGTCTAGGGTGGACCTACCAGGTTTAGCAGCAAGCAAGCAGGCAGCAAGCAAGCAAGCAGCAAGCAAGCAGCACGCGCGAAACGGGCCAAAATAAGAACTCCGTCGTGGTGTTTTGGATTTGAGTGAAATTTTGGTGGATGATACCTATGAGTGTGAAGTACAATCACACAAAGTTTGAGCAGAAAACTCGACGGTGGTGGCCGGGAACGGGATCCGCAGGTGGCGGACCTCAGTTTCAAAAACTGCAGTCTAGGGCCAAAAACAGTCATTTTTGGGCCGAAAAAGCCCTGGTTAGGGTCACCGAGTTGGTGGAACCAGTCTCGGTTTTATAACCCTTTTTAGTGTCTAGGGTGGACCTACTAGGTTTAGCAGCAAGCAAGCAAGCAAGCAGCAAGCAGCAAGCAGTAAGCAGCAAGCAAGCAGCACGCGCGAAACGGGTAAAAATCAGAACCCAGTCGTGGTGCTTCAGATTCAGGTGAAATTTTGGTGGATGATACCTATGGGTGTGAACTACAATCACACAAAGTTTGAGCAAGAAACTCAACGGTGGCGGCCAGGAACGGGCTTCGCAAGTGGCAGACCTCAGTTTCAAAAACTGCAGTTCAGGGCCAAAAACAGCCATTTTTGGGCCAAAAAAGCCCTGGAACACATTCAAAACGGCCAAACGAAGGGAAACGGTGGCTACTCTGCACGTGCGGCTTGACTTCCCCGTGTCAACGATTTCTTTGCCGCCCTCTAACTCCATGATATGTCCAGGAAACGGCCTAAAAAGGCCCCCATAAGCTCCAAATGCCGACAGCCACAAACCAAGAATAGGCCACCTCTTTGGCTACATGGCTCAAAATGCGATTCCGAGGGCACCTACTCCACCCCCAACCCCCCACTTTTTGTGGTTTCCACCCCTCAAAATTGCCCAAACGGACGCCTAGACCCCCCGTACCCAGGCCCACTAGGCTGCGGCAAGCTGCAAGCTCAAGCCCAAACAGGTGGGTGCCCAAATGGGTCAATAGGGTCCAGTAGGGGCAAAAAGATGACTTTTCTCAAAAATGATCCTAAACCATGTGAGACGCTAAAAACAAGTGTTTTTGGACCATTTTCAGGTGGTGGTGGCCCATTTTGGTCCTCCCAAAATCCCAAAATGCCTTGAAAATGGGCTGTTTTCGGACCAAAAATGGGTCAAAAATGGGTCAAAAACGCATTTTTCCAAACCTCATCCTAGACCATTTGGGGTGCACAAACGGGTGAAATGAGCCCACTTTGAGCCCGTTTTGAGCCCATTTTGGGGTATTTTGGCCCCTCAGAAGTCCATTTTGGGGTATTTTGGCCCCTCAGAAGTCCAAAAGGCCTTGAAAGTGGGCCTCGTGGTGATGGGGTTCACTTGCAAGCTGATTTCACTTTGTCAAGAGCCATCAATGTGTGAATCATTCTTGATGTCCCTCACCGGTCATAGCTGATGTTTCCTCCCCCACCAGCTCGGTCCCAATATTCAGTCTTGATTAAGGTTGGAAATCGATGTAAACCAGGATGTGAACGTGAGATTTTTGTTACGGCGAGTCTCGTACTGCATTACGGCAGGGTGGCAATGGTCTATCCAGGGGCAGATGCTGAAACCTCAGTGCAAGCAGAATGGCATCCAAATGGAAATCGGCGGCTGATCCAGTAATGAGGTACGACATCGCATGATAATTTGTTCAAATACACCAAAAAAACCCAATTTTAATGCTTGTTTGGCCCATCTGAGGTGTACTGCAGGCCTCAAAATGCAAGTCGCGGAATCAGCTACCGGGACTTTATGGACGGCTGTGCAGTGCTGGGTTGACTCAGTCAAGTCAATCACGAGTCACGATTTTTTGACTCAGTCAAGTCAAGTCACCAGTCACGCCGCTCCAGTCGACTCAGTCAAGTCACGATGTCGCGCGGTGACTGTGACTGAATAGGCCCTTAGGAGTCACTGATCGCGGGTTCGAATCCTACTATGGTTTGTACTGTGGTGCGCTGCCGATTGCCCTGCCGATCGGCGATCGGCAGGCGATCGGCGACCAATGGGTCCATCGCTGCAGGGAGCAGGGATCGAACCAACGCTGCAGCATTTTTAATGCCGATTTCACAGTACATTACTGCCGAACGTGCGCTAAAAAATCGCGATATGCCAGCTTTCTTGATTTCACAAGTTTAGAAACAGACTTTTTCTACCATTTCGGAAACTTCTGTACATACTACTCTGATTGTCTTTTTTTGCTGCATGCATTGACCTATTTTTTGTAACAATTTGATGCACTTTATTTCCATCGATGTACTTCGGCCGGCACCATGGTTTTTTTACAGTTTTCGAAAAAATGATGAATAATTCATATCTTTTTTTCTGAGCACTTGCAATAGGAGCAGGCAGCAGAGTTGGTCTAAGACGGATATCGTAAACAGTGGAATTCTGCGGAGGCATCGGTTCAAATCAGCGCAGTCAAGTTTTTGGCGCGACTGAGTCATGACTTAAGTTAGTCACCAGTCACGATCGCCGGTGACTGACTCGAGTCAGTCATCAGTCATCGATTTTTTGACTTAGTCAAGTCTCAGTCACCGCCTGTCGATTTTGACTCAGTCAACCCAGCACTGCCGCTGTGGGACCATAATTGGGCTTGCACCAATTTCTCCAGCTGTGAAGCTGGCCCTAAACCCCCCCTCCCCTGAAGCTACAGCTTCAGGATTTGAAAAAAAAGACGGTCCTTACAATCCGGAAAGTGAACACATATGGGCATGTACGTTGTGTGGGCCGTCAGAATGAACTGTTTGGTTTTTGTATTTGTTTCAGTGCTGGCAAAAACGTTGACAGAACGCTCAGTGAGCACACCACGTAACACTGTCTCTCCAGTTTGTACAAGGGGGGCAATAGGCAGGGGGGGGAGGGGAGGTACTTTTCAGGTCTGTGTTGGGCCTGTGTTAACACAACACATGAGGGGGTGGGGGGGTAATTTTAACCGCCTGTTTTGGGGCGGTGTTTACACGTCCAATAGGTGGTGTGTTGTGGTACGTGTTGTTGTGTAGTGTTGTGTTGTGTTGTGTTGTTTTCCTTTTGTGTTTTGTCGTGTTATGTTGTGTTGTGTTGTGTTGTGTTGTGTCATTCCTTGTTTTATTTTGGGTTTTTTTCTTCTGTCATTTTGTGCAGTGTTTTCCTTTCTTATTTTGTTGTGTTGTGTTGTGTTGTGTTGTTGTGTTGTGTTGTGTTGGGTTGGGTTGGGTTGGGCAACCCAACACAACACAACACAACGCAACACAACACAACCCAACCCAACACAACACAACACCACACAACACAACACAACACAACACGCTACAACACGACACAACACAACACAACACAACACAACACAACACAACCCAACCCCACCCAACCCAACCCAACCCAACACAACACAACACACTACAACACAACACAACACAACACAACACAACACAACACAACACAACACAACCCAACCCAACACAACACAACAAAACACACTACGACACAACACAACACAACACAACACAACACAACACAACACAACACAACACAACACAACACAACACAACACAACACAACACAACACAACACAAAATATTCGGCTTCTTGTGTTGCCATGGGGTGGACAAAGGGGGGGGGGATACTTTTCAGGTCCGTGTTGGGCCTGTGTTAACACAACACAAGAGGGAGTGTGGGGGTACTTTCTACCTCTGTGTTGGCCTGCCGTGTTAACACGCCTAATGTCCGGGGAACTGCCAAAAATAAATTCGATGATTATGGTATATTGGTACAGGCAACGTTATGATGGTAGGGGAATGCAAAACAACTAAGCAGTAACTCCCCTAGGTCCCCCTATTGGATGCAACCTAGGGAGGAGGAATGCCGCTACCCAAAATACGAGGCCGTCAGCAATGGTGTTGCAAGATGCACATGCCATCATCCGTGTTACCAACCACCCTGCCCCGTGATGGAAACACCTTGCCTGCAACCCCCCCTCCCCCTAACGCCCCATGCATGGGCATCCCGTAATGTACAACACCGAGTATCCCATGATGCAGCCATGCCTGAAATTGCCCCCATCGATGTTGACTCTTATGATACGGAGCCGGAGCTCACTTGTGATGCCAAGAGTGCGCATGATTAGAATCCTTAGATGAGGCTGAGCACTTTTGACTCGATGCACAGGAGTGGTACTGATGCGTGTCTGGAAGTTATTGATGGATGTGTGGTACGGGGTCTGTTGTGCATTGCCACTGTGCCTTGTCGTGCTTGCACAATCTTTAGTCTTCTTACTGGCTGAAATTTTGGATTTTGATTGTACAAGAGGTTTTTTGCAATGTACGCCCTTTCTTGCGTGACATGTCTACCAACTCTTCGAACATCCACTTTTTCATAATGAATATGTGGTTAGTAGCGGTTCACCGAGCTGGTGGAACCAGTCTTGGTTTTATAACCCTTTTTAGTGTCTAGGGTGGACCTACCAGGTTTAGCAGCAAGCAACAGCAGCAAGCAGCAAGCAACAGCACGCGCGAAATGGGTAAAAATCAGAACTCCGTCGTGGTGCTTTGGATTTCAGTGAAATTTTGGTGGATGATACCTATGGGTGTGAAGTACAATCACACAACCCTGCGTGCGCGCAATGTCGCATTTTTTCCATAGTGCGCGCAAATTTTCAAAAATACGACCTTTATAGCGCGCCTATTGCGCGCGCTCTACCGCGCTATATTGTCCTGTTTTTCAAATTTTTCAAAGCCGGAAAATGTTTCAAAACCATGCTTTTTCCAGTGTCCTGCGTTTCTCAAAAACCCCTTGCTTTTCAAAAACATTCCCTGTTCCCTCATTCAACCCAAGACACATGCAAAAACACTGTCTGAAAGGTCTGAAAAGTGTGCAACGGTACAGGTCCTCACGGACGAAAACAGTGTAGCGCGCGCAACATATTTACAGCGCGCGCTGGCAGCCTTATGGCGCGCGGTATACCAGGTATAGCGCGCGCTGTCATTCAGTGATATCCTCAATGGTTTGGACCACCACTTCGGCCTCCCACTCCTTCTCCCATTGGGGTCTGTGGTCTTCTGCTGCAGTGGCAGCTGGGGCTGCATCCCCTTCTTTGTGGTCTTCTGCCCCAGTGGCAGCTGGGGCTGCATCCCCTTCTTCTTGTGGGCTTGGATCGCCTTCTGGGGTTGCTCCTTGTGGTGCCTGTTCTTCTTTCGGGGCTGCTCCTTCTCCTTCTTGTGGCGTGGCCCCTGGTGCCTCTCCTTCTTGTGGTGGGGCTGGTGCGTCGTCTTCTTGTGCTGCTGCTGCTTCTGGGGCTGGTGCCTCTTCTTCTTGTGCAGCTGCTGCTGGTGCTTCTGCTGGTGCTGCAGCTTCGGCAGGTCCCTTGTCTCCTTGTGGGGGGGCTGGTGGCTGGGCTGGTGGGTCTCCTTGGGGCCTCTTCTTCTTTGGGGTTGGTGGCTTGGACGGGGACATCCTCATGGTCTTTGGGTCGGGGCAGAGGTCCTCAATGTCATCGGCCTGGTACGTCTCCCACCACGACTGCCACTTGCCCAACTCCTCATACGCTTTGCTTTTGGCGGAGAACACCTGGCAGCTGGGCATGAACTCCGACCAGTCGTCCTCTTCCTCCTCCTCCTCCCCTTGTTGGCTGGGGCTCCACTGATCGTTGGGGATGATGACGGCCACGTGGTCCTGAGGGGCCCTCCTGGCGCCTGCTGGCTTGATTTCGGCTCCCTCCACAATCATCGGCGCGATCGCAGTGGTGCAGTAGATGATCCACCGAGGCTTGTGGCCGTCTTTGTAGGACCAATCTCGGCGCTGCATGAGCTCCTCTCTTGCCTCCTTGTCCGCGTCGGCTCTGCCCTGCTGCTTGGCCTTGGGAGCCGTACTGTCCGGGGTGGAACCGCACGGACCTCCTTGTTCTTGTGGCTGGTCTGGGACTGGGACAGGCTGCTTCGGTGCTGGCTTTGATGCCTGGAAAGAGTAGCGCGGAGGCATAGCACAGGCATAGCACGCGCAATACAGAACATAGCACGCGCGACGAGATGCATAGCACGTGCAATGACGACAATAGCGCGCGCTGCATTACCTTTTCTGCTTTCTCTTCCTCTGCTTTCTTCCGTCTCTTCTCCTCCTCTTCCTTCTCCTTCTTCTCCCTCTCCTTCTTCTTCCTCTTTTCCTCCTCATCCTTCTCCTTCTTCTTCCTCTTATCGTCCTCTTCCTTCTTCTTCTTCTTTGCTTCGTCCTCTTTCTTCTTGGCCTGTTCCGCCTGACGTTGGACTCGGTGTGCCGCCTCTGCCATCAGCCGCTGGTCGGCAGTCTTCTGGGCAAGGACCTTTCCAGGCGGGTGGGGGGGCTTAGCGGTGTGGGAGGCGGAGATGGCTGGTGGTAGGTGGCTGGTGGCTGCTGGCTCCTCGGTACGCTTCTTCTTGGGCCTTGGGACTGTCACGGATTCCGTCTCCGGCACCCCAAAGGCGTCGGCCCAGTCCACCTCCAGCTCCTCCAGCTGCCGCTTAGCCCGGGCCAGCACCGGGGAGGGGCCTTGCTCCTTCCGTCCGCCAAGCCAGTCGGCCGCATGCTTGGACTGCCCGGCATTGTCCGCGGGCACGCTGATCATCAACGGCCCTCTGCGGGATCCCAGGCACAGAAGCTGCTCGAAGCTGCCCACCTACGTGACAATGGGACAGAAGGTAGGGCCGTAGCGCGCGCAAACAATCAAATCGCGCGTGCTACAACAAATGAAGCACGCGCAACAATGTCGAAAGCGCGCGCAATGGCAAACAGAGCGAGTACCTGTGGCTGTGCCAGTTGTTGTTGTTGTTGCTGCTGTTGCTGGGCCATCTGCACCCGCTGCTGCTGCTGGAGCAGCTGCAGTGTTGCCTGCTGCATGGCTGCCTGGTGTTGGAGCTGCTGCTGCTGCACTTGCTGCTGCTGCGGCTGCTCCTCGTCCTTGACCGCCGTGGTTTTGACTGGGGCGCCGGTTGCAATTGCCCTTGCGGCACTGGCTCCTCTTTTGGCTGACCCCCGCATCAAACTGGCACCCGCACTTCTCACCGAGGCGCACTCGTTCTTGAAGGCCATTGCCCCCGCGTCGGTCGCGTTGATGAAGCTCGGTGGGTCCTTGTTGAAGTAGAAGTGGTGGACGGTCTTTGCGGTGGCACCCGGAGGCGTGTGGGTCCGAACGTGACCCGACCCATAACTTGCCCAGCACGAGAACAGCAGCTCGTACTCCTCCACCTTGCAGTGTCTACAGGCAGCTTGTCCTTCTTGGGTTGGCACGGAGGGGTTCAACATGTTGTGGAGACTGCACCAGGTGCCAGTAATGCTTTCGTCATACCAGCAGGGTTTCACGGCTCCGTCTGGGATCTTGGCAATGGCCGTGGCCCTTTGGCGCCAGAACTTGTAGAAGGCCACCTCGAAGAGGTAGGCCGGTGTCACGTCCTTCAGCCATGCCCAGCTGGGCCCTTGGGCGCAGATGGTGCTGTTTTGGTTGGGCCAGATTCGGTTCTTGAAGTCGCTGCTGAAGGCGAAGCCCTGACGTGGCCCGGGTGGGGGAGACTGAAATTGTGCTTGCACTTGGGGTTGCTGCTGTCTTGGTTGGACCTGCTGCTGCTGCTGCTGCTGCTGCTGTTCTGGGCTGCCGACTTGCTGGGCCGCAGCCTGCACTTGCTGCTGCTGCATTTGCTACTGCTGCTGCACTGGCAGTGGGAAGAGCACTTGTTGCACTTGGCCCACTGGAAGACTGCCGCGCACTGGGGAGCCCAAGGTGGGCGACCCACCGGGGAACAGCATGGGAGACAGCTGCTGTGAGGCACCTCGTAACGGGGACTGCGGCGCGGGCCACAGAGGCTGAGTTGCGGAGAACTGGGTCAGCTGCTGGGACAGCGTCTGCGGAAAACAGGACAAAGCACGCGCAACCAGGACGTGCGTAGTGCGCACAACGAGACAGCTAGCACGCACAATAAGAGCGTAGCACGCGCAACGGAAACAGTAGTGCGCGCAACGGAAACAGTAGTGCGCACGGCAAGTACCTGTGGCTGCATGCTCCACGGCGTCGTCGACGGCTGCTGCAGTCCCGGTTGTACAGCTGCATGTGGCGGTGGCTGCGGTGTCGCACCTGCTCTTGCGGCCCCCGCAGCAGTTGTTGGCGGTGCTGCAGGAGGCGGATACCCCCAACCCGCGGGGTGCATGGGCAAGAGGGTTACATTAAAGTACCCCTGTTCCAGCAGTAATACAAAAAGGAAAATGCAGTAACAAAAAAATCGAAAGCACCAAAACAAACGGACGAAAAGGAACAAATCAATGCATTCCAAATTCCAATCAATGCATTCCAAACGCTTTAAGCGCGTCGTCATAGCACGATACTTCCGGTTATATATCGCGATTTCAAGGGTTCCGGCGCTTGAAAACATCATACCGCGCGCGATAGTGGTCATTGCGCGCACTAGATAGCATGTAGCGCGCGCTAAAAAACAAATAGCGCGCGCTACCACAGTTCCTCATCCGCAAAATATGCCCGAACCTCGTCAGCCAATTTTTGTGCATTGCACAGGTTGCTTCTGGAGTTGCCATTCCAGCTTGGTACTTCAAAGTACAGGAACAGACGCTCATTAACCTGCCTGAGCATCTTAATGCGGCGCGACACCAGGGTTCCTGCCCCCCCATCTCTATCACAAAAGGAGGACCAAATGTCCTTCAGCACCCTGTTGCTCCCTTCCAAAAGATCACCCGAAAACATTCCTAGGCCATAGGGCCTTATGGCCTGAATAGTAACTGTTGCATCGTGCAACATCCAGTTTATATAAGGTGATCTTATTGCTGGACAAACCCACCTCTGGAAAGCCTGGGCAACCTCTGGAGCCTGCAATGCACCCTCTTCAAACATTGTGCCATACATGTCCCCCAGTAGCATGTACATGGCAACCACTGCTGTGTGCATTCTCATGTCACCCCCAAGGAGGGGGGCAAGGTCCTCCCAAACCTTTAGAAGGCACCAAGTCTCTTCCCCATCTGGCTCTGCCGTCCCCTGTAGTGCTATGTGACAACCAGACCTGTGAAGAATAGCCTGAACAGAGACCCTAGTACTGGGACGCACAGACTTGGCCAATCTGCGTACCAAGGCAGTGGTGACCTGCCTCCCTACAAAAATCAGAAGGTGCAGAACACATGGTATAAGGTGACGCCGCCTCAGAGGCACCTTCAACAACCTGCTCTGGACAACACCAAATATATCCATGGGCCTGCACTTGGCCCCAGGTGCAATAAGCCCTAGCAACTGCTCATCTCGCTCGGTGGTTCTATCCACATCCTGTTGCAACCACGTTGCACTGGACTTGCACCACGTCATGTAAGTGAACAGACTACCTGCCATCCAATGTGTAGTGACACCCGACAACCGACGCAGCCAAGGGCTATCCCCACCGCAGAAAATCCTACAGCGTCTGGATGCACCCCGAATGGGAACCACACCAGTGTCAAGGGCACTCTGCGAAAAAAGCAAGATTGTTAGCCCAGACCTGGGACAACACAGAGGTGGACTTCTCACCACAAAGGGCGACGTTAACAGTCCAGTGGTAGGACAACATCCTTGCCAAGTGACCATGGTTGGCAAAGGAAATGGACATCTGGCACCACGATTCCCCCTCACAAGGCAACCCATCCCCCCTCACAATGATCCACAGCTCTCCTTGGCACTCCCTGGGGTATTGGAGGTTAGAAACAATGGAATCAAAGGAAAATATATAGTCAAAAAAGTGCTGCAGGGGCCACTGCGAAAAGACTGTGACCCCATCTGTGTGCACGGCAACCTCTAAATGCTGCCTACTTGCAAGCTGGTTCCATTCTGTGGCGAAACTAGCATAGGAGGGGAGAGAAAAAAGGTGTGTGGGGACCTTACTTCTCGTCCAAGTAATCAAATCTTTGTACCTGAGGAAAATAGCGCGCACAACATGGGGACGTAGCGCGCGCAGAAGTCAACGAAGCGCGTGCTATGAGCGGAAGTGCGCGCAATGTCACACGCAAAGCGCGCGCAATAATACCTTCTTCTTGGAATCTTCAGGAGCAGGACCAAGTCCACCACCGACAGGGGTGTGACGGCGTTGGCAGCCTCGGTCCTGCGACGCTTCTTCTCTGCTTCAGACACGGGGATCCTTTTTTCCAACCTGGCCCACAAGGACCGTTGGACGGCAGACCCTGAGCAAAAAAACTCAACTAGGTCCGCCAAAAGGTCCTGGTTCTTCCACAGGGACCACCCATAGTGGGGGCCCAAAATGTTTGCAATCTTCCCTGACATTAACAGCGTCAGATGTGGTGCCGGAAGAATCTGAAACGTTAGAAAAATAGGCGTTTTTGCCCTGCTTATTAGGACATGGGGTTACAAACCCAAGACCCCGAGCCATAGCGCGCGCTATGCTGCGCGCTATAGTTTTGTAGTGCGCACTGAGCCATCGCGCGGCAATACCCTGTAGCGCGCACACAGGGAAAGTTTGAGCGAGAAACTCAACGGTGGCGGCCGGGAACGGGATTCGCAAGTGGCGGACCTCAGTTTCAAAAACTGCAGTTTAGGGCCAAAAACAGCCATTTTTGGGCCAAAAAAGCCCTGGAACACATTCCAAACGGCCAAACGAAGGGAAATGGTCGGTACACTCCACGTGCAGCTTGACTTCCCCGTGTCAACGAGCTCTTTGCGGCCCTCTAACTCCATGATATGTCCCGGAAACGGCCCAAAAAGGCCCCCAGAAGCTCCAAATGACGACAGCCAAAAACCAAGAATAGGCCATATCTTTGGCTACATGGCTCAAAATGCGATTCCGAGGGCACCTATTCCACCCGCAACCCCCACCCCCACCCAACCCCCACCCAACCCAACCCCCCACTTTTGGTGGTTTCCACCCCTCAGAATTGCCCAAACGGACACCTAGACCCCAATACCTAGGCCCACTCGGCTGCAGCAAGCTGCAAGCTCAAGCCCAAACAGGTGGGTGCCCAAATGGGTCAACAAGGTCCAATAGGGGCAAAAAGATGACTTTTCTCAAAAATGATCCTAGACCATGTGCGACGCTAAAACAAGTGTTTTTGGACCGTTTTGAGCTTGTGGTGGCCCATTTTGGTCCTCCGAGAATCCCAAAATGCCTTGAAAATGGGCTGTTTTGGGACCAAAAATGGGTCAAAAATGGGTCAAAAACGCATTTTTCCAAACCTCATCCTAGACCATTTGGGGTGCACAAACGGGTGAAATGAGCCCATTTTGAGCCCATTTTGGGACATTTTGGCCCCTCAGAAGTCCAAAAAGCCTTGAAAGTGGGCCTCATGGTGATGGGGTTCACTTGCAAGCTGATTTCACTTTGTCAAGAGCCATCAATGTGTGAATCATTCTTGATGTCCTTCACCAATCATAGCTGATGTTCCCTCCCCCACCAGCTCGGTCCCAATATTCAGTCTTGATTAGCCCACAATTCTGCCAACCTATAGCAATAGTCATTGAATACTGTGTTATTGAGCAATTTACTCACAATTTCACACTCTATGACCCCTTTCGCTGGGTGTACACTACTCGTATTTCCTCGTGCAAGACCATTTTTTATGGCCATCGTTACAATGGACCGTGTGAAGGTACTGGAATCCTCCCATGCTGAGAGTACTTCTCAAAAAGCTAGACACAACAGTCCCAAAAATCTAAGCGGAGCACA
Source organism: Eutreptiella sp. 'Long Island Sound 2002' (assembly GCA_964036045.1). Taxonomy (NCBI): domain Eukaryota; phylum Euglenozoa; class Euglenophyceae; order Eutreptiales; family Eutreptiaceae; genus Eutreptiella; species Eutreptiella sp. 'Long Island Sound 2002'. Next base: position 123,884,895 of record OZ038382.1, read on the forward strand.
CCAACTCCACAAGGCCTTGAAAAGAAGCAAAAGGGACCAAGCATGAAAAATTCCGTGGCAGCTGTCATGCTATCTGACCCGGTCACCTCAACGAACAGAATGCCAACACGCCGGGATCAGATTGTTATTGAGCAGTATATAATTTTAGGCCAAGGACGGAGACTATCTGATGATGTGGTACACACTTAGTCTGATGATCTGAAGGCTACACTGTAACTGCTAAGATCTGTTCACATAGACGCGTACGTGTTGAAATCTCAACACGTACGCGTTGGTTTTTTCTTTGTTGGAAATTTGTCATTTTTCATGCAAAATTCATGTGTGGGGTATCACCTTACCCAACCCAACCCCTCTTTGCACTTCCCCTACACCACTGGGTGCCACTGCAAACATTGCCGACCGTAGGTCGCCTTCTCCCTCTGCAGAGTGTCCCGAAAACCATACTGAATTTCCCAAAACCTTGCTTTCAGATTGTCCTCTGACGCGTGCGTGTTGGAAGTGCAACGCGTACGCGTTGGGTGCGTGGCGCGTACGTGCTGGTGTTTCGACGCGTACGCGTTGGTAACTTAACACGTACGCGTCGAAACAGCAACGCGTACGTGTTAGATTACGGACGCGTACGCGTTGATCTGCTGGTGCGTACGCAGTTCGTACGCACCGCCTACGTGTTATGTGCTATGGCAGCTGGTTGGTCTAGAGGTATGAGCATGTTCCCTACGTTTCGGAACCCTGGGTTCGAACCCCTGCACACGCACTGTGTCTGCACCTTAGGATGAGGACACACAAGAGCAGGAGAGGGCGTGAGGCGACCCCAACCGCATGACCAGGGGCCCACAAAGGAGGTGGATTCCGGCTGAAGACGCGACGAGGAGATGCTTGCCAAAGACCTACCTAGTGGGGCAACCAACAAACACAGGCGCTGAAGACAGGCATTGAAATGAGACCACCAGCTGCCCTTGGTTTTTTTAGCTCCCTCCCTTGCAAAGCACATCACTGCACCACAACACCATGTTGAATGCAATGTGCATTGAAGACGTAGTATACTTGCCCAAAGCAATTCAATGGAATCCCAAATCAAATATCGTACACAAGAGCTGAAACACCATACAGACTCCTAAGGCGCGTTGGCCTTCCAATACGTTTTGTGTTCTTTCACGTGTGCTTGCTGTGTCCATGCACGCACCCATACATCCCACCCCCTCTTTAACAAACCCCAATCCAGATTATCATTTTTTACAACTTCCCTCCACCCTTTCACGAAAACTTGCCTCACCAGTCTACCTCTCCGTCCCCGTACCCCCCCTTTTACTTTCCTTGCCCCCCCCTTGAAGCTCCTAAACCGAATCTCTGTTTTCAGAGTCTTGTGCCTTTCTTCTGCCTTGAAGGCAGCAAAGGCGCCAAGGGCATGCCACTGCTTAGCATACCCAAGCATGTGGTCAACCCAAAGGTGCACCCACAGGGTTTGCCCCAGTTGGCACCTTTTGTGATGCACTGCCATTTGGGGTAGCACATTTTTTAGGGCTTCAATCTCTTGGGCTCCTAACAGCCCCTCCTTTTTGGCAATGGTTGCACTTGCTTGTGTAGTTGTGTGCCATCCACACATAGCCGTACCCATAGGTCCGGGTACAAATTTCCCTTATGGGCGGCCATCATGAGTCCCAGCTTCTCCCTCAAATTTGTACCGGCCCCCAGCAATGCGTGGTCCCCGTCCATTGCATTGTAGTCCACTACTGGTGGTGCACTAAGATCCTCCTTCACACGTCTGATTTCATCAAGGGGGCATTTGATCCTGGACGTGGGGATGGAGTACTGGAGGGCCCGCCAGCTTTTGCCCTCTTTGCGGCAATCCCACAGGAGGGCCTCGGCATGCCACATGTGATTTTTGGGCATGGGCCCTTCCGTCGTTTTCAAAATGAGGGTGCCCACGTTTTCGCCACCTTGCACTTGCCAGGTTGGGCCAAGAATGTCTGTGACTGCCGTTTGCAGTTCGGCCATCCGGTCCCATCTCTTAGTCCTTCCCAGCTGTTGGTACTCCTTGAACGGGGGCATGTTCCTTGAGGGGGGGAAAAAAAAACCTAGGGAAAGACAACAGGGGGGGGGGGGGTGCATGGACACAACAAGCTTCACATGTACAAGCAACATGCAACACGTACGTCTGCGCGTACGAGCCGCGTACGCGTTCCATTCTTAATGCGTACGTTCCACAACACCGAATCGTACGTGTCATGAACCCAACGCGTACGCGCCAGAAAAGCGAATCGTACGCGTCATGACCCCAGCGCGTACGCGCCAACACAGCAACGCGTACGATGCAACACCGTAACGCGTACGCACCACGTACGCCAGCGCGTACGCGCCCCTGCCACAACGCGCGCGTGTTGACGCACACTTCACCCATCAATCATTAATGCACAATGCATGCACATGCTACCCGGCACACAGCCGGAACCCAAGACTGCGCAGCAGCACGAGGTCCTCCCAGGACACCTTGCCAAGACCGACGTGGGTAAAAAACACCAGTGCGTAGCGCTCACCACGCCACGGGGCTGGCATGTGCAAAGCACCACTGCAAAAAACAACCCCATTCCGGGCATCCAATGCCACCCCATCCTCATCCACTCTGTCTTGGCCCTCTGGCCCTGCAACACATGCCATTGTGTAGGGACGGGTTCCCTTTGTGGGGAACACGAGCCCCGCCTCTTCCACACAAAACTCCCCACCTGAAAAATCACCAACAGTCACAATGGCACTCAAGGGCAAGTGGTCCTGGTGCTTGTGCCCTGGCATAGTGCTTGAAGGGGAAATACCATGTGGGATGCAGCGTTCTAGGGCGTGGTGCGGAACCCCCCCAATTTTGGGTGTTGTTAATATGGTTGGAACCCGGAATTTCACATGTTACATGGGTGCACTATGATGCAACAATGTGCCTTGCATGTTTCTTTTGCTCGATATTGCCCGTTTTACACCTTTTGCGATTTGATCTTTGTGTGCTCTAACTAGTTAGAACGGGGTTAGAACGGGGTTAGAGCACTAGTTATCGCGTGGGTTATCGCGCGATAACCTAGTTATCGCGGGGGTTATCGCGGAGGTTATCGCGCGATAACTAGTTATCGCGCGAGTTATCGCGTAGGTTATCGCGCTTCATTTTATGTTTCCCCTTTTTGCTTTAAATTAGCTCTCAAAGCTTTCATATTCTTTGTAATGGCCCTTGCTGCTGCCCACGCTTGGTGCGAACACCATCAAAAGCTCCTTGGGGTCCGTCGCCTTGGCGGTCCCGAGGGGTTTACGATGGGTGACGCAAACGTGAGGCGCCCTGTGGCGACTCGCTTTGAACATGGTGTGGACTTTGGACTCCTTGTCCATAAGTCCCCCTTCATGGCCGACCAGAGAGACCCCCTTGTTCTCAGCAACTACATCTTCGAGTTGCTAGAGGTAAATCCAGGGGTTGCTGGATTGTTGATTCAGCTGCATCCCGAGGACGTGGACGCGGTGTTGGAGTCCGTCACCGCCCATGCCGAGAAGGGTGCGGGGACGAAGACGATCCTTTATGTGGGTCAGGAGGAAGTGGAGGAAGTGGAGGAGGTGGGGGCTCGGAGGGGGAAGGAGAAGCCCCACAGCCCCCTCATGATTAGTGTGCAGAAGGGAAGGATCCGACCGGGTAAGGGGAAGGGGAAGTCGGATGGATGGTTCCCCCAACCCCTCACTCACAACACCTGCCGGGTCTGCACTGACGACCCCGAAAACAAGCTCCCCATGCACTCCCTTTGCCCCACAAGGGAGTGAGAGCGTGAGTGGTATGGGGTCACCACTCCCAACATTATTTCGGGGCGGGGGGTGATTCTTTTTCCTTTTGGGGCAACACCCCCCCTTATTGGGGAGGCGGAGGAGGTGGTTGCCGCCGAGCCCTTGGGGGCCTTTAATAGGGACCCCAATGACCTTGTGCTCACCGTGGGGGGAAAGCTGGTGGTCAACCACCTCCTGGAGCACGATTTTTTGAGTGATGTGCAGCTGCAAAGTCTTTTGGATGATCTGGATAGGGTGCCTCTCTCAGAGAAGGCACCCATTTTCAATGAGAACCCCCCCATTGTCGGCGGGCCCCAAGATTCTGGGACCCGCCGCACATTGTATGGCAACTATGGGGGTGCCAACCACCACAAGCACAACCCCCACAAGCTCCATGATCTGCCAGTCCTCAAAAGGGTGGTAGATCGTGTGCTGGAGGCGGCGAAGAAGACTGTGGTGGGGGGTGTCGGATGGAGCTGCACCTGGTGGCCGGGTGGCCAAGACAGTCCAGTGTGACGGGGCGGTGAGGTGTAGGGGGAAGGTCGTAGCCAAGTGCTACGGCTACGACCGGGCGTTTTGCGCGCCGCCCACAAAGATGGCCTTTGTGTGCCATGCCAGGAGAGGGAGGAGGTGGAGGGGGGGGAGGAGGTGGTGGTGGTGGTGGACCCCAATTGGGTCAGCATTGAGCAATCTGCTCAGTGCTTGCTCCTGATGGGAACAACCACCGGGCATTTTTTGTTGTCGGGGTGGAGGAATGGGAGGGAGGTGATTGCCCCCCTCACTAATGAGGAGGTGGGGGGGGTCGCAGGCCACCCCAATCAGTGCCCCTTGGCCAAGGTGTGCCATGGGGAGGCACTGCCCTGGCCCTCCCTGCAAGGGCCCTGCCGGCATGTTGGGATTAAGGTGCCGCCGGGGTGCATTTTGGTGGTGAGGAAGGGATTGTATGGAGGAGTGGCAAGGGTTGCCCCTGAGGTCAAGGGGGTGGCCCAGGTGGTGGAGTGGAGGCAAGTGGGGGAGTATGCCGCCGTCACGGACTTCGTGTGGCTGCGGAGGATGAAGCTGGTGCTGGACGACGCCAAGAAGGAGGGCCAAGGCATGTGCCCATGTCACCAGGTGTGAAAACTTCCAACAACACCCTGCACTAACCCCTGCTCTAACTAGTTATCGCGCTAGGTTATCGCGTTCTAACTAGGTGCTCTAACTAGTTATCGCGCTAGGTTATCGCGTTCTAACTAGTTATCGCGGGGTTATCGCGGGGGGTTATCGCGGGGGTTATCGCGTTCTAACTAGGTTATCGCGCGAGTTATCGCGGTAGTTATCGCGTGTTTTTTTTTGTTTCTTTTGTTTTTCTCAGGCCACCATCCTGCAGCTGCCGCGTTTTTTTGTCAAGGACGAAGCCCAGGCGCCAAGGGGGGAAGGCCGGGAAAGCAGACGAAGCGGGGGCCTGAGGTGGTGGTTGTTGAGGCGGATGCCCCCCCCCCCCCCATAGGGGTAAGGGCCCCAACCCCTCCCCCAAGCCGTGGGAGGTGGCGAAGGTGGCGGCCTAGCCCCCCCCTGAGGCCCTGGATGTGGAGGCCTTGGGGGCCAGTGTGGCCACCCACGTGATGGACGCTTGCCAGGTTTTGGTGGAGCAAGCGGCCGCCACGGGGTCTTTGTGTGCTCTAACTAGTTAGAACGGGGTTACAACGGGGTTAGAACGGGGTCTTTGTGTGCTCTAACTAGTTAGAACAGGGTTAGAACGGGGTCTTTGTGTGCTCTAACTAGTTAGAACGGGGTTAGAACGGGGTCTTTGTGTGCTCTAACTAGTTAGAACGGGGTTAGAACGGGGTCTTTGTGTGCTCTAACTAGTTAGAACGGGGTTAGAACGGGGTCTTTGTGTGCTCTAACTAGTTAGAACGGGGTTAGAACGGGGTCTTTGTGTGCTCTAACTAGTTAGAACGGGGTTAGAACGGGGTCTTTATGTGCTCTAACTAGTTAGAACGGGGTTAGAACGGGGTCTTTGTGTGCTCTAACTAGTTAGAACGGGGTTAGAGCGGGGTCTTTGTGTGCTCTAACTAGTTAGAACGGGGTTAGAACGGGGTCTTTGTGTGCTTTAACTAGTTAGAACAGGGTTAGAACGGGGTCTTTGTGTGCTCTAACTAGTTAGAACGGGGTTAGAACGGGGTCTTTGTGTGCTCTAACTAGTTAGAACGGGGTTAGAACGGGGTCTTTGTGTGCTCTAACTAGTTAGAACGGGGTTAGAACGGGGTCTTTGTGTGCTCTAACTAGTTAGAACGGGGTTAGAACGGGGTCTTTGTGTGCTCTAACTAGTTAGAACGGGGTTAGAACGGGGTCTTTGTGTGCTCTAACTAGTTAGAACGGGGTTAGAACGGGGTCTTTGTGTGCTCTAACTAGTTAGAACGGGGTTAGAACGGGGTCTTTGTGTGCTCTAACTAGTTAGAACGGGGTTAGAACGGGGTCTTTGTGTGCTCTAACTAGTTAGAACGACGTTAGAACGGGGTTAGAACGGGGTCTTTGTGTGCTCTAACTAGTTAGAACGGGGTTAGAACGGGGTCTTTGTGTGCTCTAACTAGTTAGAACGGGGTTAGAACGGGGTCTTTGTGTGCTCTAACTAGTTAGAACGGGGTTAGAACGGGGTCTTTGTGTGCTCTAACTAGTTAGAACGGGGTTAGAACGGGGTCTTTGTGTGCTCTAACTAGTTAGAACGGGGTTAGAACGGGGTCTTTGTGTGCTCTAACTAGTTAGAACGGGGTTAGAACGGGGTCTTTGTGTGCTCTAACTAGTTAGAACGGGGTTAGAACGGGGTCTTTGTGTGCTCTAACTAGTTAGAACGGGGTTAGAACGGGGTCTTTGTGTGCTCTAACTAGTTAGAACAGGGTTAGAACGGGGTCTTTGTGTGCTCTAACTAGTTAGAACGGGGTTAGAACGGGGTCTTTGTGTGCTCTAACTAGTTAGAACGGGGTTAGAACGGGGTCTTTGTGTGCTCTAACTAGTTAGAACGGGGTTAGAACGGGGTCTTTGTGTGCTCTAACTAGTTAGAACGGGGTTAGAACGGGGTCTTTGTGTGCTCTAACTAGTTAGAACGACGTTAGAACGGGGTTAGAACGGGGTCTTTGTGTGCTCTAACTAGTTAGAACGGGGTTAGAACGGGGTCTTTGTGTGCTCTAACTAGTTAGAACGGGGTTAGAACGGGGTCTTTGTGTGCTCTAACTAGTTAGAACGGGGTTAGAACGGGGTCTTTGTGTGCTCTAACTAGTTAGAACGGGGTTAGAACGGGGTCTTTGTGTGCTCTAACTAGTTAGAACGGGGTTAGAACGGGGTCTTTGTGTGCTCTAACTAGTTAGAACGGGGTTAGAACGGGGTCTTTGTGTGCTCTAACTAGTTAGAACGGGGTTAGAACGGGGTCTTTGTGTGCTCTAACTAGTTAGAACGGGGTTAGAACGGGGTCTTTGTGTGCTCTAACTAGTTAGAACGGGGTTAGAACGGGGTCTTTGTGTGCTCTAACTAGTTAGAACGACGTTAGAACGGGGTTAGAACGGGGTCTTTGTGTGCTCTAACTAGTTAGAACGGGGTTAGAACGGGGTCTTTGTGTGCTCTAACTAGTTAGAACGGGGTTAGAACGGGGTCTTTGTGTGCTCTAACTAGTTAGAACGGGGTTAGAACGGGGTCTTTGTGTGCTCTAACTAGTTAGAACGGGGTTAGAACGGGGTCTTTGTGTGCTCTAACTAGTTAGAACGGGGTTAGAACGGGGTCTTTGTGTGCTCTAACTAGTTAGAACGGGGTTAGAACGGGGTCTTTGTGTGCTCTAACTAGTTAGAACGGGGTTAGAACGGGGTCTTTGTGTGCTCTAACTAGTTAGAACGGGGTTAGAACGGGGTCTTTGTGTGCTCTAACTAGTTAGAACAGGGTTAGAACGGGGTCTTTGTGTGCTCTAACTAGTTAGAACGGGGTTAGAACGGGGTCTTTGTGTGCTCTAACTAGTTAGAACGGGGTTAGAACGGGGTCTTTGTGTGCTCTAACTAGTTAGAACGGGGTTAGAACGGGGTCTTTGTGTGCTCTAACTAGTTAGAACGGGGTTAGAACGGGGTCTTTGTGTGCTCTAACTAGTTAGAACGACGTTAGAACGGGGTTAGAACGGGGTCTTTGTGTGCTCTAACTAGTTAGAACGGGGTTAGAACGGGGTCTTTGTGTGCTCTAACTAGTTAGAACGGGGTTAGAACGGGGTCTTTGTGTGCTCTAACTAGTTAGAACGGGGTTAGAACGGGGTCTTTGTGTGCTCTAACTAGTTAGAACGGGGTTAGAACGGGGTCTTTGTGTGCTCTAACTAGTTAGAACGGGGTTAGAACAGGGTCTTTGTGTGCTCTAAGTAGTTAGAACGGGGTTAGAACGGGGTCTTTGTGTGCTCTGACTAGTTACAACGGGGTTAGAACGGGGTCTTTGTGTGCTCTAACTAGTTAGAACGGGGTTAGAACGGGGTCTTTGTGTGCTCTAACTAGTTAGAACGGGGTTAGAACGGGGTTAGAACGGGGTCTTTGTGTGCTCTAACTAGTTAGAACGGGGTTAGAACGGGGTTAGAGCGCCAGTTAGTGCGCAGGTGCATAGTGCACTAACCTCTGCTCTAACTAGTTATCGCGGTAGTTATCGCGCTCTAACTGGGTGCTCTAACTAGTTATCGCGGGGGGTTATCGCGTTCTAACTAGTTATCGCGGGGGGTTATCGCGGGGGTTATCGCGCGATAACCTAGTTATCGCGGAGGTTATCGCGTGGGTTATCGCGTGTGTTTTTTGGGCCCTTGCTTCAAAACCCTCCCTCATTTCCTGCCCAGGCCCTCTTATTCTTCATGGATAATGTTGTTAACGAGGCCCTGAGGGCTCTGAACACAGCTAACCTCCGGCGGTACACCGATTTGCAGTGCCCCAAGGCCCGGCGGCGGCGGTTGAAGGCTGTTCAGCGGCTGGTGCGAGTTCTATTGGGTGGTCCGAACATTGTGTGTGGCACCAACACCAAAGGAGAAGTCTGTTTAAGTGATGGGGCGTGCACTGCCCTGTATGGCCCACTTGGTGGCCATCTTGCATTCACAGCTCAGGAGCATGAGGCCCTGAGCATGCTACCCATGGCATGCAGCATGCATCTTTCCCAGCGGGCCCTTTTGCGAATGCCCCGCCGTTGCACACAACGGGACCTAAGGACTGTTCGGCAACGGATCATGCCCTACTTTCCCCAAGCAACCATTGTAAAGTCTACCACAGGCCGCAATAGGGCAGCTGCCCATGTGCCTTTGCAGTCAATTGTGCAAAATGCAATATCTATGGCCCGAGTTATTGGGAAACCCCCCCCTAGTGGCGTTGCCATTGTTGTCATTTCGGTTGAGGCGACTTCCTTGTGGAAGGCATCCTCTACCCGTGCGGATGTAGGGGTCAATGTATGGGGGGGGGCAAAGTATGCTTCGAAGGTGAAGCTATGGGCCTCATGGTTTTGCATGGATGGCGGGGATGAACAGGCTTTTTTGAGAAGCCTGGACATCTCCGCCTACCTCAACCAAGAGGTGAGGGATGTGGAGGAGGACGTTGTCCTCTTTCAAAACCAATTTTTGACTTGCACTGTCATTTTGACGGGGGATGGGAAGGGGATGCAAGCAATGGGGGGGGCTGGGTCTAAGTGTTGGTTGTGCAAAGACCCCGGGGCCAATGGTATTGTTGAGCAAATGGGGGTGGAGTCCACCTCAAGATGGGGGGCATTCTTGAGAAGTGTGACCCTTGATAGGCGGCCGGGGGGACTACCAACATGCAGCATGCCGCATCCTAAACGGCATTGCAAAGCGCACTGAGACCACCCTTTAGGCCGTCCCCCCTGGTACCCCCCGAAAAGGAGGAACATTTTTCAGTTTTCCTCCATTCCAACGGAGCATCGGCATGGGCCTTACAAGAGGAGGCTCAAAAATTGTTTTAGGGGTTGGTCCTTGGTGAGGCCAAGTATGTCCCTCCGCCACATGCACCATTGCATGTCCATGAACGCCCTGGAGCAAGGGCTTTTGGGACTGGAGGCAGCCAAAGCCTCAGACATTGATGACTTTGTATGAAAAACGACCATACATGCTTTGTGCCAAGTGTTTTGTGTTGTTTGTCCTAGTGGGGGATGGAGGAGGGGTGCGCGATAACTACCTGCGATAACTGCGCGATAACTGAGTTATCGCGCGATAACTAGCGCGATAACTAGTTAGAGCAAGGTGCTCTAACTGCGTTCTAACTCTGTTCTAACTGTGCTCTAACTCTTTGACCCCCCCCAAAAAAACCACCCCTACAATGAGGGTTATGGGGGGAAAGAAAGGGGATGGGGGGTTTTTGAGGGTGCTGAATCCATTTTTTTAGGTGGTTTGCCCCAAAATTGAGGGTAGGTGGGTGTTCCAGAAATTGCGTTCTAACTAGGGGTTCCGCACCACGCCCTAGAACGCTGCATCCCATGGTTCACTTGGACGGCAGTCCAAGTGAACCACGATGGCAACCGTGCGCGCCCGTAGGCGTTGATGGCCCGGCACACCTTCGGGAAGTTGCGTGTTGCAACCGCCACCCGGACATTGCCACGCTGCACCACCCCAAACATCGCGGAACGCAATCGTACTCCCCACCTGTCCTTGGACTGCCACACCCCCCCATCCAACCCCTCCAACAAAAAACATATGTGAGAGGAGGGGAGAGCAGCAGCCCCTGGGAGTCAACTCCCACCACCCTTGCCACCGCCGGGCTGCTCCGCCGGCTTGCCGGACTGTAGACTCCGGACATTGTACTTGTCCGTCAATGCCATAAGGGCTGTGAGAGTCTTCTGTCCCTGTGATGTCTCCCTGCCTCTTGCATCCTGCAGTGAATCCCTCAGGTCCTCAATGGATGTGGTGGCTTGGACAAGGCCATCCCTGATTTCCATTGCTGCCAGCTGCAAAAAATTCTTCTGATCTTCCACATCTTTCCCCCCCTCCCCAGGGCCAGGGCTGGATGGGCCTTTCTTGCTTGCCCTCACAGAGGCATCCTGCAGCTTCACTCTTAACTCCCTAATCTCACTGTCTTTTTCTCTTCGCTCATCCTCCCACTTTACACGCTCTTCCCTCAGCATGTCCTCTGCAGCTTTCTGTGCCGTCGCACTCTCCTTGCGCACCTTCTCAAGTTCCACAATTCGCGCCTTTAGCTGCGCCTGTGTGTCTTTGAGGTGCTCGCGCAGTGGTCCTGAGGGGGAGATGGGGGGCTGTTGGGGGACTACGGCCCCCCCCTTGGCACCAAGCTTTGGTTTCTTGGCGCGGGACATACGAGAACCGTGCCGCGATTGGTCGGTGTCGTAGCCCTCCTCATCCCCCCCTGTCCCCGTGTCCCTCTTCCCCCCAACCTTCCCCGCAAGGAGAAGCTTCCACCTCTCCATTGCACCCTCCACCTCTGCAACAACAGCAGCGTCGGTGATTGGGAGGTAACCCGCCACCCCTGACCACTGAGCACGCTTGGCCTGCTTGAGCTGCCCTCCATGCACACGCCATGTCTGCACGTACCTGTGGCTGTCACCTTTGATCTGGTACAAAGTCCCCCCAATAAAAACTGCTGCAGGGTCCCTGCCAACGGCATGGCCCTTCATCCACATGGGAAAGCGGACCATCATGGGCTCAAGCCATGAGACCGCACCACTGTCTTCCTTTACCTTTGCCTGCAACGTAACCTGATCAAAAAAACTATATTTGGCAACATCCCCAACATGGACGTTGTCCACCACATCCTCCTTACTCACCTGCACCAACTGCCCTGCAATTGTCCCTATCGACTCAGGGTCCGGGGCAACCAAGGGAGCGCCTGGGGGGCTCTGAAGAAGCGCCTTCGGCTGCAGCGCCTTCCGGCCCGAATCCGGAGGCGTCGGGTGCACTTGTGCTTCAGAGGGCCAAGGGCGCCGCTCCTTGTACTTGAAGGGGGTGACGTTCAACTGCAAGAGGAAAGCGTAGAGACACGTTAATTATGAAACAACACGTGTGGGCAGCGCACGCAACACGTACGAGTTGGTGCATTAGCGCGTACGATCTACTGGGGCAACACGTACGTGGTGGTACGTCAATGCGTACGAGGCGCTCGGGCAACGCGTACGTGTTGCTACCCCAACACGTACGATCTGTGTGGCCTACGCGTACGTGTTGGTAGGTCAACACGTACGCACCAAAAACGTAACGCGTACGAGGCACTTGCGCAACACGCACGCGGTGCGTACGTGCCACATGCGCAAGAAATGCATACCCCCCCATAATTATCACAATGGTCCATGCACCCACATGAGTACGCCATTCCGCCCGTGTTATTTTGCGCTCTTACCCACAGTGGTGTTGTCTGTTTGATGCAAGCGGTGCGCATACCCTGCATGGCAACTCACGCCAATGTGTTGTTCCTTCCTCGGAGGCCCTGGAAAAGCAGCTGGAGATTTTCGCTTCTACACTGCAACGTGCAACAGTTCCAGCGACTGAGAACACACGAGAGGAAGGGCCCCAAGTGCACCCTGCACATACAGGGCAACTGCCTGGGGTGCACGAGTGTCGGCTGCTGACATGTGAAGAAGTAACCCCCATGGTGGATTGGGTACGCACGGTATGCACCACGGATATCGAGACACATGCAGCACAGACCCCGGAACTGGAGGGTACGCATGTAGCAGCCCTGTCCTCGCGCATCTGGGACCTGAGGTTCAGATCAGGTGTCTGGGATAAACAACTGCATCGCATGTCCTGCGCATGCAGGGTGCTCGAGGAGGACCGTGTGATTCACTCCTATCTGGGGGGAGACCGATTTGTACTGTGGGGGGTGGCAGAGAACAAGTCAGCGGCGCAGGCTGCAGTGGTGTACGATACGTTGATGTCAGCGCAAGCCCATGGCATTGTAGATGCGGCCGTTCGCCACAATCTGCTACGTAAAGGATATACTGATCTGCACTGGGCTGCCGATCATATAAATTCAGTGTACCCTGACCCAATGGATGCGACTCCTTTGGACGACGCAGACCCGGCTCCACGACAACATCGACCCAAGGCGCTGTTTGGTGCGCCTTCCATTTTCTCGATTTTAAAATGGAAGACGGTGGAACAGGGAGCGGAGGCGTGTGTCAAATGGCGCAACATTGTGTCATTCAAGTTTCACATCCTCCGTTCTTATGCACGACTGATTAGCCGCTCACTGCAGCTTGTTGTGAGTGAAGTGTATAGGCTTCTTCAGACATTGGGTATGCCTACCATGACGGGTGTCCGTGATATGCTGGGATCTTTAGGGAGGTTCATGCCAGTGTGGAGCACGGTGCAGCCGGATGAGGCCGACATGGCCGACATGTTCTGGCACATACCTAAGGACGATGTAGTACCCTCACTTGATTTGATTTTCAGCCTTCTGGAGCGCGAACGACGCGGCTGTGCAGAATTCTTTTCTCTGCATAAATCTGGGGAGAAGACCCTGGATCGCATCGGCACAGCCACCTGTGCAGATTTTCGGGTGATCTCCAGGTCAGAATTGCTGGCCTTTGTTGAGTGGGACCTGCATCACAACACAGGTCTGGTGCTGGGCCAGCTTCTGTTACGGCAGGGGGATCGTGGGGTTCCTATTGGGGGGCATTTGTCTGCTCAACTAGCCGAGCTTTGGGCGCTGGCCCGTGAGCTGGGATGGGTTTTCGGTGAGCGGAAGCCAGAGCTCATGAAGGCTTGGCAAGAGGCTCTCCGTGCACGTGCGTGTGATCCCAAGGTGCGGGTCGATATTTCTGATGTCTGCTTGTCAGTTATTGACCCGGTAGAGCAGGTACATGCCTCCTCTCACCCTTCCCATTCTCATGGCAGAGTTCTGGCGAGCACTGACCGCGCGTCAGTGTTTCGGGGAATTTTGAGGCAGGATGGTTTTGGGGGGTGGTGGAGCCCCACAGATTTTTCGTTTGGATCTCTGGACATTTCAGGTGTCCGCATCGACCTGCTGGCGACGTCCCTCTGGGATGCGGCTCCTGATGGGCGCATGGGGACCGTCGTGGCGTGTGCACCCCCCCGTGACAGGGCGCTGCTGAACGACTTCTTCAAGGAGCTGGATCCTGTGGAGTGTGTCATTGGGGAGGCCAAGCGGGGGTGGTGGGGATGGAGCACGAGGGTTTCAGATCCTGAGCCCCATGTTTCTGCACAGCCAGGTGTACTTTTTTCTCGCTTTCGTGACAATATCTACATTATATTTATGAACATTTGCCCTGCATTGTTCCCCAAAGTCCGCGAGGCAGTCATGGTCTTCTTGAATTGTTTGTACGGTATTCCCTTAAAATGGGAACCCACGTCTGTCTGTGCGACTTGGGGAGAATGTGCCTGGCGTGTCCTGCCACTGGGGTTTTCACTGACCAGGAAGGGAGTTATCTGGAGCCTGACGGAAGGCGCGACATGTGGCGAGTGGCTTCGGTGGGTTCCCGCGGGGTCTGCCAATGCTAGATTGACACTGACCTCGATGTTGCCCTCGCTGTTTTTGAAATCCGTCTGGTATGCTGCATCCCAGGAGGATATTGTGGCTAATTTCAGGTCCCTGGTCTGGGGAGTGGGGTGGAATTCTTACCCCAAGCATTGGTGGTTGCCCTGTCTTCAAAAATTTGTTCGAAGATACGGCCTCTCAGGCCTGATATCCCTGGGCTCTGTGACCACATGGGTCAGGGAGGGCAAGCAGGCGCGCGCAGCGCACCTGGGAGTGGACACGTCTGGGGAGTCTGGGGAGTCCTCTGCTGTTTGATGGTGCAGTGCAGACTATTGCTGATTTTTTGAATATAGGACAGGTGAGTGTAAGTACGAGAACGAAAGGCGGGTTGGTGTGTATGGGTGACAGCACAGCGTAGATGAGAGGGCGTGAGGGGACGAGGAGTTAAGTATGCCGCGGTTGCAGACGCAAGGTATACCACTGTCAGGAGACCATGTAGCATGCATGTGGGTGTGCTTATCCGACCCGGACCAACTGGACCATCGCCACTGTGCTGCGCACCTTTTGCACTAGCCTCATGGATATGATCATGTCTGTCTGAGGAGTTCTTGTACGTGTTTGCTCGCCCTTGCAGCCTGTCGCCGTCGGCCGCTGCACCACCCAGTTCTGCTCCACCGCCTCCGCAACACTAGCGGGCGCCACATGCAGGGCATGCCCCATGGCTGCCCACTCCATCCATTCCGGCCCATCCTCGTCCCGCCTCAACACGTAACCACACGTGGCAAACGTGAACACCAACGAACCTTTCTCAACCGTAAACCGTGTCCCGCCGTCAAAACTTGCCTTTGGGAGGTACCAACGGTGAAACCGGGCCAAGGGACATGGTGGCTCCTCGGGGCCGGGGGGGCACTTAAAAAAGAAAGTTGCACCATGCACACCATGGCCCAAAATCACAACGTCACCACAATAGGGGATAGCTTGCCGTCGCCGAACAAGCAACGGAGCCGAAAAATGGGTAAAAGATTCCCAAGGGATAGGAACACCTTTGGCATCTTTCAGAAATTGAACCATAGGAGGAAGGGCATACAATTGGCGAGCAAGATGCACCTTTGACATGGTGGCAGCATGCTCCAAAGGGACAAACGGGATGAACAAAGTGTAGCGCCCCTTTTCCCCACCACCTGCCCCGCGATGAAAGGTGCAACCTTTTAAAAGAAGGATGTCACCCAATTCCATGGAACACACATCCCAACGATTGGACTCATGTTGCCCAACCTGATGTGAACCCACTCCGACTTGCAAAGCACACTCGGGAGGAACATTGTCCAAGGGAATAAAGACTTGGATGCAATCCTTCATCCAAGGTGGACCCATAAGGTTGTGATCCGAATGGACCAACTGATACCCATCCCATGGGGCACATGGGGTACAATGTAGCAATTTCAGATCCACGGGTTTCAACGCACTCCACTCAACACCCTCAATGCGCGTCACCGCACCCAACACTTGCGTGCGCAACTCCTCTGGCAACCATTTCGACGACCGTTTTGTTTGCTTCCGAATCACGTTGGCACTTGCATAAGTGTCATCTTCCAACGTAATCACCTCCCAATCACGGGGGGCAATGTCAACGTTTAAAATGGCTTCGCCAATAACAGCATCAAACGAATGCCGTTCAATGAAATAACCGGCATGTGCAAACCCATGCACATTTTCAACGGGTGCGTCCGGAAGCAATTGGTTTGAGGGCAAGGGCATATCACAAAAAAATGGTGTGGGTGCACCGTAACCCAATGCAAAAAACTCTGCTGCGGTTGCATACACATACGGCGTTGAGCAATCGGGGTGGTAATTTACCGAAAGGGGTGGGGGCACGCATTGAATGGGGCCATGCTCATTCCATTCATCCGATGCACAACCCATGTACCGGACAAAGGAGTCCGTGCGACAAATGCTATCCACGTCACTGGCAACGGGATTGGGGAAAAGGGTACCATCATTGAGCACCGCATATTTGTGGGTAAGGGTCTTGGCAACTCTCTTACGCAAGGACGCATTCATAGTTGTGAAAAGTGCGTCACGCTCACCAACACTCAAACTAATGGAAACCATGAGCAAACGCTCACCCACAAACTCATACAAAGCAGCAGGGAGAAGGGTGTGGGGCATTGCATCGGCATTGGGCCATGCAAGAACGGAACGACTATCAACAACAGCAATAACACCTAGTGCTTGCGCATTCACATCCAAAAGCAAAAGATCTTGCCATGAACTTGGCAATTCCGGGAGACCCTTAATGTCTTCCTCACCCAACGCTAAACGAACAACAACAACACCATGAACACCGTGAGCAAGATCTCCTGCCTCACGAGTGTCCGTGAACCAACGCTCCACCGATTCATCCTCCTCCAACAACCCAACCACCAAGGCCCGCCTCACAATCTCGGCGGGCCTATTGCCGTCGGCCACCACCTCATCCTCCTCCTCCACCTCCTCCTCCAAATCCACGTCTCCCTCCACCACGTCTTGACCCACACTTGTCCTTGGCGCCCTCCTTGCCACGGCCCCGGCGTCGGTGGGAGGCACGGAGACCTTCCTCGCCACCTTCTTCTTCGCCGGTTTTTTCTTGCCGGGCATGTCGTGCAAAAAAGCACTAAGAAAAGGAAAACAGACATGAAGCACAGTAAAAGTTTTTCTTTGTCACGTCAAAAGGAGCACAATTCAACCGCCAGTACTGCAGACAGCGTACGGGCACCATAGGCAGCACGCACGCGTTGCGATCTGAGTGCGTACGCGCCAAAATACCAACGCGTACGCGCCAAAATACCAGCGCGCACACACTCAGAACGCAACGCGTACGCACTCAGATCGCAACGCGTACGCGCTGGTTCGCTGGTTCATGTGCGTTACAAAATCAGTGCGTACGCTAACGCGTACGCATACATGTGAACAAAATGGGGCAGATCTTAGCAGTTACAACCACCTGTGTATTTTATCCAGGCGCTCCTTTTCTATAAAGAAACCCTTACGTCTGCAATGATGATGTTTGGTGTCGTCTCCGTTTTCCTCTTGAAGGTGTGCAATTTCTTTGTAGACCTCATTCGTCTATAGCTACACACTGGGTACTTCTTGCGGATCAACATGTCTACATTGCGACCCAAAAACACAAACACGAGTTTGAGATGGAAAACATTGAGACCCCGAGCTGGTGTTCGGTATTTGGGGGATACGAGGTCAAACAAGATTACCCCCTCAGGGTCAGGAGCCGTGTCAAATAGGGGTGTGTATTCAAACGATTTCATTGACCAAGGCGAAATTTCAGCACCTTTCATTTCATTCAATTAAGGTTTGAAAATCATCCTCTTTTTGTGTGTACTATTCTACAGCTGCACTAGGTACCATGTAGAGTGGCGAAAAAACAGTGTGGCATAATGTCACACGTGAACGTTGCTTGTGCGATGTGGAGTTGGAGTGAAGAAAAGCTCTTGCCACCATGGTGAGCAGTAATTATGGCACCTTTGTGGTCAGACCCTAATTCTGAGGGATTG
This sequence comes from Eutreptiella sp. 'Long Island Sound 2002', assembly GCA_964036045.1. Lineage (NCBI taxonomy): Eukaryota > Euglenozoa > Euglenophyceae > Eutreptiales > Eutreptiaceae > Eutreptiella > Eutreptiella sp. 'Long Island Sound 2002'. The sequence continues at coordinate 123,902,656 of OZ038382.1, forward strand.
CGGAACGTCTTGAAGCGTGTTGTCGCTAAGCCTTGTGGTGAGAAGTCTAATGTTGGTCTCGTGAGTATTTAGGCTGCAACGTACGCATAGGTTGAGTCGGGCACTCGAAAAATGATTGCTAAGGTAGGTCGTGTTGAAGTGATGGCAATGCGATGTGGATCCCCCATTTCCAATATCATTATATGGTGAGCATAACCTTGCATACCAGGAATACCTAGTAGTATACGGGTAAAAAAGGGGGTTTTGGAAGAAAGGGGTATGTGGCATGTACAGGTGGCTACTAATGTACAATGCACAATGCATGCATAGGTGAGTTGGGGAATACCTCTGGTTTGCCAATTATGATGATCAATGTTGTGTTTGGAACTACCCCATTTTGGGCTCTTGGGGTATACGGCCATATATATATATCTACTCAAGGCTCCAATACCTCAGTATACGGCCGTATACTCTGAAGTATACGGCTGTATACTTCGAGTATAGGGCCGTATACCGGGAGTATTTGTTTGCACCACGTGGTTGTTTCGAGTTGAAAAATTCCATTGTTGTGCCTTTTGTGCCCATCTTCTTGCATGCTTTGCCTTTGCCAAACAGTTGCACACCACTGGAAACCAATCTAGGCTCATACTTCACTCATGATTGCAATGTATGTCTCCATATGTGTCCATTTCAATCCATATTATATTGCTTCTTGCTCTCCTAGGCCCTCTTTTTTTGGCACCATGACTGATGCGGGCACTCATGCCTTGCTGAAGAAGTGGGCCGATGCCGTAACTCTCCGCACAGTGCACAGAGGTGTGTACAGCCCCGACAGCACACGCACCGTGTCTTGGGCTTCTCTTGAGAATTGTGCTTGGTCCACCTTGGACACCCCTGTGGCCCTGGTGAAGGTAACGTAACCCGGCGTTGCCCAACCCCACAGCCTCACTAACCCTTTGTTGTCGTTGTTTGACAACAACCCTAACCTGCAAGCTACTATGCTGCATCTCCATGACACGGATGCCTGCGCTGTCGTGGAGCACGTTAAAAACAGCTGTGGGGGACCGAATAGGGGGATGGGTTTGTATTTGAGGGAATGGGAGATGCCGGATGGCACTCCGGGGATTCAGGTCTCGGGGGACCTGGTTGCTGGCTGGCGCAAATGGGAGTGCAAGGCCCAACAAGTGCAGCGGGGGCATTGGGAGGACACCACCCCCCTCTACTCCCTCCACTCCCAATCGCCATGGTCCTGGCATGCTGATTTGGAGGGCCACACCCTCCCCACCTGGTACAAGGGTATTGGGATGCACCCCTCCCTTTTCTTCCCCCTCACCACCAGCCCCCTTTTTGGTGTTGAACACCATCGTGTCTCCATCCCCGTTCAGGTCGTCGATCATCATCATGTCGACGACCTCAAGGATTTGCCCCTATGGGGCCATGCTTTCCAAACTGGCTTCGTTTCTGTCGATTGGATGGAGAAGCTTCAGGATGAGTATGGGGAACTGAGGGGGGATGTGGGTGTCAATATTTTTAATGAGGATTGGCTCGCCGAGACTCGTGCAGGGGACAGTGACACCCGCCGCACGGTGACCCCAACCGGAGGGGGGTGCAATCTCCATTTTTGCAAGGGAGGTCCTTATACCCCACTTGGAGACTCATTTGGGTTGGAAGTGTCCGGTCGTGAATGTCACCACCTTTATTGTTGTGAAGGCCGGTACAGTGGATGTGGAAAAAAAACAGTGTTGGCACCGTGACATTAACCTCAGCTATGTTACCGGTCCGGATGAACACCATGTTATTTGCTTGTTCCCGATGTTTAGCCCCACACCCGATGATGGTTGTGCTGGGGATTTCATGGTTGCATCACACACGGGCCTCCCTGACCCTTGGGTGGTGGCCCCATTGGCCCCATTGGACATCGGGGATGTGTGGTTCGGCAATGCACTTACTGTGCATCGAGGAGGTATTTGCCCTTCCACTAACCCCAATCGGCCCCGTGTTTTTGGTTTCATTTCGGTTGGTACCTCAAGGTTCGACTACAACAACACTTGCCCTGTTGTTGTTCCCTTGGGCCAACAAAGCGGCCGCACCCCCCCATAAATCTCAAGGCCCTCATGCCACTTGTGGTGCAGTTCGTTGTGAGGTGTTGCTGGATGTGAGTGATGATACCACAGTTTTTTGTGTTACATGTGGTAACGTGTCATTGTGTGCCACCCAAGGCGCGGAGGGGCAGTGTGGTGCCTGTCAGGAGGGCGCTTGGAATCAGGGTGAGACAATGACGCAACACATTGGTGTTGCATGGGGTCGCTGTCCGGCCCCACTGCAGTTCTGCATGCCGGTTGATGGGGCCACTTTTTTTTGCAATTCATGAAAATTTGAGCCCCTGCACCCTTCGTGTTGAGGTTGAGGGTAACTCCTCATACGAGGAGTGCCCATTGCGGCAAATGCATGCTAACCCCTTGCCTTCTGTGGGCTCGGATGGGACTTTCCTTGCTTGTCCCCCGGTTCATTGGTGGTTTCGCGGGGTTTGATTGGTGGTGTTGCTTTGGCTTCCACCGATGCCACAATTGGTGGGGTTTTGCATTGATTTGCTCTTGGGCACCAGCACCACCTCATGGATGTTGCACTGGCGGAGAGCTACGGTTGGGTGAAGTGGTGGCCATTCAAGGCCATCTCAAGAAAGAAGAAGTCGTAGCCCAAGCCCAAGCGAAAGTCAAGGAAGGGCAAGGAGAAGGCCGGGGAAGAAGTTGAGGAAGTGGAGGAGGAGGAAGAGGAGAAGAATGAGCTGTGGTGCATCTGCAATGAGGTATTTGTTGTGGGCTGTGGGCATGGGTGGAAGTGTGTTGTTGTTATTCATTAAGTGTCATTCATTTGAAAAGGCATGGTCACCGGTGGGTTTTTTTTTCTGCCTGTCGTCAGCGCCTCTCTCTCTCTCTCTCTCTCTCTCTCTCTCTCTCTCTCTCTCTCTCTCTCTCTCTCTCTCTCTCTCTCTCTCTCTCTCTCTCTCTCTCTCTCTCTCTCTCTCTATCTCTCTCTATATATCTCTCTCTCTCTCTCTCTCTCTCTCTATATATATATATATATATATCCTCCAATCTACACCCCTCTCCCAACTCTAGGTGGCTCCACCACATGGCTCTAAGGTACGGGCGAAGGGCACAAAGTGCATACATGTGGTGGAAGGGGCTAAACTCGGTCAAAACGGGCTCAAAACGGGCCAAAAACACTTGTTTGAGCATCCCAAATGGTCCGGGATCACTTTTGGAAAACCGCGTTTTTCACCCATTTTTGACGCATTGTTGGTCCCAAAACGGCCCATTTTCAAGGTATTTTGGGATTTTCCATGGCCCAAAACGCGTCAGCACGGGCTCAAAACGGCCTAAAAACACTTGTTTGAGCATCCCAAGTGGTCTAGGAACAACTTTGGAAAAAATCATTTTTTTCGCCCTGGGTACCCCGGTGGACCCACCGTTGGCCCTCGCCGGGCGCGGGCCGGGCCGACCTCTGGCTGCACCAAGTGACCACAGGTGCGGGGGTCTAGGCGTCTCGTTGGGCAATTCTGAGGCTTGGAAACCACAAAAAGTGGGGGGTTGCGGGTGGACTAGGTGCCCTCGGAACTGGGATTTGAGCCACGTAGCCCAAGATACGGCCCGTGCTTGGTTTCGGGGTGTTGGTGCACATTGCGCAGATTTCGGGGCTTTTTCGCGCCTTTTTAGGCCGTTTCTCGGACATATCGTGGAGTTGAAGGGCACTAGAGGGCTCCTTGACACGGCGAAGTCAAGCCGCACGTGGAGTGTAGCCATCGTTTCCCATCGTTTGGGCGTTTCGCCCGAGTTTTGGGGGCTACTTTTGGCGAAAAATGGCTGTTTATGGCCCAAAACTGCGCAGATTTGGGAGGGCACCTCCCGACTTGGCCCCCCCGCCCCGGGCCGCCACCGGTGAGTTTCTGGCTCAAAACTTGGATTTGCCAAGGGCACCACCTAGGCTCTAGGATGGCTAAGGTAGAGTTAAGCCCGAGGCGTTGGGAAGGTGCAATGGCCAAAACGGAATGGTGACGTGCTTGTCGCTTGTTGTTAGCTAAATTTAAGGGGAGAGGGGTGTAGTAATATATATATATATATTACTACACCCCTCTCCCCTTAAATCTAGCTAACAAGCAACAACAAGCAAGCAACAACAAGCACTTCTCCTTTCCGTTTTGGCCATTGCTCGGCCTCATCGCTCCGGGCTCTACTCTACTCTAGCCATCCTAGAGCCTAGGTGGTGGCCTTGCCAAATCCAAATTTTGAGCCAAAAACTCACAGGTGGCGCCCCGGGGCGGGGGTGCGAAGTCGGGAGGTGCCGTCCCAAAGCTGCGCATTTTGCGCCCCAAAACAGCCTTTTTTGGCCCAAAACAGCCCCGAAACTCAGTCAAAACGGGCAAATGACGGCAAATGGTTACTACACTCCACGTGCGCCTCGATTGCCCCGTGACCAAGAGCCCTTTCTTGCCCTCTACCTCCACGATATGTCCGAGAAACGGCCCAAAAATGGCCAAAAATGGCCTGAATGTGCGTTATTTGTGTCAAACAGGCCCAAAACCAAGAACGGGCCGTATCTTGGGGTACGTGGCTCAAAACCGAATTCCAGGGGCACCTATTCCACCCGCAACCCCCCACTTTTTGTGGTTTCCAAGCCTCAGAATCGCCCAACGAGACGCCTAGACCCCCGTACCAGTGGTCACTTGGTGGAGCCGGAGGGCAGCCCGGCCCGCGCACGGCGCGCGCCAACGGTGGGTCCACCAAGGTCCCCGGGGCGAAAAAAATAATTTTTTCCAAAGTTGTTCTCAGACCACTTGGGATGCTCAAACAAGTGTTTTTAGCCCATTTTGAGCCCGTGGTGACGCGTTTTGGGCCATGGAAAATCCCAGAATGCCTTGAAAATGGGCTGTTTTGGCACCAAAAGTGGGTCAAAAATGGGTCAAAAACGCAGTTTTCCAAAAGTGATCCTGGACCATTTGGGATGCTCAAACAAGTGTTTTTAGCCCATTTCGAGCCCATTTGGACGGGTTTTGGCCCATGGAAATCCCAAAATGCCTTCAAAATAGGCCGTTTTGCGACCAAAAGTGGGTCAAAACTGGGTCGAAAATGCGTTTTTTTAAAAGTTATCCTGGACCATTTGGGATGCTCAAACAAGTGTTTTTAGCTCATTTTGAGCCCATTTGGACGGGTTTTGACCCATGGAAATCCCAATATTCCTTGAAAAGGGGCCGGTTTGGGAGCAAAAATGGGTGAAAAATTGGTCCAAAACACGTTTTTCCAAGAGTGATATTGAACCATTGGGGGTGCACAAACAAGTGAATTGAGCCCATTTTGAGCCCGTTTTGATCGAGTTTAGTCCCTTCCGCCACATGTATGCACCAAGTTGTACCCCTCGCATGTACCTTAGATCGGAGCCACATAGAGTATGGGAGAGGGGTGTAGATTAGAGGATATATATATATATATATATATATATATGTATATATATATATATATATATATATATATATATATGTATCCTCCAATCTACCCCCCTCTCCCAACTCTAGGTGGCTCCAGCACACGGCTCTAAGGTAGGTGTGAAGGGCACAAAGTGGTGCATACATGTGGTGGAAGGGGCTAAACTCGGTCAAAACGGGCTCAAAACGGGCCAAAAACACTTGTTTGAGCATCCCAAATGGTCCGGGATCATTTTTGGAAAAACGCGTTTTTGACCCATTTTTGACCCATTGTTGGTCCCAAAACGGCCCATTTTCAAGGCATTTTGGGATTTTCCATGGCCCAAAACGCGCCACCACGGGCCCAAAATGGGCTAAAAACACTCGTTTGAGCATCCCAAGTGGTCTAGGAACAACTTGAGAAAAAATCTTTTTTTCGCCCCGGGGACCCTGGTGGACCCACCGTTGGCCCCCACTGTGCGTGGCCTGGCCGGCCCTCCGGCCGCACCAAGTGACCACTAGTACGGGGGTCTACGTGTCTCGTTGGGCGAGTCTGAGGCTTTGAAACCATAAAAAGTGGGGGTCGCGGGTGGGCTAGGTGCCCTCGGAATTCGTTTTTGAGCCACGTAGCCCAAGATACGGCCCGTTCTTGGTTTCGGGTTGCTGGTGCACATTGCGCACTTTTTGGGCCTTTTTGGCGCCTTTTTGGGCCGTTTCTCGGACATATCGTGGAGTTCGAGGGCACCAAAGGTCCCTTGGTTACGAGAAAGTCAAGCCGCACGTGGAGTGTAGCAGCCGTTTGCCTTCGTTTGGCTGTTTGGAACCCTTACTAGGGCTGTTTTGGGCGAAAAATGGCTGTTTTTGGCCCAAAACTGCGCAGATTTGGGAGGGCACCTCCCGACTTGGCGCCACCGCCCCGGGCCGCCACCGGTGAGTTTGTGGCTCAAAACTTGGATTTGGCAAGGGCACCACCTAGGCTCTAGGATGGCTAAAGTAGAGTTAAGCCCGAGGCGTTGGGAAGGTGCAATGGCCAAAACGGCACGGAGACGTGCTTGTTGTTGCTTGTTGTTGCTTGTTGCTTGTTGCTTGTTAGCTAAATTTAAGGGGAGAGGGGTGTAGTAATATATCTACATATATATATATATATGTAGATATATTACTACACCCCTCTCCCCTTAAATCTAGCTAACAAGCAAGCAACAAGCAAGCAAGCAAGCAAGCAAGCACTTCTCCTTTCCGTTTTGGCCATTGCTCGGCCTCATCGCCCTGGGCTCTACTCTACTCTAGCCATCCTAGAGCCTAGGTGGTGGCCTTGCCAAATCCAAATTTTTAGCCAAAAACTCACCGCTGGCGCCCCGGGGCGGAGGCGCCAAGTCGGGAGGTGCCCTCCCAAACCTGCGCAGTTTTGGGCCAAAAACAGCCATTTTTCACTCAAAACAGCCCCCAAACCCGGCCGAAACGCCCAAACGAAGGGAAACGGTGGCTACATGCCACGTGCGGCTTGACTTTGCCGTGTCAAAGAGCCCTCTAGTGCCCTTCAACTCCACGGTATGTCCGAGAAACGGCCCAAAATGGCGCCAAAAAGCCCCGAAATCTGCGCAATGTGCACCCACACCCCGAAACCAAGCACTGGCCGTATCTTGGGCTACGTGGCTCAAATCCCCATTCCGAGGGCACCTAGTCCACCCGCAACCCCCCACTTTTTGTGGTTTCCAAGCCTCAGAATCGCCCAACGACACGCCTAGACCCCCGTACCTGTGGTCACTTGGTGCAGCCGGAGGGCAGCTCGGCCCGCGCCCGGCGAGGGCCAACGGTGGGTCCACCAGGGTCCCCGGGGCGAAAAAAAAGATTTTTTCCAAAGTTGTTCCTAGACCACTTGGGATGCTCAAGCATGTGTTTTTGGGCCATTTTGAGCCCGTGGTGGCGCGTTTTGGGCCACGGAAAATCCCAAAGTGCCTTGAAAATGGGTCGTTTTGGGACCAACAATGCGTCAAAAATGGGTGAAAAACGCGTTTTTCCAAAAGTGATCCTGGATCATCTGGGATGCTGAAACAAGTGGTTGTAGCCCATTTTAAGCCCGTGGGGGCGCGTTTTTGGCCATGGAAAATCACAAAATGCCTTGAAAGTGGGCCGTTTGGGGACCAAAAATGGGTCAAAAATGGTCAAAAACGTGTTTTTCCAAAAGTCATCACAGACTTTTTGGGATGCTCAAACAAGTGTTTTGAGCCCATTTCGAGCCCGTTTTGATGGGGTTTAGCCCCTTCCACCACGTGTATGCACCACGTTGTGCCTTTCGCACGTACCTTACAGCCGTATGGTGGAGCCACCTTGAGTTGGGGAGAGGGGTGTAGATTGGAGGATATATATATATATATATATATATATATATATATGGTTGGGGCTCTTCAGGTTGAATTTTTCTTTGATCGTCAACCTTTTCAGCTTCTTCGCGTCATTCTTCAATGGCCTACACATGTTTTTGCATGTTTGAGGGCAGTGGGGTTTGAACCAGGGACGTTACGGCGCAAGTGTAGCATGCATACCTCTTAGCCACCCGGTGCCATGGTCTTGCAATACAGTCGTATACCTTGTGTATACGGCCGTATACCCACGGTATACGGCCGTATACTCCCAGTATACGGCCGTAAACCGCGAGTGTACGGCCGTATACCTGCCCACCCATTCCGGGTATACGGCCGTATACTCGGGGGTATACGGCCGTATACGGGGGGGTATACGGCCGTATACTCATAGTATTTGTTGCCATTTTCAATCCATTTTGACTAGTTCTTTGTTAGAATTCCACCCTTTCTTCCCATGCGAGTCCAGTATGATCACTGGCCATCACTGATTACGAAGTGGCCGAGCCCGAGCTGGAGTTGGTGGCGCCGAATGCTACCGCGGGTCAAGTGGTCTCCGGTCGGGAGTACGAGCTAATCAAGACGGAATATTGGGACCGAGCTGGTGGGGGAGGGAACATCAGCTGTGAGTGGTGAGGGACATCAAGAATGATTCACACATTGATGGCTCTTGACAAAGTGAAATCAGCTTGCATGTGAACCCCATCACCACGAGGCCCACTTTCAAGGCTTTTTGGACTTCTGAGGGGCCAACATGCTCCAAAATGGGCTCAAAATGGGCTCATTTCACCCGTTTGTGCAACCCAAATGGTTTGGGATGAGGTTTGGAAAAATGCGTTTTTGACCCATTTTTGACCCATTTTTGGTCCCAAAACAGCGCATTTTCAGGGCATTTTGGGATTTTCGGAGGACCAAAATGGGCCACCCCAAGCTCAAAACGGTCCAAAAACACTTGTTTTAGCGTCGCACATGGTCTAGGATCATTTTTGAAAAAAGTCATCTTTTTGCCCCTACTGGACCTTGTTGACCCATTTGGGCACCCACCTGTTTGGGCTTGAGCTTGCAGCTTGCCGCAGCCTAGTGGGCCTAGGTATTTGGGTCTAGGCGTCCGTTTGGGCAATTCTGAGGGGTGGAAACCACAAAAAGTGGGGGGTTGCGGGTGGAGTAGGTGCCCTCGGAATCGCATTTTGAGCCATGTAGCCAAAGATATGGCCTATTCTTGGTTTGTGGCTGTCGGCATTTGGAGCTTATGGGGGCCTTTTTAGGCCGTTTCCTGGACATATCATATCATGGAGTTAGAGGGCGGCAAAGAAATCGTTGACACGGGGAAGTCAAGCCGCACGTGCAGAGTAGCCACCGTTTCCCTTCGTTTGGCCGTTTTGAATGTGTTCTAGGGCTTTTTTGGCCGAAAAATGGCTGTTTTGGCTCTAAACTGCAGTTTTTGAAACTGAGGTCCGCCACTTGCGAGTCCCGTTCCCGGCCACCACTGTCAAGTTTCCTGCTCAAACTTTGTGTGATTGTACTTCACACCCATAGGTATCATCCACCAAAATTTCACTCAAATCCAAAGCACCACGATGGAGTTCTGATTTTTTCCCATTTCGCGCGTGTTGCTTGTTGCTTGCTGCTTGCTGCTTGCTTGCTGCTTGCTTGCTGAACCTGGTAGGTCCACCCTAGACACTAAAAAGGGTTATAAAACCAAGACTGGTGTACAATGCATTGTACTTCCTGCCACATACCTGTACCAAAAAATTGATGTCTCTATCCGGCTATTGTGTGCCTGTCAAGTGTTGCATGTTCCTTGTTTCACGCATTACGGGGTGCCACGAGGCCCACGTTCAAGGCTTTTTGGAATTCTGAGGGGCCAAAATGGGCTCAAAATGGGCTCAAAATGGGCCTATTTCACCCGTTTGTGCACCCCAAATGGTCTAGGATGAGGTCTGGAAAAATGCGTTTTTGACCCATTTTTGACCCATTTTTGGTCCCAAAACAGCCCAGTTTCAAGGCATTTTGGGATTTTCGGAGTACCAAAACGGGCCACCACAAGCTCAAAACGGTCCAAAAACACTTGTTTTAGCGTCGCACATGGTCTAGGATCATTTTTGAGAAAAGTCATCTTTTTGCCCCTACTGGACCCTGTTGACCCATTTGGGCACCCACCTGTTCGGGCTTCAGCTTGCAGCTTGCCGCAGCCTAGTGGGCCTAGGCATTGGGGTCTAGGCGTCCCTTTGGGCAATTCTGAGGGGTGGAAACCACAAAAAGTGGGGGGTTGCGGGTGGAATAGGTGCCCTCGGAATCGCATTTTGAGCCATGTGGCCAAAGATATGGCCTTTTCTTGGTTTGTGGCTGTCGGCATTTGGAGCTTAAGGGGGCCTTTTTAGGCCGTTTCCTGGACATATCATGGAGTTAGAGGGCGGCAAAGAAATCGTTGACACGGGGAAGTCAAGCCGCACATGAAGTGTAGCCACCGTTTCCCTTCGTTTGGCCGTTTTGAATGTGTTCTAGGGCTTTTTTGGCCGAAAAATGGCTGTTTTGGCCCTAAACTGCAGTTTTTGAAACTGAGGTCCGCCACTTGCGAATCCCGTTCCCGGCCACCACTGTCAAGTTTCCTGCTCAAACTTTGTGTGATTGTACTTCACACCCATAGGTATCATCCACCAAAATTTCACTCAAATCCAAAGCACCACGATGGAGTTCTGATTTTTTCCCATTTCGCGCGTGTTGCTTGTTGCTTGCTGCTTGCTTGCTTGCTTGCTGCTTGCTTGCTAAACCTGGTAGGTCCACCCTAGACACTAAAAAGGGTTATAAAACCAAGACTGGTTCCACCAGCTCGGTGACCCGAACCCTAACCTAGGAACCCATTCTCGTGGGTCGGGGGGATGTTGCCAGTGCCCCCTCCGACCTGGCATGCACCACTGGCAAGGACACTGGGTACTATTACCGACTGAATGTCCGTGCCATTGCTGCACTGTATGATATTCAACTGCCCATTAGGGCCATTGCAAATATGAAGGAGGGGGTAGTTGAGGCCATTTGGGGGGCTGCACTGTGGTCGAAGAGCTCGTGGAAGGTGCGGGTTTTTTGGAGCACCGCGGGGGGAAAATGGAGCATTTCGGACTCCATCATGGTGCTCCAAAGTTTTGGGGGGACCCTGTCCCCCCGGAGCAACGCCAGGCCCTCCGAGACGAGTTGGCCACGAGGGCGGGAAAACAGCTTGGGGGTAGGGGACTGAAGCGGGCTCATGATGAGCCCGCTGAGGTGAGCGCCACCCCTGCAGCTCCCCCCACCCGGAAGGCCCCCAAGCTAGCCTTCTGGCTCTGCTGCTGCTGCTGTTGCTGTGAGCTCGAGGGGGCGTGGGGGGCTTTGGGGGGTGGGGGGGACTGAGGCGGCTGGCCGCCGTGGTGCATGCGGGGCCCTAGGGAACCTCGCTGTGCCCACCACCACTGACATTGTCAGTGCGGTGGTGGCGGGCTTGGGGAAGTCCCGGCTGAACATCTCCAAGGAGATTGGGGAGTTCAGCCGGACTTCCCTGACCTCCTCGAGGGAGGCCAATGCCTCCCTCGAGGAGGAGCTGAAGGTTGCCCATGCTCAGGGTGACGCCAAGGATAGAAGGATTGTGGACCCGTAGGCCAAGTTGGTCGAGGCCATCACAAGTGCCCATGACTGGCATCTTAAGGCCAAGGAGTTGGAGACGCAACTCCAAGCGGCCAAGGCCAGCATTACTACCCCCATCCAACCCCGCCCTTGCAGCTTTGTGCCGAGAGTTGGTGTAATACCGCAAGGTGCACATCTTGGGTGTACAAGTGCACAAGGTGCACTTCGGGGCTACAGGGACACGGAGGTAAGGGAAGGATTGGCGTTGTGCGCGCTTGTGCAGCGGGATCGAAAGGCAAAGGGAGCTAATTTGCCTTTTAATTCAAATGCACATGCGCATGCAAATCTTTCAAGGTGGTTCCATTGGACCACCATTCAAGTGTGGGATGCAGCGTTCTAGGGTGTGGTGCGGAACCCCCCCAATTTTGGGTGTTGTTAATATTCCTTTGGCTACCACGCGTAGAACGCATAGCACGAAATTTTGTCGCGTTTTTGCTTTTATGATTATTTTATGATATGCTTCCGGGGGGTTTTCGAGGGTGCCCGACGCAATGGAACTATCCGTTTAGCTCAATTCAACCATTTTCGAGGAGAGAAGCACAATTGCCTCCTGCCTCTGCCTCTGTCTTGGTGCTACGCGTGCTGCGTGTGTTGCGCGTCCTGCGTGTTTCGGTCCGGTGCCTCTGAGTCTGCCTCTGGAAGTCTTCCTACGCGTTCTACGCGTTCTGCAGGGGCTAAGCGCTTCACACCTATCATACCACCCCCGATTTTTTTTTTTTTTGCCATGCTTTCACCCGTGCACACTGCCACACACCTGCACTGGTTCCCGATGGAACTGAAACGTGCGTATTCCAACGACAATTGCCTTCTGCCTATGCGTTTGCCTTGGTGCTACATTGCCCACCTGTGTTGGGTGTTTTGTGTGTTTTCGTTTTTCGCTTCTGACGTTGCCTCTGGAGCCGTTCTACGCGTGCTACGTCTCTCTGCAGCATGTTTTTGTCCCAACATTCATAGGCCGCTTTGCTTTTATGGTGCAGGAGCCATGCCTGCACCCCTGTACCCCGCTACACATTCTCAATGGTTGCAAAAGGGTGGGAAGCTGGGAGAGTGGAAGCATCCGGAGAAACTGAAGCACGACGCCTTCGTTGTCTTTCAAATTAAACAAGCCACGAGTATGTGTGTGTGTGTCTTCGTTTTCATCTCGCTTCTCGCCTTGCACCGCTGTCCTGCTCACCCCCTTGTGTCGCAGCGGGGTGGCATGCCGGATGGGTCAATCCGAAGAAGAAAGGGGCCAAGGACAAGCAGGAGAAAGAATTTTGGTTGACGAACCTCACAACGTATCAGGTGTACCACGTTCACGGGTTTGCGGTTCATGTGACCACTATTTTGCGCTGCCTGTTGTCCCCTACCGCCTCTTGCACCTTTTCACAGGTCAAGGCCCCGAAGGGCAAGCCACATGCGCCGCATGTGGTGCAGGACGTCCGCAACAAGAAGGATGGCTACTGGAAATACAAAAAGGTGTTTTATGTGTTCTGCGCGTTTTATCCGTTCCCTTTTTCGTTGCCTCTGGATCTGCCTCCGGTTGTGTGTTATGCGTTTGGCGCGTTCTTGGCGCTCTGCGTGCTTCCTGTGGTGTTGCCTCTGGGGTTGCCTCCATGTGTCTTGCATGTTCTGCATGTTCTACAGATTCCGCGCGACCGGCTGTGGAGGTGGATCCAAGATGAGGGAACCACGGAGAGTTCGGATGAGGACGAGTCGGAAGAGGATTCGGAAGAGGAGCCGGAGGAGGCACAGGATGCGGAGGAGGAGGAGGAGGAGGAGGGCAGTGATGGTGCCAGTGTGAAGGACGTGTACGAGCCCTCCCTCGCCCAACGCGCACCCCGAAGCACCCACCTCGAGGTGGTTGCCCGCATGGCCGCAAAGGGGACCCCTGTGAAGGCGAAGCCAGAGGCAAAGCCAGAGGCAAGGCCAGAGCCGGAGGAGCTGTCCAGGAAGAAGAAGGAAAAGACGAAGAGTCCACCCAAGAAGAAGAGCAGCAAGGGCAAGAAGGTGGAGGAGAGGCCCAAGCATGTGCGTTACGCAGTGGAAGGCGAACCGCACAGGTCGATGCCAACAGGTGCAACCCGAGGGGAGAAGTACCAAGCCGGGGCCGCCTACGACAACGATGTGCAGGTCATGCAGCGCACCCTGGAGTCGGAGTATGAAGTGTCACTCGGACGAGTATGCCAACACTACAAAGTGTGTTTGGCCGAGGAAACACAAGCGCGCCGCGAATTGGGCCTGGCGCTGCTTCTAGTGACGAACGTGCGGGCGTACAGTGTGCAGATGGTCCTCCGCTGTGGCACGAAGAATGCACAAAGCACAGCCGCTGCCAGAGAACTGTTTCAGGAGCGATACCCCAGCAGCTCACCCCGCCAAGTCACAACCGGGTTGATCAAGGGGGTGTCGGTGTGCACGCACTGTGTCGGAGCCCCGGACTGGCCTACGGAATTTGGTGACCCCGCAGCTGCAGGCCTGCCGTTGGCGAAATTGAAGGGGGAGCCCCTGTCGTCTGGATACCGACCACGGCGCACCATGGACCAGCTGAGTGCGTTTGGTGCGGAGGACATTGTCGACATGCCCACTGACACTTTGCAGGTGTACTGCATGTGTTGCGTGTTCCCTCTGTAACGCCTCCAGTGCAGCGTGTAGCGCGTCTTCGGCGTTCTGCGCGTGCTACGTGTTCCCGACGTTGCGCCTCTTCGTTGCCTCTGGGGGTGCCTTCCGGTGTTGCACGCGCTTTGCGTGGTCTGTACAGGAGAAGCTGTCGCGCACGGTCCGCATGGCTGGCCTCATGGCCTACACCTCAACGGAGGACAGAGGTGTCCACCTCCCCGACACAGGGGCATGGACACTCGTGAGAACAAAGGATGCAAAGAGGCAGCGGGTGTGCATTCCTGTGCTGGGCGTCGTGGCACGGTATGTAGGGTGCACGGACACCGTTTCAAGAAAGCAACAATTGACTTGTTCGTGTTGCCGCCCCCATTGCCCCATCCCCTGTCCTGTGTGTGTTTCGTGTAATACGCGCTCTACGTGTCTGCTTCTGTGTCTGCCTCTGGAGGTCGTGTTCCGCGTTCTGCGTGTGCTGCGCGTTCTGCACGTTCCGCTTTTGCTGCCTCTGCTGTTGCCTCTGGAACTGCCACTAGTGTGTTGCGTGTTCTACAGAGTCTCATTTCTCAACAATCTTTGTTTGTCATGCCACCAAAATTTCAACCACCGCTGTACGACCATAGGCTCCCACGGGAGGACTGTGCGGCCGATATCCAGTACGCTATCCGGCCCGGGGAATCCTGGCTCATCGGCTATACTAAGGACGAGGTGTGGGACCATATCATGGCCCCCATAGAGAATCTACAATGCCAAGCCCTACGGGACCACGGAAGGCCAGACCTCCTACCTCTAGTACCTAGGTACAATGCATTTCTAATTCTATTGGGGATGGTGCGACCAATGCAGGTGGACGGGGTTTGGGACCGCAAGGGCCTATTATACAATCCCTATATGGCAAACATGCTGACGCGTCGCCAATACTACTTGCTGCAACGGTTGCTACGTACCGATGTCGTCTCGCTACTGGAAGACTGCAATGGCCAATGGGCGGGAGCATGGTGCATGGGGGGTGGGGCCTGCGGCGATGAGTCCGTGGTGCCCCACAAGGGGATGCTAGCGGGCCCCTTGAAAATGTTCATAGCCCGGAAACCGCACCCAGTCGGGATAAAGTTGTATTGCCTGGCCGATGCAACATGGGGGTACGAGGTGGACATGTATTTGTACACCGGTGTACGTGGCCGGCTACGCCGGTACGGCACTGCGGCGGGAAGCTTCGATGCCAAAAACATCATGAAGTTGTGGGCATCATTGCTGCCCGAGGGGACGGTGCTATGTGCCGACTCCTTTTTCGGGTCCCACGGCCTTGCAAAGGAATTGGCCGCCAACAAGGGGCCCTTCCTCATGATGACGAAGAGGTCCACGTACGGCGTGACATGGGCCGGGGAGCAAGTGCAGGAGGGGCAGACGGCGGTGTGCACTGTTGCGGATTTCAAGTACAGTCTATGCACGTACAAGAATCCGAAGGTCGGGCACAAACCCCCCCGCGTTATGCCGATGTTGACGAATGTGTGGTTTGCCCGAAAGGCACCACCTCACCGGCGAAGCGGGCGGGAAGTGCACCCCGTGGTGGCGGCGTACCGCACACTGTCGCGCGGTGTCGATGGTGTGAACCAGATGGACTGCAGATGAGGCAGGTTGGCCGCCAGATGACATGGGCCCACGCGGTGCGTACGTACGTGCTCCGGTACGCGGTTGCGAATGTGTTCGCAACTTGTCGGCAATTGGGACTTTGCAAGGAGACCACTAGTATGTGGGAATGGCAATGGCAAGTGTTGCGGCGGCGGTACTTTGCCCACCCCCTACGCCAAGAGGTACACGTGCCGGTGGCGACACAACGGCGGCGTGTGTGCCACTTTTGCAAGAGGGGAAGAACCGGCTATGAATGTACCGGTTGTGGAAAGGCATTCCACGTGTTGTGCTTTGCATGGGGACATGGCTATGGAGGTGTGCAAGGCGCACGGGACATGGAGGTAGACGAGGAGGACGAGGAGGTGTGGGAGGAGGACCATGAGGAGGACGAGGAGGACGAGGAGGACGAGGAAGGCGAGGAGGACGAGGAAGGCGAGGAGGACGAGGAAGGCGAGGAGGACGAGGAGGATGAGGAGGATGAGGAGGATGAGGAGGATGGGGAGTAGTGTGGTGGAATGGGGGGCTTGAACGAGACAATCATGGAGGCGGAGCCTCTGCTATCCCTACCCATGGGACCAGTGCGAACCCTGGGGGACAACCGCGTAGGCTGGATACCCAACTGTGAGGACGCGGCCCCTCCTCGATGTGCGCCCGTGTGCAAAGCGACGTGCTGCGCGTTCTGCGCGTTTGGCGCGGTCCGGTATTCCAATTCTGCACGTGCCTCTGGAGGCACGTGTTCGGCGTGCTACGCGCTCTGTGCGTGTTACTTGGTCTGTACGTGTTGTACGCGTTGTGCGCGCTCTACGCGTTTTCAAAACCTTACGCGCAACACCGTGGGCCACAAAAGCGCGCCTCCGGCCAGAAACGTACAGATGGTAGCTAAAGGAATATGGTTGGAACCCGGAATGTCACATGTTACATGGATGCACTATGATGCAACAATGTGCCTTGCATGTTTCGTTTGCTCGATATTGCCCGTTTTGCACTTTTTGCGATTTGATCTTTGTGTGCTCTAACTAGTTAGAACGGGGTTAGAACGGGGTTAGAGCAGTAGTTATCGCTCGGGTTATCGCGCGATAACCTAGTTATCGCGGGGGTTATCGCGGGGGTTATCGCGCGATAACTAGTTATCGCGCGGGTTATCGCGTAGGTTATCGCGCTTCATTTTGTGTTTCCCCTTTTCGCTTTAGCTCTCAAAGCTTTCATATCCTTTGTAATGGCCCTCGCTGCTACCCACGCTTGGTGCGAGCACCATCAAAAGCTCCTTGGGGTCCGTCGCCTTGGCGGTCCTGAGGGGTTTACGATGGGTGACGCAAACGTGAGGCGCCCTATGGCGACTCGCTTTGAACATGGTGTGGACTTTGGACTCCTTGTCCATAAGTCCCCCTTCATGGCCGACAAGAGAGACCCCCTGGTTCTCAGCAACTACATCTTCGAGTTGCTAGAGGTAAATCCGAGGGTTGCTGGATTTTTGATCCAGCTGCATCCCGAGGATGTGGACGCGGTGTTGGAATCCATCACCGCCCATGCCGAGAAGGGTGCGGGGACGAAGACGACCCTTTATGTGGGTCAGGAGGAAGAGGAGGAAGTGGAGGAGGAAGTGGAGGAGGTGGAAGAGGTGGGGGCTGGGAGGGGGAAGCCCCACAACCCCCTCATGATTAGTGCCTAGAAGGTAAGGATCCGACCGGGTAAGGGGAAGGGGAAGTCGGATGGTTGGTTCCCCCAACCCCTCACCCACAACACCCGCCGGGTCTGCACTGACGACCCCGAAAACAAGCTCCCCATGTACTCCCTTTGCCCCACAAGGGAGTGGGAGCGTGAGTGGTATGGGGTCACCACTCCCAACATTCTTTCGGGGCACGGGGTGATTCTTTTTCTATTTGGGGTAACACCCCACCTTATTGGGGAGGCGGAGGAGGTGGTTGCCGCCAAGCCCTTGGGGGCCTTTAATGGGGACCCCAATGACCTTGTTGCCACTGTGGGGGGAAGGCTGGTGGTCAACCACCTTCTCGAGCACGTTTTTTGAGTGATGTGCAGCTGCGAAGTCTTTTGGATGATTTGGATAGGGTGCCTCTCTCAGAGAAGGCACCCATTTTCAATGACCTCCATCGCGACGCCCCCCCCTACACCATTCCTGAAGGCACATTGATTGTCAATAACCTCATTATGCTAACCCATAATCATGAGGAGGAGGATGGGTCACATTTTCTTTTTGTGCCCTCTAGTAGTTCGGGGTTCCCTGACCCTTGGGTGGAGAGGGCGGTGCCATTCAAGAGGGGCACTGCCTTTTTTTTTAATGCCCTTGATGTCCACAGGGCGTCGGGCATTCCAAAGGCCTCCCCCACGTGGGTGGCCCACCCCCGCCTCATGGCATTTTTTGCCATTGAGCTAACCCAAGGGGGGAATCTTCGATTCCCCAACCTGCACGTGACCCAGGCCATCACGCGGCCCCAGCTGGGGGCACCTGGTGGCCGGGTGGCCAAGACAGTACAATGCAATACCTCACAAAGAATGCCAGGGGTTCGCCGTATGAGGGATCCTTCTCCGCTTTCCGCCATCTGCGTTGTCGGGGCGCATAGTGGAGGGGAGGTGTGTGTTGAATCACGTGGAGTGCTCCATAGTCCCACGCAAGTGACCCCGATGCGGTTGGATGCACATGGAGGTGGTGTTGTGGATGCGAGTTTAAGGCCTTAAGGCCTACAAGGGCTGGCCAGGACTAGTTTTAACTCCAAAGCCTACCACGGGCCTGCCCCCTGGAGGGGGGAGCGCTATGCCATTGTTTTCTACAATGGGTGCAACACGGATTACCTCCCTGATGAATCTATTAAAGAGATATTGGCCTATGGCTTTCGTCCTTGGGGCCACTAGGGAGCACCGTGTAGTACTGGTACACGGCCTTATACCTCTCAGTGCATATACGGCCGTATACTCGAAGTGTACGGCGAACGGTTTGCGCCGAATCTTGCATGTTGTCCCCGTGTTGCATGCCCTTGTGCGCACGGTTCCATTGGGCAACTGGCCCAGATATGCCTGGAACATGTTTCTGCGGCAATTATTCTTACAACTATGTTTACGAATGCCCATCTGCAGGAGAAGGGGCTGTGTTTGGAGAGTATTCAAGAATTTTGTGAGGGAATCAAACGCCGCCAATTGACTCCCTATGCAGTGTGTGATCCGCATCCACAAACGTCAACGCCACCACATTATTTTGCTTCACCTCATATGGCCCACCCTGTTTTTTTTACATAAGGATTGCGGGGAAAGAGGGCAACGGCGAGGGTTTTGGAGGTGGCCGCTAAAGGGGGTACGCGGAGATGTGAGGTGGTGGAATTGCATGATATCGTCACCACCATGGTTGCATGTGCCCATGTTGAGAACATCAATCGGAAGTATGAGGAAGATACATGTTTGGCTGTTGTAATCTGTTCTGATGCCACTGTTTTTCATAATGCTAGTGCCACACGCTGTCACGCGTTTGTGGACCTATGGGAGGATAGGGGGGGCACACCATGATGGTCGGGCAGGGGCCTCATGGTGGGTTTTTGATGGGGGGGGGGGATGATACGGCCCATCTGCAAAGGATGGATGCCGTGGGGAAATTGAAAGACCAAGTCAAAAAACTTGAAGCAGAGGGCGGCATAGAAATTGGGGGAACTCGCAAAAAATTATTGTGTTTGCAAAGTGGGGATGGGAAAGTCATGATGTCGGGTTCCCGTGGGAAATGTTGGAATTGCAATCTCAAGTATGACCAATTCCAAGCCCATTTATTTGCAATTGCAGATTTTCCAATGCTTCCTCGCATTGGCTCCCTTATGTCTTGCATCCCTCCCGTCCGCAACGTTGTAGATGTGGCACATTGTTGTGCAAGGGTGGGGACGGGGCATTGGGAAACGTATCAAGGACAGTGCCCGCACGTGGGGCTCACCGGGAGCCCTAAGGGCCGTGTTCCATTTCATTTCTAACCTCCGACAAGAGGCGAAGCACATCCCCGTGGTTGAGAGAGTAATGTGTGCTCTCTCGAAAGAGAAGGAACACACTCTCGACATTAAAGCCTCCGGCCTTTTTTTTGGAACACCTGAGTTGCACGCCGAGTTGGTGCGCATTGTTGCAATGTATTGTGCCCATGTTGTGAGGTGGGAGGGCAACAGGTGGCCCAGAACCCGTGCAGTCCTGCACCTCATGTTGCAGACCTGTTACTATATGCAAGAGATTTGGCGCCATGTGGGCCCTGTTCCCATGGATCAACGCCAACGTTATGCATGCATGGTTGCACAATTCACCAAGGCATGGAAAGCATTGGGGTGGAGTGTTCCGGTTTGGGTGCATTGGGTGGTGTGCCACAGTGGTGCACACCTCCAAAGGTGGGGTAATTTTATTAAGTTTTCCTCCATTCCCACGGAATGGAGGAACAAAAGTTTTAGAATGGATATCCGCCATTGTTTTCAAGGGTGGAAGCTGAGCAAGCCTTATGTCACCCGATGGGGACTAAGGCATGCTCTTCTCCTGGATGCCCTTGATTGGGGCATCCGTTTGTGGTTTGGGGACTTTGGGCCTTTACTTCGTAGTTACAAAGGCGGTAATAGTGGCTCGGACATCAACACCCTCACCAACAATGAACACTAGGAACCCAAGACAGCACAAAGCTCAACAACTACGTTCCGGGGGCCTCGTGTATACACTCTAGGCACTTGAATGGCGCAAGCAGCAAAGGGCAGCGAGCTATATGGTGAGCATAACCTGGCATACCAAGAATACCCCCCAAAAAAGCCATTTGTCACAAGTACCTGTTCGTTCTGTGTGCCCATGGGAATGGGATATGAAAAAATGAGTTTAGCACCCTGAAAATAGGGGGGGAGGGTCAAAAAACCACAAAGCCAATTCCATACACCCACACCTGTGTGTGGCAATCTACACTTTTTGAGGTATTTGTCAGCATACTCGAAGTATTGGAGAAGTATTCTTGCCGTATACTTCGGAGTATACGGCCGTATACTCAGCAGTATACGGCCGTATACTCGGAGTATACCGCGACTTTCTGCCTTCCACCCATGCCATAATTGTCATCAACTACCCCCCCCCCCCCTTGCAAGTACTCATGACTCTCCAACCCCCAAACACATTGCACACACAAAAGAGCACCATATGAGCGAAGCAGAAGACCACAAGAAGCCTCCTTGTTTGATGTCCCATCTGAAATGTCAAATGTGATCCACTTCTGCATATTATATCATCTTAATATACATACTTATGCATAGTCCACATCATATCATATCACATGATATATACCTACATGGGCTTTGGTGCACAATGCTTCTTCCGCATGCGTTGCATGCCAAACCTGATCCCCTCTCTACCCAAGCCCTTTTCTGTTTCCGGTGAAAACCATATAAAAAGCAGGTAAAATGGGTAAAAATTCAACAACTTGCTTTGTGCGTGTTTGCTCGCCTTGCCCTCTCTTAGCATGTGTAACGGACACATTTGCATGCAAATAGGCTGAAATATGGGTGAAAGCGGGGGTGTTTTGCCACTTTTACGTGTTCCGCACTACACCACTCCCATTTACATGGAGTTATTGTCTTTTACCGGCTTTATGCGCGCGTAAAAGGGTGTATTTGCGTGTATGGTGAGCATAACCTTGCATACCCGGAACACCTAGTAGTATACGGGTAAAAAAGGGGGTTTTGGGAGAAAGGGGTATGTGGCATGTACAGGTGGCTACTAATGTACAATGCACAATGCATGCATAGGTGAGCTCTGCACACACAGCCACACTGCAAACATGACACATCACACAGCAAACATGTCACAGACAGCAGCCAAACAACACACGATCAATCCAGCACACCAGTCACGAGCGACCAGGCAGAGGCAGCAGACAGCCACACAGAGCAAATCTCTGGTTTGCCAATTATGATGATCAATGTTGTGTTTGAAACTACCCCATTTTGGGCTCTTGGGGTATACGGCCGTATACTCAAGGCTCCAATACCTCAATATACGGCCGTAAACTGGGAGTATTTGTTTGCACCACGTGGTTGTTTCAAGTTGAAAAATTCCATTGTTGTGCCTTTTGTGCCCATCTTCTTGCATGCTTTGCCTTTGCCAAACAATTGCACACTACTTGAAACCAATCTAGGCTCATACTTCACTCATAATCGCAATGTATGTCTCCATATGTGTCCATTTCAATCCATATTATGTTGCTTCTTGCTCTCCTAGGCCCTCTTTTTTTGGCACCATGACTGATGCGGGCACTCATGCCTTGCTGAAGAAGTGGGCCGATGCCGTAGCTCTCCGCACAGTGCATAGAGGTGTGTACAGCCCCGACAGCACACGCACCGTGTCTTGGGCTTCTCTTGAGAATTGTGCTTGGTCCACCTTGGACACCCCTGTGGCCCTGGTGAAGGTAACGCAACCCGGCGTTGCCCAACCCCGCAGCCTCACTAACCCTCTGTTGTCGTTGTTTGACAACAACCCTAACTTGCAAGCTACTGTGCTGCATCTCCATGACACGGATGCCCGCGCTGTCGTGGAGCACGTTAAAAAAAGCTGTGGGGGACCGAATAGGGGGATGAGTTTGTATTTGAGGGAATGGAAGATGCCGGATGGCACTCCGGGGATTCACGTCTCGGGGGACCTCGCTGCTGGTTGGCACAAATGGGAGTGCAAGGCCCAACAAGTGCAGCGGGGGCATTGGGAGGACATGGAGGACAGGAGGTGGTTGACCACCAGC
The DNA here is from genome assembly GCA_964036045.1 of Eutreptiella sp. 'Long Island Sound 2002'. Classification (NCBI taxonomy): domain Eukaryota; phylum Euglenozoa; class Euglenophyceae; order Eutreptiales; family Eutreptiaceae; genus Eutreptiella; species Eutreptiella sp. 'Long Island Sound 2002'. The sequence continues at coordinate 123,925,058 of OZ038382.1, forward strand.
CTTCCCCCCACAGTGAACACAAGGTCATTGGGGTCCCTATTGAAGGCCCCCAAGGGCTCGGCGGCAACCACCTCCTCCGCCTCCCCAATTTATTAAATAAGGGGGGGTGTTGCCCCAAAAGGAAAAAGAATCACCCCCTGCCCCGAAATAATGTTGGGAGTGGTGACCCCATACCACTCACACTCCCACTCCCTTGTGGGGTTGCAACAAGGGGGGGTTGTTGCGCAACAAGGGGTGCAACAAGGGTGCAACAAGGGGTCTTACCCATTTTTGAAAAAGGTTAACAATTGAGTACACGGTTGAGAAGCACAGTCCCTATAGGTCATTTGGGCCCCCTCAAGACACATGACCCCTTAAAACCCCCCATGATTACTACAAGACACCTTCTAGGTGTTCACAAGTTTGGGAGCAACAAGGTACCCTTTTCCATCAGGTCCCAGTGCACCACACCGCATACCCGGATGATCCTGGGTGCCAAATACCAAATGATGTGACTCAATGAACATAGTACGTGTGCCTAGCGGAAAAATGATGATGCACCTAGTCTATAGACAAACAAGACAAATGCATATGCACTGCTAAATGCATGTGCATTCCAAAGGGAGTGCATGGGGAGCTTGTTTTCGGGGTGGTCAGTGCAGACCCGGCGGGTGTCGTGGGTGAGGGGTTGGGGGAACCAACCATCCGACTTCCCCTTCCCCTTACCCGGTGGGATCCTTACCTTCTGCACACTAATCATGAGGGGGTTGTGGGGCTTCTCCTTCCCCCTCCCAGCCCCCACCTCCTCCACTTCCTCCACTTCCTCCTCCACTTCCTCCTCTTCCTCCTGACCCACATAAAGGGTCGTCTTCGTCCCCGCACCCTTCTCGGCATGGACGATGACGGACTCCAACACCGCGTCCACATCCTCGGGATGCAGCTGGATCAAAAATCCAGCAGCCCCTGGATTTACCTCTAGCAACTCGAAGATGTAGTTGCTGAGAACCAGGGGGTCTCTCTTGTCGGCCATGAAGGGGGACTTATGGACAAGGAGTCCAAAGTCCACACCATGTTCAAAGCGAGTCGCCACAGGGCGCCTCACGTTTGCGTCACCCATCGTAAACCCCTCGGGACCGCCAAGGTGACGGATCCCAAGGAGTTTTTGATGGTGCTCGCACCAAGCGTGGGCAACAGCAAGGGCCATTACAAAGGATATGAAAGCTTTGAGAGGTAAAGCGAAAAGGGGAAACATAAAATGAAGCGCGATAACCTACGCGATAACCCGCGCGATAACTAGTTATCGCGCGATAACCCCCGCGATAACCCCCGCGATAACTAGGTTATCGCGCGATAACCCACGCGATAACTAGTGCTCTAACCCCGTTCTAACCCCGTTCTAACTAGTTAGAGCACACAAAGATCAAATCGCAAAAAGTGCAAAACGGGCAACCTCGAGCAAACGAAACATGCAAGGCACATTGTTGCATCATAGTGCATCCATGTAACATGTGAAATTCCGGGTTCCAACCATATTAACAACACCCACAATTGGGGGGGTTCCGCACCACGCCCTAGAACGCTGCATCCCACACCGCCCCCTCTACTCTTCCACTCCCAATCGCCATGGTCGTGGCATGCCGATTTGGAGGGCCACACCCTCCCCACCCGGTACAAGGGTACTGGGATGCACCCCTCCCTTTTCTTCCCCCTCACCACCACCCCCCTTTTTGGTATTGAACACCATCGTGTCTTCATCCCCGTTCAGGTCGTCGATCATCGTCATGTCGACGACCTCAAGGCTTTGCCCCAATGGGGCCATGCTTTCCAAACTGGCCTCATTCCTGTCGATGGAAGGATAGGGGGGGCACACCATGATGGTCACGCGTGGGCCTCATGGTGGGTTTTTGATGGGGGAAATGACATGGCCCATCTGCAAAGGATGGATGCCACGGGGAAATTGAACGAGCAAGTCAAAAAACTTGGAGCAGGGCGGCATACAAATTGGGGGAACTCGGGAACTTCCAAAAAATTATTGTGTTTTAAAAGTGGGGATGGGAAAGTCATGTCAATGAAGTCGGGTTCCCGTGGGAAATGCTGGAATTGCAATCTCAAGTATGACCAGTTCCAAGCCCATTTATTTGCAATTGCAGATTTTTCCGTGCTTCCTCGCATTGGCTCCCTTATGTCTTGCATCCCTCCCGTCCGCAACGTTGGAGATGTGGCACAATGTTGTGCAAGAGTGGGGACGGTAGTTGGGAAACGTCTCAAGGACAGTGCCCGCACGTGCGGCTCACCAGGAGCCCTGAGGGCCGTGTCCCATTTCATTTCTACCCTCGGACTAGACGCGAAGCACATCCCTGTGGCTGAGAGAATGATGTGTGCTCCCTCGAAAGAGAAGGAACACACTCTCGACATTAACGCCTCTGGCCTTTTTTTTGGATCACCTGAGTTGCACGCCGAGTTGGTGCGCATTGTTGCAATGTATTGTACCCATGTTGTGAGGTGGGAGGGCAACAGGTGGCTCAACACCAGTGCCGTCCTGCACCTCATGTTGCACGCCTGTTACTATGTGCAAGAGATTTGGCGCCATGTGGGTCCTGTTCCCATGGATCAACGCCAACGTTATGCATGCATGGTTGCACAATTCACCAAGGCATGGAAAGCACTGGGTTGGAGTGTTCCGGTTAGGGTGCATTGGGTGGTGTGCCACAGTGGTGCACACCTCCAAAGGTGGGGTAGTTTTATTAAGTTTTCCTCCATTCCCACGGAATGGAGGAACAAAAGTTTTAGAATGGATATCCGCCATTGTTTTCAAGGGCCGAAGCTGAGCAAGCCTTATGTCACCCGATGGGGACTAAGGCATGCTCTGCACCTGGTTGCCGTTTATTGGGGCATCCGTTTGTATTTTGGGGAAAAGGGCTTGGGTAGAGAGGGGATCAGGTTTGGCATGCAACGCATGCGGAAGAAGCATCGTGCACCAAAGCCCACATAGGTCTATATCACCCTTGATACACGCTAGAACACCCAATCTTGTTCTAGCCTAGAACACTGTAGCCTAGATGTTCTAGCCTAGATTAGATCAATACTAGAACGATGTAATAGCCTAGGTAGAACACAAAAAACAAATTATCACACACACACACACACACACACACACAAACACACCCACACACACGCACACATGCACGCACACATTTTGACGTAGGCACGCGCACTGTGGGGCTGCCCTCCCTTCAACCGTTGGTTGGGGGGGGGGGGGCGTTTTTGTTTTTGTCACACATTTTTCAGGGGGGGGGGGGGTTGAGAACTACTTTGGGCGGGGGGGGGGGGATTGAACTCAGGGGTCTGGGAGGGTGTTCTTTTCTTTGTTTCGTAGGTGGTTTTTTATTGGATTTTATTGGCTTCAGCTGCCCAACTACAATTTCAAGTTGCAGGTATGCCATGCAATGCTGTGCACTGTTGTGGTGTGTTGTGGTCTCCTCAGGTGTAAAGTGGTGTGCTTTGCTGTGTTGTAGTCTGTTGTGGTGGGTGATCCGCTATGGTGTGTTGTGCTGTGTAGTGGTGTGCTGTGTTGTGTTGTGGTCACATGAGGCGCGCTGTGGTGTGTTGCGGTGTCATGTGGTGTGGTCTGGTGTCATTTGTTGTGGCCTTATGTCATGTGGTGTGTTGTGCTGTGGTCTGCCGTGCTGCGCTGCAGTCTGCTATAGTGTGTGATTGGCTCTGGTGTGTTGTACTGTGTGGGGGGGTAGTGTGTTGTGGTCACATGACGTGCGCTGTGGTGCGCTGTGTTTTCATGTGGTGTGGGTGGTGTGGTTCGTTGAATGGTGTGTTGGTTGCTTGGCAGGTTGGGTTGTTTGGCCGCTTGGGTTATTTGTTGGGTGTTTAGCTGGTTTCGGCATGCTGTGTGGTGTCTGCACCCTGTGGTGTGTGCTATGGTATGCTGTTGTATGCTCTGTGATTTCATGTGTGTGGGTGCCCATGTATTTGCTGCCATCCCAAGGGAGAGGGGGGGGGGGTTGATAAGCACCTACTATTTTTGTTCTAGCGGCGTTCTAGGGAACTCTTCTAGCGGCGTTCTAGCGGCGCTCTAGCGGGCCGCTAGAACGCCGCTGGAACAAAAAAAGTAGCTGCATATCAGCCCCCCCCCCTCTCCCTTGGACTGGCAGTAATTACATAGGTACCCACACACATGACATCACAGAGCATACAACAACATACCATAGCACACACCACAGGGTGCATACACCCCACAACATGCCCCATAGGGCTAAACACCCATCAAATAACCCAAGCTGCCAAACAAGTCAACATAGCTACAAACCAAAGCATATCACACACTACAACGGACTACAACACAGTGTCATGTGGTGTGGCGTGGTGTGGTGCGCCGGGGTATCGCGCGATAGGGTTGCCTGTCTGGTTTGTTGAATGGTGTGTTGGTTGCTTGGCAGGTTGGGTTGTTTGGCAGCTTGGGTTATTTGTTTGGTGTTTGGGTGGTTGGGGCATGCTGTGTGGTGTTTGTAACCTGTGGTGTGTTGTGCTGTATGCTCTTGTATGCTCTGTGATGTCATGTGTGTGGGTACCTATGTAATTACTGCCGGTCCAAGGGAGAGGGGGGGGGGGGCTGATAACCAGTTACTTTTTTTGTTCTAGCGGCGTTCGCCGGAACTGTTCTAGCGGCGTTCTAGCGGCCCGCTAGAGCGCCACTAGCACGCCGCTAGAACAGCTCCCTAGAAAGCCGCTAGAACAAAAATAGTAAATGCTTATCAACCCCCCCCCTCCCTTGGGATGGCAGCAAATACATGGGTACCCACACACATGACATCACATAGCATACAGCAGCATACATCATCACACACCACAGGGTACAGACACCACACAACATGCCCCAACCAGCCAAACACCCAACAAATAACCCAGGCTCAGGCTCGCAAACAACCCAACCTGCCAAGCAACCAAGACACCCTTCAACAAACCAGACAGGCAACCATATCGCACGATACCCCACCGCATCACACCACACCACACCACATGACACCAGACTACAGCACATGACATCCGACCGCACCACATGACAACACAGCACACCACAGGGCACGTCATATGACCACAACACACCCCCCCCCCAGCACAGTGCAACACATCGCAGCAGATCACACACTACAGCAGACCGCAGCACACCACAACACACCACACTCTATGACACCACTTTACACCTTAGGAGACCACAACACACCACAACACTGCACAGCATTGCATGGCACACCTGCAACTTGAAATTGCAGCTTGGCAGCTCAAATAAACAAAATCCAATAAATCACCACCTGCGAAACAAAGAAAAGAAAACCCCCCCAGACCCCTGAGTTCAACCCCCCCCCCCCCCCCCCACCCAAGGTAGTTCTGAAGCCCCCCCCTGAAAAATGTGTGACAAAAGCAACGACACCCCCAACCAACCAACGGTTGAAGGGAGGGCAGCCCCACAGTGCCCGTGCGTACGTCAAAATGGGTGCGTGCATGTGTGTGTGTGTGTGTGTGTGTGTGTGTGTGTCTGTCCATTTGTGTGTGTGTGTGCGCGCGCGCGCAAATATGACTAGACATGTACCAAAGTGATGGCTTCTATGTGTCTATGTGTCATGGAACCCCCCCCCTTCCCACATTGGTGTCTTTTACTTGCCAAATGTGTGTGCATGTGTTTGTTCTAGCCTCGTTCTAGCGCAGCGTTCAAGGAACGTTCTAGCGCCGTTCTAGCGGGGCGCCGCTGAAACGTTCCTAGAACGGATTTTTGTACTTGTTGAATTTCAGGTCAAAAATGTGTTTTTCTGAAAAACAAGGTATGGACCCCCTAGTATGGTAATAGGGGTGCAATTTGCTCCCTTCATACCCCCGCCCCCCTACACCCATGGGTCGGCGCAACCACTACTTTTTTTCGTTCTAGCCCCTCTAGCCGGTTCTAGGCTAGAACGAGATTGGGCATTCTACCGTGTACCAAGGGCATGTGATATGATATGATGTGCAATATGCATACGTATGTACATTAAGTACATACAACATGCAGAAGTGGATCACATTTGACATTTTGGATGGGACATCAAACAAGGATGCTTCTTGTGGTCTTCTGATTTGCTCATATGTTGCTGTTTTGTGTGTACAATGTGTTTGGGGGTTGGAGAGTCATGAGTACTTGCAAGGGGCGGGGGTGGTTGATGACAATTATGGCATGGGTGGAAGGCAGAAAGTCCCGGTATACTCGGAGTATACGTCCGTATACTTCTGAGTATCCGGCCGTATACTCCGAAGTATACGGCAAGAATACTTCTCCAATACTTCGAGTATACTGACAAATACCTCAAAAGTGTAGATTGCCACACACGGGTGCGGGTGTATGGAATTGGCTTTGTGGTTTTTTGACCCTCCCCCCTATTTTCAGGGTGCTGAACTCATTTTTTCTTATCCCATGGGCACACGGAATGACTAGGTACATGTGACAAAATGGCTTTTGGGGGGGGTATTCTTGGTATGCCAGGTTATGCCCACCATATGGTTACCACAAGTCTAGCTCGGACGCAAAAAGGTTCTTTAACGCACGTAAAAGGGTGTATTTATTGGTCACGTGAATTCCGTTGCGGACGAAATTAGGCCTTTTGCGTATGCAAATTCCATGTAATTGCCTCTTCGCCCTTTGGGGCTTCCACTGTCCAAGGCCCCGGGGACCCGCATCCGCCGCCCAAGCCCGCCCCTACCGCCCGCACTACCCACGTGCCCACCAAGGAGGTTGTTGATGAGTATGTGAAGGTGGTAGGTGTGGAAAATGTGGCGCGAACTGGTATCCATTTTTTGGATTGTGCACTCTCGGTGAACGAGATTAAGGGGTTGCCGGCTATCCCGGAGGATGTTTGCTCGGTGAGAGAGCGGCTGCAAAAATTGTAGCAGGACAACGGTGAAACCTTGATTTATTATTTGTTGAGGGTCAACCTGCGGGCCGGTCCAGTTGTTTTGTCCAAGGGAGTTTTGAGCAATTTTGCCCTGGGCCTATACCACTGGTTGACCCCTCTCCCGATAAGGATAATCCTGCAAATTAGCGCAGAGACGTTAACGGCATTGTTTGCCATGATGCAACGTGCCCAAGGCCCCCAACGGCAATATGTGTCGGTGTACCATGTGCCGGATGCGGATTGGGAAAAGGAGGCCGGTCACCGACGGATCCGGTCAGACCCCGTTAAGGTGAAACATTGGGAAGAGCACTTCGATACGGACATGCACATCTTTTTTCGGGACTCCAAGTTTCCGGACTGGTCGGCCTACGGAGCGATTCAGTCCGTGGGTCAGCGCGAGCCCTTGAAATGAACGGCCATCCCTGATTTGACGCGGCCAACAATTTTTGTAACACAGGACACATTTTTTGCGCTTGGCATGGGTTGTCTGTCGCCAGACATGCCAGTGAAATACCCTCTGTCGCGGCATCTGTTGCCGGATCCGCCCTCTAGGACCCCCGAGGAGTATGAGGCCACAGGCTACCTTTTGGTGGAGGACATTCTGCCACCGGACCTGGTGGATGAATTGTGTGCCTTGCAGTTGGAGGGAGAGGAGAATTGGGAGGACATTCTCATTCAGGGCCACAACCAAGGTGGTGGGCGCCGGCAAACGGCACCGGGAACGGTGAACAAGTGGCTCCGCCCGGAACTCAAGTGGCGTTTGTTGCACATTTTGGCACACCTTTTCCCGGTGGTGGATGAGCTGGAGGACAGGGAGCCCCGGTTGGTGGAACGGAAGGAGGCCCCCCCACGGATGGGCTATCAATGGCCGCACCGCGACTTCATGCTTACGTTGCGGGGTGCCGCAGACACGACGGTGGTTTTCATATCCCTGCAAGATGATTCTGCAGAATAATCTTTGCAAATTGCACCGGGGACGAGCCATGGCTACCACACGTCCAACACATGGCACCTGGTTTAGCAAAAGCTTGGCACTGTTTTGCTCATGGATGGAACGTTGATCCATAGTCGTGCCGGCAGGCGGGGGAGGACGATTTTTTCCCCCTTTGTGCCGGAAAAATTCTGGACACCCCCAAATCTGGTGGAACCGGAGAATGTCGCCGACCTCATGTTCGTTGAGCCGGAGGTACCTGAGGTGGGAGAGGCGGAGGAGGACCCCCCGGCAACCTCTTCGGGCAATGATTTGCAGCCCCCTGCACCACCTGCCCCACGGTTCAGTTGGTCGGCGCCCCTGAAGACGCCCCCGGGGATGGCGAAGAAAGTCCCCTACATGGGTGACGGGTTGGTCATAGGGACTGGGGTTGGGAACACTGCCATTAGCGTGTGCCCATTCATGATGGAGGGACTTGGGCCAGAGGAGGAGAATGCCAAGCAGTACTCGATGCCCTGGTACCATCGGTGGTGGACCCCCCCTCCAATGGCGGACAACATGGTGCGGGTCCCCGTCGCCCCCGGCTGCATGTACTTTGGGGTTTGTCCCAGCAGCCTCGTCCTCACGCGTGCAGCTAGCGCCATTGAGATGCACTGGGCTTCAATGGTGATGCACTATACCGCCTCCCTGCCCAGCATGCGAGCCGAGTCGGACGGCAAAGTGAAGTTGTACAGCAAGAAGAAGGAATACAAATGCCCATGTCCGGAGAAGGTTTGTAGTTACCCCGTTTTTGCGCGCGCAAAATTCATCGTTTGCGCATCGGCTAAAATACGCATGGTAGGAACGCAAAATGGGTCATTTACACACCCAAAATAGCGTATTTACGTCGTTGCCTGATGTCAACGTGTGACGCAAAATAGGTCATTTACGTGCGTAAATGCATGTATTTGTGTGTTCACGTAATCTCAACGGGGGGCACAAAATGTGTCATTTACGCACGGGAGGCATCAATCGTTGAAGAGTGAGATTAGGAAGAGGAGCTTCAAGGGGGGAAGTAAGAAACGGGGGTCTCGCCTAGGGGTGGCACGCCCAGCAATGAGGAAGGGGTGGGCCGAGGTGCTGCATATCGACAACTTGGACCGGGATTGTATACCAAGGGCTTCAACGTCTGGCAGCCCTCCTGGACCCGACAAGAGGCATATGGCAGTGCTAAGAAGTATTGGGAAACGGTGATGCGTAAGGGGAAGTTGTAGGGTTCCTTACATGTTTGTCTTACATTCTTGCAATTTTGTTGTGCATAAGTTGGTGATTTGGTGGTGGAATACCACTTGGACACCTGTGACTGAATGATTGGAACAACCCAAGGAAAGATCCCAGCAATTGCCTCCATGTTTGCTTGCATGCATGGCATGCATAGGACCCGGGATGTGGGTTTGTTTTTGGGTGTAAAGGGGGGGGGGGGAAGCAGGCATTTACTTGGATTTTGCGTAGGTGAACGCGGTATTTTGCGTCCCGAGTGAAAAAAATCAGGTAAGTAAAAAAGGTCAATTTACGCACGCAAAAGGGCCCTTTTACGCACGCAAAAACGAAGTACAATACCTGAAGCATAGTACCAGGCCTTGAAAGCAAAAGAGAACACCGCGGGTAGGGGTAGGGGACCACCACGGGTGTATGCAACGTAGAACCCAAGCATAGGGGGTATTTTTAGCATGCCGGATTTGAATTTCATACTCATTTTTGACCGAAATGATGTTTTCCACCACTTCCACATTTCCCCCCATTTTTACCCTCTGTTTTCGGTATTTCTTGAGAAACATTACTTCGCAGTTACATTGAAGGCCACTGTTGCAGAGGATATGTATTGGTGTGATGTTTCAATACACAATTTGTCCTCCAAGACCCCATTGTACATCCCCGGTACCCATCTCCTTTCCATTTGCTCCAGTGCCCCCTTCGAGAAGAAATCCCCCTGGCACATGGCTTATCGCGCAAGGCACATGTTGTTTGTGATGGGCGTTGAGATTTTCTCGTACCTGTGGAACCTTGAGCTGGTCCCTAGTACTTCAAGGATTGGGTTTTTGGTTTGGAGTCTGTCTTTGCATTTTGGAAGCATGCAATCTACTAGATTTGTCCGTGATTGTAATGTTGTGTTGGCCTTGCTTGGCGAAGACCTCCCGTTGCCTGATGACTTTGTGATAGCAGCCTCCACTACTTCGGTGGGAATGTCACTGCTTTTTAATAGGCATCAAGATGAAGAGGAACAACACAAGACCCCGTTGTATCACACTACCGTAATGTTTGACGGATGGTGTGCAGCTGCCGAGGACAGCACAGAGGTGTGTTTTTATTTTAGTTTTTGTCGGTGTGCACCGATTTTGATGCCACTGCAACGTTATTCCAAATAACAGCTACATATTTTTCCCTTTGCGTTCTACTGTGACCACAAGGTGGGGTCGTGTTGGGCGTTTGGTGAAACACATGAATGCGGATGCATTTGCCGCCATGGCGGCCACGGAAAGGATGGATTGTACCCCGCCCTTAGTACCTTCAAAGAAGGTGAGGGCATCAAGCCCTACTAACTTTAGGAGATGGCAGCTCACATTGATGGGACACAAAGTACCCTGCTTGTTCTCAAAAAGGTTGCAAAAGATGTGAAAAAGCCCAGATGTGGGCCTGGCACCCTTGCATCCAGGCGCAATTGCCGCTGGGCTGGACCATGAGAGTAGATGTGTGTTACATGATGACACGGAATAAGTCTTGTGAGGACCTGAAAAGCGGTTTTATTGTTGATTGTACGGGTGCAGGGTATCTTGATGTTGATCTAGAGGAGGATGAGCGCGTCGCGGAGCCACATACAGACAACGCAACCAACCCCAAGAAAATAACAAAACCTGCCTGCACGCAATCCAAACAAGCCAACTCTGCATCCTCCTGTGGTAGTCCAATTCCAGGTGGCAAGGGTTTGCATATGTTTTGGACCCATTTTTCACCTTCCTAGGGTGGCAACACACAGTCACAGGGTGCTACCAGTACTATCGGAACCCCGGAGCCAACGCCTGTTGCGCGAGCCAAGAAGGGCCGTGCCGCACGTCTGCGCAAGTGATACTATGGTAAAATTTCTATTGTATTTTCTGCCAAGATGAGATTTGGCTTCATTTTCTGCCAGCTTTGGCGGCTGCAATGGATTTTCCATTTTGTTATTGTCTACTGTTGCGACGTTCTGCATGACCTGTTCACGTAGCACGTCTTTCCCCGTATTTGACCGACGCTTTCACTGTAACACTTCGATGATCATTGTTGCTGTCTTCGCTGTATTGCTTTACTCTCACGGGCACCGAATTCCCTAACAATCTCCTCAGGTTAGGATGAACTTGACGAAATTTCCGCTGGCTTGGCTTCTTTGGGTAAGCCAATGTAATTTGCTCGTTGTGACAAAGGGGAAATTTTGGCCGGTTCCATCAAGATACGAAATACAGAAATATGCTTTGGGTGTGCTTTTTTAATGTTCTATTGTAGCTCGTTTGTCAATTTAGTTGGTGCGGGCATTGAGAAGTGTTACATGTTAACCATGGAATCAAAGGGCAACATGAATGGTAGCGGCCCGCGAAATCTTGTGCAGTGCAGGGGGGGGGGGGCGGCCAGGCCCGGTCCTTGTATGCGACCCCCCCCGCCCCCCCCCCCCCCCCCGGGTTTTGAAAGATAGTGGTGCTTCGTCGGCCACCCACAGGTGTCTCTAGAGAAAACTGTCCGGCGCCGAGGGCGCCAAAAATTTTTTCATACTATGTGTTTGTGCTCAAAATACTCAAAATTTTGTAGAGAACTCATATTTGTGTTAAGACAACAAGAAGTAGGGCTACGGGGGGCTGCACGCCCTAACAGGAACCACAACCCTAGCCCTGACCCTAACCCTAGCCCTAACCCTAATCAAGACTGAATATTGGGACCGAGCTGGTGGGGGAGGGAACATCAGCTATGACTGGTGAGGGACATCAAGAATGATTCACACATTTATGGCCCTTGACAAAGTGAAATTAGCTTGCAAGTGAACCCCATCACCACGAGGCCCACTTTCACCCTAATCTGAAGCACCACGACGGATATCTGATTTTTTCCCATTTCGCGCGTGCTGCTTGCTTGCCGCTTGCTGCTGCTGCTGCTGCTGCTGCTGCTGCTGCTAAACCTGGTAGGTCCAGCCTAGACACCAAAAAGGGTTATAAAACCAAGACTGGTTCCACCAGCTCGGTGACCCTAACCCTAACCCTAGGGCTAACCCCAACCCTCACCCGAACCCTAACCCTAACACCCCCCCCTCACCCCTGGCTGGACGCCCCCATGACCCCCAGCTGGAGCCCCCCCCCCCAAGTTTTGAAAGACAGTTGGGGGGGTGGGTCGCATCAAGACAGGTTGTAGTCGCCCCCCCCCGTGGTGCAGTGTTTGTTGGAAAGCCACATTTGTTTTTGGCATGTGTATTTGTAGAATTTGTGTGCACATACATTTCAAATACATTACTCCATTTTTGTATCTTGCCATCGAGGGGGGGGGACCCCAAAAGGATACCTGTTTTCTAGCAGCATTCTTCTTCCTCTTCCGTGGGCCATGGCACCTGGTACGTGACTCGTGGGTTGAGGTTCGGGGATTTGAACGGGTAGATAGTCCGCGATAATTAGAGCATAAATAGTTGATGTGCATGATTAGACAATGATTAGCAGCACACGATGCATAAAAACATTAGGGTAGTCTCGTTGCGTCGTTGTCGTTGTGCCTACTCGCTCGTGCATTCCCTTTCCCTCCGCATATCTCGGGGCAGGGCATGGTGCATGGTAGGTAAGGTCAGTAAGCCCAGGGTAGCTCAGCCCTGGTGGAGTTTTTCTCGCTCTTGGACGATGTTGTGATGCATGGAGCATGCATATGCGCATTAAAGGGTGTAGGCCACTCGTTGTGCGCACGGTTTAACCCTTGTGTAGGTTACCCAGGGCCCTACCCTACGTTCTTTGAGAGAACGGGTGGGGTGCTTACGCTTGCTTGCTTGTTGGGGTTTTTTGGGAACTGACTTATTTTTTTCGTTAAGACAACTATGATACGGCGAGCGGGATTCGGGTCTTGTCCCAAATTGCTCTTCATGTGTACCCTTCTCCTCAGGCGGGCCAGGTAGGGCGATTGGTTCACAACTTCCTCCGCAAAGAGGCGCTGATCACAAACACTTAGAAGAATAGCGATGATGAGCAGCTTGATAACGCCCCAACAGCCATGGAAGGATTTGGTCATGTTCAACGCTTACAACACACTTTGCACGCGGTTACCACAACAACTCAAGCCCTGGAGGGGAAAACACATTGTGGCGTCTTCCTTCAGGCCACGGTAGCCCACTTGATCCCTGTTCGCTTGTCTCTTTCACAAATGGGTCACTGGGGCCTGGGAAAAGTTCATCGACGCCTCCAAGTAGCGCGTGTGTGTGTAGGTATGGCAGGCCTGGGGCCAAAGCACCGAGATGCTCGCTCATCATTCGAAGGCTGGCGCCACAGTAGTGTGTCTGGAACCTGTAGTGCGTGCCTCAGTGTCCCGCATGTTTCGTGCAACTTTATTAGGGTTTTTGGTGGGGACTGGCATTGGTAGCCTAGGCTTTTGCCCGTTCGGCAAACAGGCGTTTTCATCCCTGTTTGCTTTTGGCCACCCCTCCCCTGTAGTGGGTAGTAGGCAAAACAAAATACCTTGGTATTAGCACTGGGTATTCCCCCAAGGTTTTGGTGCCAGCACGAAAATTGGGCACCTAGAGCTAGAGAGAATTGGGGCGTACCCCATCGCACCGTGTAAAGACCATCCACCAGTTCTAGCAAGCGTGCAGACTTGGGTATAATTAGGACACCACTTCTGTGCCTTGCTCATAGGTCCACATAGCGCTCACATAGGACTCTTAGGGGAAAGGTATTACCCAAGGTTTTGGTTAGAACCCCACAGGTATGGACCAGTCAGGGGTACGAGCTGTGGGCACGCTTGTCCCCAAGGAGGGTTTCACACTTTCGTACAACGCACTTTGTTGCTCGTGATAGACTTGCAAATGTTAGTGAGCCACCGTTCACAACGTTGGCTCCCCAAGAAGGAGTAACACTAGAGCGAGGCCCGTGTGTCACGTGGTCAACAAGGCACAAACACCCCCAAGCTGGTAACCACAAGTATGCGTCACGATGAGCTCCCTTTCCCTTAAAGATCGGTGATTCACGCAAAAGAATATTGAAGACATGCAGGGGCTTTCGGCTGGAGTGTTTCTTGGACGCCCTAGTCTCCACTTGACGTTGGACATCCCCCATTGCATTCTGAGTGCGGTACTTCACCAGCACTTCGTTGATGGTACCATCAGGTTGTGTAAACGCTGAGGTAGGTTCCCAGGGGGCCTTCTTCCATGCCATACCCTTCCCAAAGGGTAAGGAAGCGCCATCCCTCGCGGTAATTGCTGTCTAGGACAGTCTAGACGTTGTAGTACCCGTCCTTCTCTATCTGCTCCTTCGTCATCTCCTCCATAGGACTGTGTTCCAGCTCAGCGGGTTCCGCTCCCCTCTCTTGGTCAAGGGCAGCCACTGCTTCATCCTTCAACTCCCACTCCTCACTCTCAAAGTCCTCGGGATTGTGGAAGTGACGGAGTTGTTAAGGAGCGCATAGGAAAGTCCCCCCTAGTCGGGGTGATCATCTGACCGTTATGCAATTGTAGAAACTCGATAGGGTCCAAAGAAAGGGTCATCATTTTTGTCCCTGGTCCACGCTGGCACGCGTGTGTGATGGACTAGGACCCAATCCCCCTCTTTGAAGGTGGCCGGTAGTCGGCTGCGGTTTTCCTTGGCGTTCTCCCGCTGGCGCACTCTGGCCACTAGGGCACGTGCTTTGTCGGCCATCGTCTACATATCGTCGATCCACTTCCCAATGGTGGAGTCAATAGACTCCGGATAGGGGGCATGAAAATGCCACGCTGAAGTGCCATGAAACAACTCATGGGGGGTGTATCCAGTTTTGGAAGTTCTTTGACCGTTCATGGTCCGGGTCACCGAGGCTATTAGCTTCACCCAGTCTCGGGCTTTCTCCATCTTCTGAACCATCTTCATGCACTAGCCATACACCGGAATCTGGTGCTCACATAGAGGGTTGCTGGTGTGAGTATAGGGTATCCCAGTGTGAACAGCCACGTTCAGTGCTCTTAGTACTCTCTTGTACCACCCGTTCGCACATAGCCAAGAGTACGTCCTCATCTGAGGACATTTCCTTAGGAGCGGCGCAGTCTTTGAACTGGGTCTCCACGAGTGTCTCGACCACGTCCTCACTCGTGCACCTGGTACCGAAGGGAAATACCCGAGTGTATCGGGTTAAGGTGCAAGTCACCACCAATACGTTGTTGTAGCCCCCGAACTTCTTTTGGGCTACGAAATCAACGTACATCACGGAGTTCCTGCAGTAGGGAATAGGGAGAGAATTGTAGGGTCCTCGATCCCTGACGTCGGACTGTTTGCTGGCCTTGGACGGGCAAGCATGAGTGAGGGACTGCATAGTCTCCAACGTCTCCTTGGCGTTCATAGTGGTGTAGAACCATTTGTTGAAGGCCAATAGGGACTCTTTGGCCCCAAGGTGACCCTGCATGGTGTGAGACCATTTCATCACGCTGGGAACACCCTCCCTGGGAAGGGCAATGCGGTCCTCATAGTACAGATACCTCTTGTCTTTGGTCCACTGCTCACTGTCAATGATGACCGTCTCCATCTGAGCTTGGGCCTTGGATAGGACATGGGAAGACTCTTTCCCACATTCTTCGAACTTGAGGTCCAGTAGAGGTTCTAGTACTCGTTGGATGTTCACGTCCAGGTACAGGTCCATCTGCGCGAAAGCTTCGCGTGCAAGGGCTTCACAACTAGCGTCAAATCAACGCATCAAAGTTGTTGCGTCTGTTGAAGTGGGCGTTCTCTTTCTACAACCTTGTATATGGTAAACCTTGAGTTGTAGCTGACTCAAATAGGTCAACCATGGGCGTAGCTTGGCCTTCTCAGTGGATGGGCAATTTTGAAATGATTTGATGGCCTCCTGGTCGCATAGCCGGACCACAGAGTTCCAAGCTATCAGTCGATGCTGAGAGGAAAGCACGAGCATCCCAGCCAATAGCTCCTGCTCGTAGGTGCTGTAGTTGGCCCGGGCGGAGTTCCAATTCGGGTTGCAGTGCTTCAGAGGTACTAGAACCCATTTAGATTCTGGGCGCTCGTGCTTGAGCGTGCCATCCTTGTTCACCCCTTGTGTATTGTGCCTTCCGACTATGGCGCTGCGCTCTTCCGGTTGGAGGAGTTGCCGTTGATATTGACTCCCCCCTCCTCCGGTGTCGCAAGCATCACTGACGAGGATGATCTCTCCGTGAGGTCTTGGTACTCCCAAACACTTGGCGTTGGCAATTTTGTCCTTGAGTTCTTCGAAACATTCTTCCTCTTCAAATCCCGAGAGCCATGGGGCACCTTTCTTGGTAAGGCCGGTGGGCCTAGGCTTGTGTAGGTGAAGTTCCGGATGTGCCTGCGGTAGAAGTTGCAGGCTCCGATGAAACTCCATACGGTCTTCACACCTTGCTTCGGGTTGTCCTTGATGATCTTGGCATCCATCAGGGGCTGCGTTTTGGAGACTGCTGGCGTCCACCAGCCGTAGCCCACATCAAAACCCAGGTACTCCATTTCTTCCCTCAGGAATTCACACTTCTCCAGTTTAATGCGCAGGTCGTGTTCCTGGCATACGGAGAATAACTGCTGAAGGAGGATGTAGTGGTCCTCCTTGGTATTGGTACCCAAGCATACATCGTCCATTTGTGCCAGCATTTGAGCGCAACGCTCAATAAGCTTCGGCACGATAGGTCTCCTTCGTAGCTTGTACAAGACCTTGTTCATGAGCTCCAGGAATACGGCGCGGGCGGTAGCCACTCCAAATGGCATGACGAGGCGTTTGAACACACCCCCTTTGGGGGTGATGAAGGCAAGGAGCTCCTGCGCTGCAGCAGTGAGATCCACTTGCCAAAACCCACTACGCTTGTCCATGTTTGTTTTGTAACAAGAGGACGACATGCGCTCTAGGGTGTGCTCCATGTTGGGCAGGCTACTAGAATGATTGTGGGTCCGCTTGTTCGGCTCGCCGTAGTCCACCACAAGGCGTAGGGCTGTAGAGCCGGGCTTACCCACGAGCAAGCATGGGGAGCAATGCCATGAATACTCCCCATTCTTATACTCGAGCACCAGCCCGGCGTCTATGCATTCTTGCACTTGTCGCTCGATCTCTTCAACGTGATCGGCAGACTCTGGGTATGGTCTTCACTTGAGCGTTTGCTTCTCGAAATCAGGCTTCAGCTTCAGGTCCATCTCCACCAGCTTCTTGCAGCTTTCAGGAGGGGGTAGAGCCCCAGAGACTTCCTCATAGGTGTTCAGCGGTTTCTGAAGCCTAGGGTCCAAGTTCTTCATCTTCTCGTCGAAGTGTTCCTCCCAATGGGGGTTGCTCTTCCCCTTGTCCTATCGCTTGCCGATGCCATTGGTAGGCATGTCCTCCTCTTTCCACTTGTCGTTGCTACTCTTAGCATAGTACAAGTTCTCGAGGTTCTCCTAGGACTCACAGGTACAGCGATGGGGTATCCGGCATTTGCCTCCGGGCTCGTAGTCCTCCAGCTCTGGATCCATAACTTGAGTCTTCCAGACCGATATGAGTCGTTGGTGGCAAACCTCTCGTTCTCACAGAGATATGCGCTCTTGTAGGCGTTCACGTAGCTCCTTCGCGTCGGTTTTCCCAATAGGCCACGGGGAAGAAAAGGGCTTAGCCATGCAACATGTGGCATGGCAGTGCGGTTCTTTCTCCTTGATGTCGTTGAGACGGAAGAGGGTTGCCTCAGTTGCAGAAATGGGCTGCTTCACTTTTAGCTGGACCTCCTGGAGGATAGTCTGCACGTAGAAGGCGTCGTGCTCATTAGAGTCGGAGGGGATCGAGCTGGGTAATTCGGAGATGCAGTCATCAATCTCCGAATCTGCTACCAAAGTAGGTGGGGGTTCAGACTCATAGGCACGGTCGACGGATCGGCCATAGTGCGAGCAGTGACCTATTGATAGTCAGGTACTTTCTTCTTTAGGTCATCCAAACCCCACCCCTTCTTTTCGGCCATACAGCGGCTGAGCAGCGGATCATCCAGGTGCTCCCAAGGAACATGGTTGATAGTACCATCAATTAGTGTTAGCTGGCTATTCCAATGCGGCTTCTTCAACGGCCTCTTATCCCCTCTGGGAATGTAGATAGCCGTATCAGGTAGAGTAACTCTACTGACTATCAAATGCTCCAGAAGTTTACTCCAGTAGGTATTCTCCCCAGTAGGTCCCCAATCAGGGATCCATACCACCAGTCGTGCTCCTTCATAAGCCGCCTTGGTCATCATCTTGGCCAACTGGCTGAAGGGGGGGGGGGTTGGCGTAGCATAAACCCAGGGACTGTCAGTAATACCACTAGGAACTGTTTTTGCGTGTGCAATACAGCGGTAGAATGTGCTGCTATGGACATGCAAACAGCTCCACCTGTAGGTCGTCCAGCTGGACTCCCAAACGGTCCAAACCACCCTGGAGGATCTTAGGATCCAATTGTGAGTTCTCGTGCTTGAATACCGTGCACATACGGTGTTCTTCACTCCCCAGCGTCTCGATGAGATGCACGTCGTAGGGCTGTTTGATGCTGCGCTCCAGGGGAACTTCCTGAGGACCATACCTGTGGTCCACAACCAGATGATAGGGCTGAGTGAGGGTCAAGGACTTCACTTCCGGGTGGTGTACAACGAAATCGGTGCCCACCGCTAATTCAAAAGTTTCCGTGTCCAGTACGTAGGCTCTGTGTGAAACCTCTCGGCTGCCCAAGTGGATAATGAGGATAACCATTCCCATTGTTCGAGTAGTGTGACCATCTCCTACACGTACTGTGACATCAGGGTAGTCTTGACGTATAGTGACTCCAGACCTTCGGGCGGCCTTGAGAGAAACGATTCTTAGGCTGGCGCCAATACCGAGTACACCCGTCACAACATAGGAACCTAGGTGTCCTTGCACCCAAAACACTAGGTCAGTCCTCCCGGAGCATAGCCTTTAGGACTTAGATGGCAATTGTACTTTAGCTCCTTGCTTCTGCAGCTGCTTGGCTTCAATCAGCAATCGCTTCCTCTTGGCGGGCTCATTGCATTTTCGTCACGTTCTCGCTTAGCTCCTCCCTTAGACTTAGGGTCAGGCCTGCGCTTAGGGCCGGTTGGTTGAGGACCAGGGTCTGATCTTCGTCGGGGTGGTATTGCACGACGCCCCGATCCTCGTTCTTATCAATTGTTGCCCTTGCCTTTGCCTTTCCCACATCCTTTCGACTCGGTCTTGCCACCACCTTTGCCCTCGGCGTTTTGCGCCTTCAGCGTTTTATAAATTCTTTTCTTCTTGTGACACTCATCCTCGTAGTGGTGGTACTTGCCACAGAGCCCGAAGGTCACTGTACACCTAAAATGGCTGGGCATTTTCTCCTTTTGCCCGTCCTTGGTGAGGTGATTTTCCTGCTTCTTCCCTTTGACCACGAGGCACGTTTCAGGACAGGTGCAGTGTTCGGCATGCACAAGCTCACCTTTGTCATTGTGTCCTGGACAGTAGAAAAGGTTACAATTCGTGATGAGCTTTAGCTGGGTCTTCTGCTTGTGCATGGGTATACTTCTGCGGGTTGTTCTCGTTAGCCAGCTTGAAGATGCCCTCAAAGTGCAATTCTTACTGGCAGTCTAGCGCATGTTCGGTGAGGAGAAGAGCGAGGCCAGCATACGTGTGCATGCGTGTCCGCCGTTCTTCAGTAGCACGACACTCAGACCACAGTGCCTTAGGTATCTTCCTAACCAACCATAGCAGAAGTTTGTCAATCCCATAGCTTCCAGGGCTGAGACAACCCACATCATAGTCTATCCTCCCCCAGAGCTCGTTTACGTTGCTCATAGTCGATTTGTCCGGCAGGCTCTGCAGCTTGGCAATCTCCTCACGTATACTCGGGTCCGACCCAAACATGGTCACACACGGAAACATGGTCTCCAAGGAGACCAGTACCTCTCCAAAGGTACCTCTCCAACGGGCGCGGGGAGGGGGGCAGTTTGTGACGCCCAATTGTAGTCGCGCCCCAACCCCTCCACAGAAAGGAATGCGGGGTACCAAGGCCTCCCCGTGCAAAAGCACATCATGGAACAGGCACTAGTAGCAACGCACGGGTGGAAAATATCTGAGACGGCACTACGTGGGCAAGAGCCCATGATTTCACAAACCTACGTCAGCCCTGCCAAGAGGCGGCTTCCAAGTACCATGAGCCGGCTCCGAGCCCGTTTGTGTGTGTTTGTGTGTGTGTGTGTGTGTGTGCGTGCGTGTATGTCTGTGGCACACTTGTGGTTACATGCAGGTTCATTGCATTTAGTACCCGCTTGTACCACCCAGTGTCACTCCGGATGCGTACATCCTCATTCCAGTGCACCTGTTTAGGTGCCCCAGATGATTTGAACCATTGTTCAACGAGTATTTTCACAATTTGCTCCCACAAAGGCGGTTTTAATGCCGCACGCGAAGTACCTGGAGATCGATGTTGCAGAATGGCGTTGGTTGATGGTGTCATAGGGTAGTTGATGGGGTGTATTGGGGGGGGGGGGGGCTTGGTCAATGGCTGTACAAAACGAAGTGCGGTCGAACGAGACCTCATACAACATTTATTCCAATTGTGCCACGCTCACACTTTGTTCACACGAAGCCTTTCTGCAACAGAAGGCCTAGGTACATTTACCGTTTCACACACCATTTGGCCGCGTTGCGGCCTGTTTGAGGTGGGACTTTCGTTGCATGATGTGGTTTGAAATTGGGGCATAAGTAGGAGACCTTAGCAAGCACCTACGAAGCCCGAAACGTGGAGATCTGCTAAAAAAAATTTGGGGCAAATGCTCGTGAACGTGAGTCACCAACACAGATAGACCTTAACCCCCATTAACGAAAGATATAGTATGATATGGTAAGGCATGGTACACTATGGTTCATATGGTATCCCTGTGTTAAAACCTATGTGAACGCCGTTGTTAAAACCAATATGGTTAATTTAAGTTTTTCATACATGAAAGGGTTGAATGATTCACCGGCTCAAAAGTCACATGTGTACCTACTTTCGGGACATATGCACCGCTCAATTGCCGTGCATATCCTCCCCACTACGGATTTTCATTTCACAAGATGGTGCACAACGGGAGCATACATTGGTTGCATAGTAATTGATTTGGATATGTACGCCTAGACCCCCATCCTCGGTCCCTCCACTTCCCCACTCCCCGCCACGCTTTCCTTTTGTGTAGCTCTTATTGTGCTTTTTTTGGAGCAACACCCTCGTTGAGCCAAATATGATGCTTAGGTGTTTGAGTGCGGCAAAGGGTTCGTATGAACCTTTGGTGTGGCAACTCCATGGCGAATGGGTGGCCTTGTCGCCTTTGGCGAAGCCTTGTTGGTGAGAGGCCACCGAGGTTACTCACCTCCCCATCATGCAGAACAAGCAACCTGAGGTTGGCCTCCAGGGATGTAGCCCGGGCAACTATCACCTCAATAGCTAGGTTGTCCGAGTAGTGGGGTTCTTGGATCACGTTCTGATCTATGGTTTAGCTTTGTTCGTGGTGTGTGTGTGTTGGTTTGTGTAAACCGGTTGTGTGTGTGAGAGCAGACGGTTACGCTAGACTTCAAGAACTTGAAGCAACATGTAAACGGTGATGTGGTAACCGGTGAATAATCTTTCCTCTCCCTCTCCCCCCGAGTTTGGTGCCCAGGGGGGAAGCTGACCATGAATAAAACCTCAGGGGAATGATGAACATCCGGTGTGCTCCCAGTGTCACCATCCTCGCTACAGAAAGGCGCCTAGCTACTGGACTTTCCCTGTTTTGATGGCGTGATGAGGTGTTTTGAAGCCAGAGCCTTCTGACTGCCTGCTGTGCCCGCCCACATTGGTCGTCGGTTCGTTGGTTTCTCTCACAAAGTGTGTGTGTGTGTGTGTGTGTGTGGTGTGCATGCATGCGTGTCTTGGTACCGTGCATATTTTGCATTGGAGCCTGCAGGCCTGACGTGAGTCACACGTAGAGTCAAACTCCGTGATAATTAAGTATAGACCCGGCTGGAGAAACGTTGATGTCGGAGTTCGCGGCATTTGCTAGGGGTAGTATTTGCTCCACTTTTCTCGATTCGGTGCCCCTCATGGAAATTGCGAGACCAACGTCAACCGTTGGAATGGCGCTATCAGTGTTGATGAACAGGAGAAAGGAGTGGGAGGACACATTTGTAAAGATTTTTGGGGTGCCGGTGGATGGCGAGGTGGGACTACCAAAAAAGATAGGAGCTTTGTACGCAGTGCGGCCTCGATGTGGAAGGAGTGGGCTTCGTCACCCCCCCCCTCTCGGGCCCAGCGCTCGTCACAGCACTCCGGCCCTGCTGTACCACCCGCCCCCCGTGACAGTGCACTATTACGCTTGCGATTTTTGTGAGGCACATGTGGACTCCCCCTGGTCCCATATAACCCACGCCTGCCCGGTTTTTCTACTGCGAGTCCAGTGGGCCTTCGTCAGACTGCTCGCTACACTCCCTAAGCAGGTCGGCTCGTATTTGGCTAACGGCACCACGCTGGTCCAACCCTCTTCGGCCATGGCGATTGCTGTGGTGCTGGAGACCGATCATCAGGTACCTAAACCCCTATCCCCGCTGCACATGACTGTGTACACCCCGTCGGGACTGTTTAGCCGCCCTGAAGAGATCCGGACCCCTCGCCCTTCGGCGCGCGACCATGTTCGTCTCATTCTGGAGACCATGGCCGACCACTCGCGCACCCTGGTTGACCCGCTCCTAGTGCTGGACACCCTCGAGTGGCCCACGCGACCGACCCCATCCCTCAACCCCCACGTTCACGTCCTCGCCGCTAAGAAGGTCCTGCCCCTGTCAGTCGCCTTTCTGGCGCGCTGGACTACCTGCCACCTCCAGAGCTGGCGCATGGTGGCAGGTGGCCTTCTACCCATGCGCATGCCCCCCCCCCCCCCCACCCACCTCCTGTTGGGCCCCCGAAGTGACCTTTGCGGTGCGACCCAACGTCCAAGAGCCCTCGACGGCTCACTTTGTCCGATCCCTCCCGAGCCCCCTGATCGTTCTGACCTCCACCCCCAGCGTGCACGTTGTGCTTCAGCTGGTGGCGAAGGACATGGCTACACTAGCCGTGCGAGACCATGTACTGCTGTGGAATGCTGCGGTCGTCCACACACTACCACGACATGACTGCTTTACATGACAACTTCCTACAACCGTGCAGTGCGCGTTGCCTGTGTTCTCTGCGGTTCCTGTCACCACACAAGCACAACGCGAGCGCGCCAGGGATACAGCCGCGCTCAATACACGTGCAACAATACTAGAGGAGGAGGCGTGTGCCCCTCCCGCTGGCTGCATGGCCAAAGGGTGAGTGTGGTGCGCCGGAGCCGAGCTTCCCCAAAGCGGCACCCCGTGGGCCCCTAAGGCCCTCTTCGGGTTCGGGAAGGTAAGCCCAAAGCCCAAAGCCCGGCCCCAGCGCTTGAGTTGCAGGAGTTGAAGAAGCTGGTGGAGGACCGTATGGCCACGGGGGGGCTGCGCAAATAGTTGGCGGAGGTCAGAGCGGCGTCCCAGGCCGTAGCGAAGAGGAAGATGGCGGGGGTGCCCCCGTTGATCAAGGCAGAGCTTCTAAAGGTCCGGGAGCTGCACGCCAAGCCCCAACGGGTATATGGTAGCCTGCCAGCTGTATCCACACGGCTGTGGCGCACAGAACTGCTAGCCCACGAGTACGTGTCGCGCTTCCGGGACAAGGACAAATTCACAGATGTCACGCTGGATGATCTGGCCCCAGTGATGGACTGAGATGCCGTTGACACCGAGGTCTGGTGTTTGGAGTCAAGAAATATGAAGAGATCGACAGTCCGAAGGCCTTCGTCCTGGCGGTCTAGACGTTCACTATGACGTCCCTATCCGCATACCGCGGTAAAAGGCGTCTTGACTCCAAAGGAGCGGCTAACCAGTGAGAGGCGGAAGACGACAGGCCCCGTCTGCCAGCAAGTTCGCAACGCTGTGCAGGGGCCGCAGAGGAACAGGTTCATGGCACGCAGGCTGGCAGCCAGGAAGGCCAAGTTCAGGATAGAGGGAGAACGCAAGCTGTACACGATGAAGCCTGGCGCGATGCCGATGAACGTGACGTGCGCGCCGGTGACAGCATGTCGGGCTTGCAAGAACGCAGGCAAGGGCGTGAAGCGCCACTGCTTTCATGAATGCCCAGGGTTTGACTTATGGGGGCGCTACCCGGTTGGGCGCTAGGCGGTCGAATCCCGACAAGGTGTGGTGGTGTTACAGCCATCCGACTTCCGGGATTGGGACGTGGTCTGGCGTCTGGTATGGGCAGCGTGGAGACGGTTTTCGGAGGAGGATGAGATCACCTCCGTGGATGCCCTGCAAGCGTCCTCCCGCACAATGGCTACATAGTGTACCCACAACACGAAACTGGCCCTCTGGGTTGGGTACATGCCGATCGATGCCTTGGAGACTGAACCCTGCAGGTACCTGTTCCAGCTCTAGGGACAAGGGTATTCCAGGAACTTCCTGAGGGGGGTGGTATCAGCGATGCGTGCATTGGAACGGATTGGATGGCTCTGAGAATTCGTTACCGGCACGGTTTGGAGATGCGCAAAATGGGCCATGTCTCAGGCGGTGGCACGCCCCTACGCGGGTCTGGAGGAGCTCAAGAGTTTCGCGAGGGCGTGTGATGCAGCGGCACAGTGGGCAGTATACAGAATGGCGGTCTTATCGTTCACATGGCAGCTACGGGTGTACGAGGCAACCCCCATCAGGCGTGCAGGGTCCCGTAGCAGGGGCTTCGGGTTTCACACCGTCAAGTGTGACCCACACTTCGTCCGAAGGAAGCCGGGGAGCTACGGCAGGGCGTGGCTGCGATGGTTGGACCGCGAGGGATCCACGTCTTCGATCCGACTTGCGCACTTCTGCCCACAAGGGTCCGGCTACGTCCAGATGGTCATGGCAACCGCCCTCAGCGGATGTGAAAGCGCCCACGCGGGATGGCATGCGTGGAGGCGGGGTTGGTCGGCGGCCTTATGCTGGTTGGGTTTTCAGGTCCGATGGCTCGCCTAGTGGGGTCGCTGGATGTCAGAATCGGTGGAGGCCCACTTTGGTGACGCCCTAGACGACTTCGTCGTTGCACACAACTCGGAACTGGCGCGCAGGGCGGGTGCGGTCGCGTCGGTCTTGGGAAGAGGAAAGCGGCAGGCCCGGTCAGGCTCCTC
The DNA here is from genome assembly GCA_964036045.1 of Eutreptiella sp. 'Long Island Sound 2002'. Taxonomy (NCBI): domain Eukaryota; phylum Euglenozoa; class Euglenophyceae; order Eutreptiales; family Eutreptiaceae; genus Eutreptiella; species Eutreptiella sp. 'Long Island Sound 2002'. The sequence continues at coordinate 123,950,250 of OZ038382.1, forward strand.
GGTGCGGCTACCCGAGCAGCAATTTCCCGCCAAGTCGGAGGTGGGTCCGTGGTCTCGGGGTGCCCGTGGTGCGGTGAGTGGGATATGTGGCTGCGTGACCTGCGTGCCTGCCTGCCTAGGGCCCCGCCGGGTCCGTTGGAGAGGTGCCTGATCCGATTTCTTGATGAGGGGGGTGGAGGCGGCTAGAGACCTGCGGCAGCGAGATTTCTTGCCCTTGATTACTGCCGCACTTTCCTCCCTAAACTCTGGGGTTTGGGAGTCCCTGCTTCACGATTCCATGTTTTCGAAGTTGCTGATGTAGTGCATACGTGAAGAAGTGTTGCGCAGGGGTTAGGGGGTGGTGGGGCATTTTCGTCTCCCGGCTGATATTTGGGAACGTTATGTGCCGGAGTCATTTGCGTCGGTTGCTAGTCGCCATTTCTCTGGAGTTGAGCCCCCATCGGACGAGGCGGTGGTCATGTCACATGCTTTGCGTAGCCAAAACGTGTTGTTCCCCCAATCGCTGGAGTTACCGGGTCCGAACGTGGGGGTTTTGGCCATTCCAAAAACGCTTCATAATTGTAGCCTGCTTGTGAACTTGGTGCCGGTGAATAGAGAGATCTCTGAGAAGCCTGAGAAATTTTGGCTGCCTTCAGTGGAGGTCCTTGCCCTTTTGGCGCAGGTGGCGCAGCAGGGATCTTCGTTTTTCCTCCCCCCTTGCTATGGTTGAGCTCGATGCCTCCGGCCGGTTTGCGAGGTGCCGAGGCTCCCGGGGGGGGGGGGGATGAGGAACTATGTATGTGCCATATTGACCTCAGCAACTGCTTTTGGTCGCTGTGCCTCCCTGGAACCTTCTGGAGAGCCTTCCGTATCTCGGATGGTGCCGGAGAAGTTTTGTCGTTCCCGTGCTTGCCGTTTCGTTGGAAGTATAGTTCCATTCTGTGCCACAAGGTTTTGGAACGTTTAGTGTAGGAGAATGGTCTTGTGGGGATGGGTGTTTTGATCTACATTGACATTGTGCTCCTTGTAGGACGGGGTAGAGGGCGCGTGCGTGAGAAGTCTATGCACGCGGTGCAGGCGTTGCGTGCGGCGGGTGGAGTTATACGCCCCAAGAGCACCCTGGAGCCGGTCACGCGCCTGGTGCGGCTTGGGAAGGACGGGGACTTTGGTGGGGAAGCATGCGGACGGCGGGGAATGCATGGGAGGCCCCGCTAGCCCTTTGGTTGCGATTGTCCGTCGGCGTCTGTAGTATGCAGCGTTTGCAGCAGCTTCTGCGGTGCACGCAGTAGATCCGCAAGCCTCGTTTTGGGCATAGTCCCCACTTGTCGGGGGTTGGGGCCCATGTGTTATGCCCCCCCCCCCCCCTCGCCTGCAGTTTACCCCGCTCAAGTTGCTACGCTCTATGTGTGGGGTGTGTGTCTTGGCTTTGCCGGGCTTGTCGGTGGTACCCCTGACGCCGGAGGTGCGTAGACAACCAGTTTTCGTGTATATTGATACGGCGCTCGATGGTGGGGTGTACTGGTTGTGACTTTATTCGCTGGAGCTTGGTTCGCGTTCGGCGTTGCCCCTTGAACAGCCGCCAAATCAGCACTGCGCGGAGGTGCAAGCTATTTTGTGGGGTTTGAAATTTAGTTTTAATGTGGGCATCCAGGAGGCGCATTTGTTTGGTGACGATGCGGCGGCGCTGGTCCAGTTTTTGCGATGTAAGGCGAGTGTAGGACGTGTTTACCAGCAGCGCCTGCTCAAGTGCTTCAGGTACCCGTGGGCGCCTTGTCGAGGTTTTACGATTTGCTGTCAATGGGTGCGTGGTGCGGTGAATCCGGCGGACCCCATCAGCAGGCTGCATGACCAATTTGATGGTGATATGTTCCTGGCAAGCGAGGCTACAACGCGTAGAGTAGGCGATTTGTGGGCCTTTCCGGACCGCAAGACAATTTTTCTAGTGGACCCTGGGCGTTCCCATGGGTCCATTTGTGCTTCCGCATGCGTGGAGACTACGAATCTGTTAGTATGAGGTTGGGGAGGGGGGGGGGGAATCCCATGAAGTTTTTCTGCGGTATACGCTGGAGGAGTCGGTAGGGGCGATGACTTAGCCTGAGCGGTCCCGATCTGGGGTTTCTGTGCGATGTCGCTAGACGTGTGTGTGGTGTGTGTTGCCTGAATGTTTGCCTGTGCTCCAATCATACTTTGCTCCCCCCACGGGACGGAAAAGAGTCAAGCCGCACAACCGCGGGCGACGCCAACACCGGTGATCCCCAGCGGCGACCGCCCAGGAGCGGATACGGGGAAGGGAGCACCTGCGCGGGGCCCTCCGCGGGCTCCTGGCCCGCCGGCCGGTACGCCAGGTACTGCTGGCATCGGCCGCGAAGATTTTATTTCAGGTCGACATCCCCGAGGCTCTTGCGCCGGCGGTGCTGCAGAACGCCACACTCGACATTGCGCGGTGGCTGCACGGACATCCTTGCCCGGGCTTTCCGGCACACGGGCACCCCCAACGTTAAGCCGACGGGCTAGCACCACATATGCTCGCACAAGTGACGGTTGGTGTGCCAGCTGGGCATCGTCCACTTGACGATTAACAGGCATTGCTTGCATGAAGGCGGGCGCCTGCCATATGTATTCGTGCAAGGCTCCCTGCGGCCAGTGGTGGGTGTGGCCCACATGTTTGATCCATAAGGGACAAGCTATGTGGGCATGTTATGCTCCACGGTTGGCATAAACCAGACCCATGGGGGGCGGCACACTGTCGAGATGTTTGCCTCCTTTGGTTTCCGTACTTGTGGGCATTTCTTTTGTGCTAAACCACACCCTGCGATGATTCACCGCAGCCCCTGTAGAAGGGTGTAGACCCCATGCGGTGAATCATGGAAGGGTATACACCCTCCAATGATTCACCGTAGCCCTTGTAGAAGGGTGTACATGCCATGCAGTGAGTACATTATTGAGTCGTCTACACCCTCCAATGATTCACCGCAGCCCTTGTAGAAGGGTGGAGACCCCATGCGGTGAATCATGGAAGGGTCTCCACCCTCGATTGATTCACCGCAGCCCTTGTGGGAGGGTGTACACGCCATGCGGTGAATTATCGAGTGGTCTACACCCTCTAATGATTCACCGTAGCCCCTGTAGACTAGTGTACACCCCATGCGGTGAATCATGGGAGTTTACCCCCTCCGATGATTCACCGTAGCCCCTGTAGAAGGGTGTAGACCCCATGCGGTGAATCATTGAGAGGTTTGCGCCTTCCAATAATTCACGGGAGCCCTCGTAGAAGGGTGTAGACCCCGTGCGGTGAATGATGGAAGGGTCCACACCCTCTAATGATTCACCGCAGCCCTTGTAGAAGGCTGTAGATCCCATGCGGGGAATCATGAAAGGGTAGGCTATCATCAATACTGTGGTTGTCCACTACCCCTTGCACACCTAGCCCCGCTACTGCGCAACATGTGCTTCAGCCTCCGGTGACGCCCCTCCATTGCGAAGCAAGAGACTTTTGACAAGATTTATCACGTTCTTGCAAAAGAAGACTTGTGATCGAAAGATGCGTCCACCAAAGGTTGCCCCTATCAACGTCATTGTGGGCAGCGCCCATGGCGACACTCACATCGCGGAGCCTTCTCACCTCGCCGCCACGGAACCAAGCTGTCCGCGAAGCGAGCACGCACTTTTTGTCAAAACACTCGCACCTTGTGTTGAAAACAACCACGCAATTTTTTCCGGCACTAAGTGGCGTTGCGCGCTTGGGCACCAAAGGGAAGCGACAATGAGTTTTTTGCACCCCTTGTTCTGCATGAAGTCTACCGCAGCAGCACACTCCATCCTCAACGTCCTTTTCTTGTTCGCCTTCTTAGTATTTAATGAGGCACGGGCGCAAGTCCTTGCAGCAATGGAATTCGACATGTTGAGATGCTGCATGTATTGTCTTCCACGGGTCGCCGCCTCTACTCAACCACCAACTTCACGGCTAGTCGGGGCTTGCATTGCCGCCCAACGTGCCATGGGCATAGCAAGCTTGATGACTCGCTATGCTCTGCATAGACTATTGGAGCTGCTAGTTGCCAGGCTGTGTGACGTTTGCAGGCTTAGGACAGACACTTGTACAAGCCCCGCGGCGGCTCGGGGAGGGTGATGGTGGTGCCATACATAGTAGAGGTTGTGAAGGCCTAGGACTCAGTGACAACCAGCTGGTTCACACTTCCGTACACCCGTCCCCACCCCACACCGTAGGTCGAGCGCTGGACGAGATTTTCTGTGTGATGGGTGCAATGATTGTATCCACCACATTGTCATCAGTAGGCTCTCCACCATCGTGGGATGTGTATCTATAGACGGGCCAGCCACCGTTGCCAGTGTGAGGACAATGTGCAAGGTGTTAGGCAGATACTTCTTTTTGTACGGTTCGGCAGGGTATGTGTTTGTCAGATCTTCTAGATGTTGCAGCCGTTGCCTTGTACAGTGGTCGGACATTGTGAGAAAAGGCTCCTTGGGTGCGGCCCATTCTCACCGTGGCATTCTCTATCTAAAAATGTCTGCGGTACAACTCAATGCCCCAACAGGGCCATAGCTAGCAACCTTGCCCCTTTCTTTCTCTAACCATAACCGTAAGATGCTTTAGCTATGATGTCGAACGTCACCTAAAATTCGTACAAAATTTGTACAAATTTCGTACATAATTGGTATGGAATGCACACCCTTGCACGTTCACAATGGTCTACAAACTGTGTTCACGAATACCAAATTCGTACGAATTTGGTACGAAGTCACGTGCATTTAAGCTAAAATTGTACTTTTGCACACTATGCCAGCCGATTGTTTACAGGCCTGCCGCCTGTGTCGTTGCTGCAATGGTCATGGGTCAACCCCTGCTATATGGTACACTCAATTACCATCGGACTGCCGTTGCAGTGGTGGGGGTGAGCATTTCAAGCAGTTCTATTGCGGAGCAATGAACCTAGGTGCTAACGACAAGCACAAAGGAAACAGACCATCAGCGGGCGGTATTTTGGTACACAACACTCCAATGGGCACATGCAACAAAGGCAATCAACCGCACGCTAGCAAATGAGAATCATGCTGGCGTGTTAAAGTCTCCCATGTACATACACCGTTTGACATTGTTGGACAATGTGTGTATGTACCATGAATATTTCAAACACACGATTCATGCGGTTCTACTCATTTGATGTTGCGATTACAAACGAATGTGGTGGCCGAGGAGGGGGTTGAGAAAAAAAAAGTATGCATCCGACGCGAAAGAAAGGCGGGTCACCTCCTTACGGGGACTAGGGGTTGTTGTCGCGAGCCACGCGTTGGAAGGAAGGGCCCATCACCGCGGTTGCCAACCTTTGTGTGTTCTAGGTGGCGGCCACGATGGTGTGGGTGCCAATGATCCGGGTCAAATCTAGACACAACGCCAGTGTCACTCCCCCCATTGCATTGTTTAAGCAGAAAGTGGACGCTGAAATTGACGGCTGACAACCACTCATGTGCGGCTTCGGCTTGCACAACCCATGGGTTGCGGACAGCAAAACTCAGTCGCCACAGCTACCATCTTGGATTGTTGCCCCCCCCCCCCCCCCCGGTCCCCCCCGGTTGCGTGCCGTGGGCTTCACGGCTACAAGGTGCTCCCATTTAGCTACCTGCTTGTGGCTTGTCCCTTTGATGAACCGCGGCTTTTCCCTCACCGAGGCACTGCTTCCCGTGGCTCGCTTTGGCCACCGGCGTAAGGGCATGGGCTTGCCATTGACTCTCAGCCTGCTTGTGCTGCAGCCACAGAGCCACGTGCTCTTGCCCACCAAGTGGCGCGTGGCTCCATGGATGCAGTGCCAGTCGGGGTGGCGTTCCTTGGACCCTACTTGGGTGAGGCTAATGGGGGTGCGGTAGGGGGTTGGCCCCCCTTTGTACCTGGTCCCCTCTTCACCCCCTTCACCCCCTTGTTCCCACATGTCCAACATCCCAATCAAGGACGACAACAGCACCTCAATAGCAAGTGTTCGTAGACACTTTGTGCCGATCGAGGGAGTGCCGGGAAGACACCTAAGGAGAGGATGGAGCACAATTGCAGTGATCCCCTAGTCTAGTTGCACCAGTGCGACCACCATGCAAGGCCTTCCGTACCTGTTATGAGTGGGCCATCAAGGTGTTGTGCCATTTTCCACTGTTTGCCAAGGATTCCCTTGGTTGTATTACAAATTGCCGAGAGCAACTTGTTGTTGCATCGCCAGTGGTGCCTATTTCTGTTCCATGTTACAATGTGCTTACATATTGATGGTGTCCCCGGGTCCCAAAAGCAATTGATAGGGAGTATGGGGGTGTTCCTTGGCCACACAAACAACCCTCACGGAGTATTGGGGTGTCCCTTGGCATGGCCAGGAAACGAGAGAGAGTACGGGGGCGTCCCCCGGCCCCAAGATGAACTTGGAGGGGGTATTGGGGCATCCCATGGCCCCAAGAGCAACCCAATGGAACCACTCATGTCTCCCATATCCCTAGGAGCAAAGCAGAGGATGCTTGGTCACAACCGTAGCTAATGTGGTTTTGTGCCAGATGGTGCATGGCCCAACGTGCTAACATGTGGGGAGGTGTTGTGGAGGCGGTGTGCTACCATGGCGGTATAAAACACATTGCATTATGGGTCATGGTACGGTGGCAATGGTGCATGTTGTATGCGGCAGTGCGATAGGGATGAAGCAAGGGCCACCGCTCTAAGTATGAGGGCCGCAGTCTTCATGGCCGCCAATCGTGCTGGCTAGCTATTGTGACGCCGCGGGGCCCATACACTTATGGCAATTGGTGAAACAGTGCAAAAATGGGGTCAAGGGTCGGCATCAGAGCACTACACAGAGAATAGATGCATTGTACGTGGTATCTGTAGTCCACACTGAGCTTCTTGTGGGTACCGCTGCAGGGGATTGACAACCAAGTTATAGCACCCACCGCCCGATAGTATGCACGAAGTCGCCCCCCCCTACCTCCCCCCCCTACCTACCCCCCCCTACCCCCCCCCCAACCCCCCCCTACCCCCCCCCTACCTCCCCCCCCTACCTCCCCCCCCCACCTCCCCCCCCTACCTTCCCCCCCCCCCCTACCTCCCCCCGGTTACCTCTTCCCCTCCCTACCTCCCCCCCCCACCTCGTCTCCCCCCCCCTACCCCCCCCCCCTACGTTGCTACTCCTACCTGCTGCCCCCCCCCCCCACCACCAACCCCCCATCCCCCCCGCCCTTCCCGAGCAACCCCCGCCCCCCACCCCACCCGGACCCTTGCGTTGGTAGACCGCCTTTTGGCTGCACAGCCTTGTGTGTGCACCGCCTTGCCTGTGGCCCCTTAAATAACAAGACTCCTGCGGTGGCCACAGACCGCCTTTTGTGTGTTCCGCCTTGTGTGTGCACCGCCTTGTGTGTGCACCGCCTTGCCTGTGGCCCCTTAAATAACAAGACTCCTGCGGTGGCCACAGGCCGCCTTTTGTGTGTTCCGCCTTGTGTGTGCACCGCCTTGCCTGTGGCCCCTTAAGTAACCAGACTCCTGCGGTGGCCACAGACCGCCTTTTGTGTGTTTCGCCTTGTGTGTGCACCGCCTTGTGTGTGCACCGCCTTGCCTGTGGCCCCTTAAATAACAAGACTCCTGCGGTGGCCACAGGCCGCCTTTTGTGTGTTCCGCCTTGTGTGTGCACCGCCTTGCATGTGGCCCCTCAACTAACATGACTCCTGCGGTGGCCACAGACCGCCTTTTGTGTTTACCGCGTTGTGTGTGCACCGCCTTGTGTGTGCACCGCCTTGCCTATGGTCCCTTAAATAACAAGACTCCTGCGGTGGCCACAGACCGCCTTTTGTGTGTTCCGCCTTGTGTGTGCACCGCCTTGCCTGTGGCCCCTTAAATAACAAGACTCCTGCGGTGGCCACAGACCGCCTTTTGTGTGTTCCGGCTTGTGTGTGCACCGCCTTGTGTGTGCACCGCCTTGCCTGTGGCCCCTTAAATAACAAGACTCCTGCGGTGGCTACAGACCGCCTTTTGTGTGTTCCGCCTTGTGTGTGCACCGCCTTGCTTGAGGCCCCTTAACTAACATGACTCCTCCGGTGGCCACAAACCGCCTTTTGTGTTTACCGCATTGTGTGTGCAACGCCTTGCCTGTGGCCCCTTAAATAACAAGACTCTTGCGGTGGCCACAGACCGCCTTTTGTGTGTTCCGCCTTGTGTTCGCCCCGCCTTCTGTGCGTACCGCCTTGCCTGTGGCCCTTCAAAGAACTTCACTCCTACGCACCACCTAACCGTTCTTTGCTACGGCTCCCTTCTCGCCCAAACACCTCCACCCCATTTGCAAAGAGGAGACCAATGCAAGCACAACAGCCACGAAATCAAAACACGAACTGCGACCCATGGTGAGTGATTGCTACCACTCGAGTCCGATGTGTTGCTGCACCGTATGCAGCGCCAAAGTCAACACGTGACTATGAACAGAAGAACGAGTATGGACGCAGGGTGCCAAGCATGGCGGCACACCAAAGAATGCAGAAGACAAGCGACAAGCCACCGCAGTAGGAACACAATACCACGGCATAGCGGCCCACGCAAAAGGTGCCATATATGACAGACTCAAACAACGGAGGACACAGGTGAAAACTTAAATACAGTGTGTAACCAATGGGCACCATGTGCCAATGGCACCATGGGAGCGATGAATGCAAGTAGACGGTGATGTAGACAACACGTACTTACACCGCTCACCGACTACTCCGGAACACCAACCTTCGGCTGCTGCTTCTCCACGGTCTTGTTCGGCAGCAAGAAACCTTTTGGCGGCACCAGCTGCACGCGCTTATTCGAGCCGACTTGCTCCACACCATACTGCTGCATAATGGGGGTTGGGCCACGCACAGGCAACACGATGATCCACAGCGAAGGCAGCGGTGCCATGGGGGACTTCTTCGTCAGCAGCAGCAACATCCCCTCATATTGAAAGCGCAGCAGCACGGCCTTACCTGTTGCAAGGACAAACGGACGAAAGTAAAGAAGAGATGTATTGCGACCAACAAAAGGCACGTTCGCAACGCATGTGTAGTTGTACACACCCACTGTACTTGGGCACTTCACTTGCCCCTTGCCGAAGATGCCCTTCATCACCGGGCGGACCGCGATGGGTTCGTTGCCACGCAAGCGCAACAAGAAGAAGGTCACAATTTTGTCGTAGTTCGCCACAGACAAACCGGAGGGTGGCTCCCGCAACTTTTGTAAGTCCTGCGCCTCTTTGTCCGCATCCCACTCCTTGAAACCCCCAACTTCAAAACTAAGGGTCCTCAGCTGATTCCTCACGCCCTCCGACATTACCACTTCATGGTGCCTCAACTTGTCGGGGACTAGAAAGACGAAACATACCCATGTGACGAAAGAAAACGTGATATGCGTAAAGTGTCAGCGAACCTACGGAGCAGGAACACAACGAAGCAGGAACCTTCGCTATCCTTCTTCTGTGCCACGGCCTTAGGGGCACGGCCCGGAGGAAGGGGTGCAGGAGCTGCTGCCTCATCTGGCATCGCGTCATCACCGTGCAATTCACCTTCGTCAACAGTGGCCTCTTTTTCCGCGGCTGGATCACCTACAATGATAAGAGTAACATGATGGCAACATGGAACGGAGAAGTGCTTCCAAGGCGTTAGGTTACCGCCACACACCTGCAGCACCAACAGGAGCACCACATGAAGACGTAGATTCGGCACTGGATGGGGACAAAGGATCGTCCTTCCCCTTCAAATCGGTGGCAAACAGCTGCTTCGCGATATCGCCCACGTCGGGCTGATCAAGGGCCACTCGCTTTAGGGCCGGTGAGGATGTTGCTGACGCTGGACTTGGGGGCTGCGCGCGCTTGGACCCAATGCGCCGCGAGACGGAGCCCATGGCCACGTAACCAGACGAACCCGATGCCGTTGACGTAACCGGGCGTGCCAAGTGTACGACGGGGTTGTTAGCCGGGAGCGTGTTGGGGGAAGGCGACGCATACGTCATTGCCCGATGCAAGGCCGCCGATTGCCGCAGAAGGAAGTTCGACAAGCTAACGGCAACTGTCGGCTCAACGATCAAAATAATCCAAGTAAGGGGATCCTCCAGCTGCTCCTCACGTGCCATAGTTGGTGCAGAAGGCTTCAAGATGCCAGCCGGGTCGCCCCCTGCCCCCAGGTAGCGATTGTGGGCCTCACAAACGTTCCAAAGCAGGAAGAAGAACCGGACATCATTCATGGTAGGTGCAATGTACTTGAAGTGCGACAACCATACGAAGAGATGCTCGCACGCCTCACTGTTGACGCCTTCCAAGGCAGGGATGTCGTCTGCATTGTACTTCGTACACTTGTGGTTCACCTCGTGGAACCTATGAGCAACAGAAGCAGAAGCTTCATCCATGCATTGCATGTATCCTTGTTATGGCAAGGTATGAGGATTGCAAGTATACCTGTCCACAAACCAAGTCACGTCCTCCAAAGTCGAAACCTTGTGCTTGCGAACGGATTGGTCGCAGTGACAACCGTTGTCATACCCAGCGTAATGAATGACGACACCATCCTCCCGCAGAGCGTGGACACAGTTGAGGACATCGTGCGTAGACTCCGGCTGTATCAATTCCGACAACTCAATAATGCAGTTGCAAGGCCGAGCAGTTGCTAGCAGACCCGACGTCTTGCCCGGGTGCACAACGAAGGTCTTCGTGCAACCCTCGTCGCTCACTGTGCTTGTAGTCTTGGGCTTGGTCGGCTGTTGTTGTTGCTTGGCCGGCGTACGGAGGGCAATCACCTCATCTTCTTCATCATCGCTCTCATCCAAAAGTTTGGCAACGACCGGTTGATCCACAGGTTTATGCTCACGGCAGTAGGCAGAACCAGTAGTCTTGTCAGGCCATTGGGAGCATTGCAAAGGGATGTTCAAGCCTGTTGTTAGATGTAGTCCCCGCTCACCACGTTGATGTTGACACGCACGGCGGCAAACCTTCTCGTGCCCGTCCAGAATCACCACCTCCTCAAACCTCTGGAGAGCTGCAGTAAGGTATGCCACTTTGTCGTCCCCAGCCTTCTTGAAACTCATGTGCCTCACATGCTGGGGCCCCGCTGTTGTGCACCTACACATGACGCAAACAAGAGATGGTAGTTGTCCACTCACCAAACCGAAGGGTAACACCACTGTAGTAAACACACACCTATGGTGCCGCGAAGGCATTCCATTGTTACGGATGCGGGTGTTCAACATCTCAAAGAGTGAGTCATCCCGGAGATCCGTATCGGGCATGACGTCCTGCACCATCTGCTCTCCGTGATAGCGCATGGCCCAACGCAAGAACAAACCCTTCTTCAAAATCTTTGGTGGTATCCCCAACACAAGACCTTGTGTGTGGAAGCTAGCATGTTGCAGCGTCAACCTCACCTCCGTGTCATCGATGTCGCGCTTGCGCAAGACGGACCTAAATATTGCACAGATGTTGTGCAATGCAGGCACACATCTTGGAAATGGACGCAAAAACGGACGTTGCACACACCTATTCGTGACCATCATGTATGGCGGTTCCTCGGTGAGTCGATAGGATTTACCACCAACGGTGAAACCATCGTAGGTATAGTGTATGTCGCACGAAGTACAGGTGCCCTTCACAAGTGGAATATCCTTCGGCCTCCCCTAAGGAAGAATGGGAACGCAATATGGTACTTACAACATTGGCAGAGCGGATTACATCGTACGCGGAATGAGCACCTCAGCATTCCCCAATACTTCCAAAGTGGTAACATGGGCTGCTTCCAGATTCCCACCGCACGCGTGGCAGGCATCACAGAACGGCAACAAATGCATCGGCGGCTGGTATTTCAACTCCAAAACGCCACATTGACGCAAGCGATTGAGGGCGCGGAACACATGCATCGAAGTTGCCTTGATTCCCACGGTCTGCAAGTCTACCAACAGTGCGCCATGATGCACCCTGATGCACCATGCAACAAAGCGTGGATTCAAATATTGTCCCGGTTTCCTCAATAGCACCGGACAGTTGGGGCCCAAAAGAGGGCGGAAATGCTACATCACCCCTGCATTCTCGGGGGTCCCCAACAGAGGGAACAAAATGAGAAGTCAAAACCTACGCCGGGGGTCACCATGACGCCCCTAGGGGCCCCTAGTATACCAAAGTATAGGTCTCTAGTACGGCCAGACGCCCAAATAGCCACCGTTATAGAGCGGGGAGGCAGAATCAGAATTGGCCCACTTGTGGGCAAGGATGGGGCAAGGTGGCTATATAACCCTTGCCGCCTAGGGGATCCCCACCGCCTCAGAGCGGGGGGCAGAATCAGAAAAGAGCCCACAAGTGGGCAAGGTGGCTACATAACCCCATTGGGCGCCTTCGGCGCCCGTTGGCTCCTTGGGCCCATACCTTTGACAACTAACTGTCGGCCGGAGGCCCCTGGGGGGGGGGGGGGTAGTTGGCGTCCTAGGACCCGCGGAGTCGCCCCCCCCCTACCCCCCCCCTACCTTCCCCCCCCTACCTTCCCCCCCCTACCCCCCCCTACCTCCCCCCCCTACCCCCCCAACCCCCCCCCCTACCCCCCCCAACCCCCCCCCCCCCTGGCCCCCCCCTACCTCCAAGGCAGGGGGGGGCGACTTCGTGCGATATATGCACCGCCCCTAATCCTATGCCGCGATAGTAAGAAAGGCATTGCCTTCGGCATTGGGTGACCCTCTTCTTCAATGGGGGCAGGCATTTTACACGGTACAATAGGGTGTGCCGTGTATGCAAAGACTGCGTGTTCGTCGCTTGCCCGGGCCTAAATGTTTTGCCACACCTCAATGAGGGGCTTCGTTTTGCCGCGTTGTCATGCCTCGCCGTCATGCCTTCATGCGGCTCCAATGTTCCAATCAAGGACCAAAAGAAGACCTCAATAGCCGGTACCCGCAGTGCATGGCTCTTTGATTACGATGGGGCACATGTGGCAAACTTACCTGTGGGCGACTGACCCTCTTGGACAAACCATCTATCAAGGTGATCAGCACCCCCTCCCCTTGCAATCGTTCCATTGTCTACATGACGGACTTATTAAGGTCCTCGTACTAAGACTTCTTGGGGTCTTGTCTCTGCTAGGGGGTGAGGGAGAGCCCCTGGCGTGACGCCTTGGGATTGTGCCACGGCAACCCAAATACACGCTTAACTCGTCACCGTTGAAGGTTAGCACTCAGAGGTCGGACATTTGCACGCACCCACGCTGCCACCGGTTGCCGGCACACGCAGGAACAAAAGCCGGCATCGGAGGAACCACACAACCGACCAACCAAATACAAACAACAAGCCTTATGTTATGGTCAGTTCTAGCTGGGTGGGACCAAGCGGGGTATGGAGTCTTTTATGGGGAGTGACACCCGGAAAACTACACCGCCCTAGTGCCCCCAACAAAGGTGAAGTCCAATAAAAGAGGGGACTTGAGGGCGGTGCATGCGTTGCGTGTGTCGGAGAGTGGCGTGCAAGCAGCGTTCGTGATGGATTCTAAATACGCGTACAAGGGGTTGACAAAGCGCTTTTGGCGTTGGGAGCATCGGTGGTGGGCGGTAGAGCATTCCGGTTTGGCAACTGGTCGTGGGTCTTATGTGAGCCCATCGGCGCAATGTTTCCTTTCACTGGGTCGCCTCGGCTTGGAGGGCAATGACGGTGCCGACATGGCGGATGAGGATCGTCTCCAACACCCGCATAATGAGGACCCTTGCCCAAACTATCACAAACAGAATGGAACAGGAGACGACACCACTCCCAACAGACGATTCTTGGTTAGCCTCAAAGGATGATTCAGTGGTGACACGGGGATTTTCGGTCCCAACAATAGAGGATTCGGACGAGGGAGACTTGCACGGGCCACATGGGGAAGGGGGCGCCAGGGGATGAGTATCAGGTGTTTCTATCCAATTTCTTGCAAACCGACGGAGGGGACAAGCTCAGAGAATACAAGCGTCCCAAGACATTGTAGTGAAATGTACATAATTTGGTGGTGCAAGCGCGCCTTTGAGAGAAAACGGAAGTGCGTAACCAGAGCCTACGTGCGAGGGCGGAGCATACGGCCAGCCGAGTATCCGACTCGTGAATGCCTCAAAAGCAAGGGTTCGCAATTGCTCTGCACCAATGGGCATTGAGAAGTCCAAGGGAGACACCAAAGGAGAGGATGGTGCACAATTGCAATATTTCCATGGTCTCCTTACACCAATGCAACCACATAGGAGTGGGCTATCAAGGTGTTGTGCCCTTGTTCACCTTTTACCAAGGGGCGATCGGGTGGTGTTGTGAATGGCCAACAACAAATTGTTGTTGCATTGTGATGGATGCCTGAATTTGTCACTCGTCACAACATGCTTTTACATTTGTGGCGTCCCCCAGCCCCAAAAGCAATCAAGAGGAAGTATCGGGATGTTCCTTGGCCCAGAAACGACCCAGAGGAAGTGTTGTGATTCCCATGGCCCTAGGAGCAAACCAAAGCAAGTACTGGGGCGTCCCCTGGCCCCAAGATTAACTCATAGGCTGTAACGGGGCATCCCATGGCCCCACAAGCAACCCACTAAAAATACTGAGTGTGCACCCTCTTGCCCCGGGAACAAACCATAGGCTGCTTGGTCACACCCCTTGCCCATAGGAGGCTTGTGCCCCATGGTACATTACATGGTCTAACCACTTAACATTCGGGGAGGCGTCCTGGATGGGGTTCTGGCGGTAGACAAGATAACGCGGTGTGTTTCATGGTACGGCAGTGGTGATGCATGGTTTGCACATATTAGTCGCACAGGGATGAAGCAAGGGCCACTGCTCTAAATAAGGCGCCTTGTTCCTAGCTACCGAATTTGCTGCACGGTTGTTGTGACTGAGCGGGGCTGGATACACGTATGGGAGCCGGCCAAACATTGCAAATCCAGGGTCAAGGGTAGGTTTGAGGGCACCGTACATAGAGTAGATGCATTGTACATAGTATTCACAGCCCAACCCAAGCCTCTGGTGGGTACCCCTGCGGGGGCATGAAAACCAAGTTAATCCACCTGCTCGAATCCCATCCAGCGATATTCACAAGGTGTATCCCATGACCCGCTTCTGCAACGAAGGTAGGCATTTCACACTATACAACAGTGTGTGCCGTGTATGCGGTGTGTGAGAAACCACATGTGCGCCACTTGCCTGGCCCTATGCGTGTTGCCCTGCATCTCAATGTGGGGCTTCGTTTTGCCGTGTTTTGCCGCGTTGTCATGCCCCGCCTTCATGCATGCATGCACCTATGGCGGACCTAACAGGGGTGGGCGGAGGCGGAAACCGGGCTAATCACCAGCCGGGTCGCTGTGGGTGACGCCGAGTGTTTGGCTGAAACTGCGCGCCTCGTTATACCAGGCGCAAATCGGGCTCGCCGCGCGCCTCGTTAGCGCCACCCCCCCCCCCCCCGTGCGCCTGGTTAGCGCCAACCCCCCCCCCCCCCCCGTGCGCCGCGTTAGCGCCAACCCCCCCCCCCCCGTGCGCCTCGTCAACGCCACACCCCCTTTGCGCCAACCCCCCCCCCGTGTGGCTCGTTGGCGCCGAACCCCCCCCGTGCGCCTCGTCAGCGCCAACCCCCCCCCCCCCCCCATGCGACTCGTTAGCGCCAACCCCCCCCCCCCCCCCGTGCGCCTCGGCAGCGCCAAACCCCAAAAAATTTTCACCCCCAAGACGGCCTTTTTCCAATTTGCAGGGCCCTCTAATGAACCCCCCCCCTTCGGTAGACCACAGGCAGGTACCCGAGCAGGAGGTTGGGGCATACGCAAGTATGAGAGAAGGGAGGTTTGCCTTCACACGGGCAAAAATGCTAAGAACGGCACAAACTGAAAGGTGAGAAGTGCTCCCTGTTGTGGAACCATGGAACTGCCACCTTGTGCCATGGATTAAAGGGAATGTCCACGACGGATCACATATGAACCAAGATTGTAACTCGCCAGCAAAAGGAAGATGCATCGTGCAAACGAAGCGGCTGCCAAAAGGCAAGCCGGCAAAACGTCACGCGGTATGAACGTTGCGGGAAAATAATTTGTCTTCAACGTGCAACAGCTATGTGTATAGCGACCTAGTCGGCTATAAGACATCAGACATCAGACTTTTATGGACCATCACTCCCAACCCCCCCCCCCCACCCCAACACCCTTTCTACCCCCCCCCCCCCCGTGTCAGACTTCGCCCCCCCCCCCCCCCCGTGTCCCCCCCAATATCAGACTTGTCCCATTGTCACCACACCCTTGAGGTGTAGAAGTGGGTTGTGGTCTCGACCCTAGCGTCTGAAACCCAACCAGTGCTTGCAACCCCTTCAATGATGGTACGTGCCCCCCCCCCCCACCCCCACCCCACCCCACCCCATCTCTCTCACTCAAACCGATCGGGGGGCTCATATGTGACTGAAGACAAGTGGGAACAGAATCCTGATGTCTGGCCCAAGCAACCTCACCTGAGCTAATCGGGTCAGTTTTGCTGGTGGGGTGGGTGGGTGGGGGTTCATCGGGTTGAGCCGGAACTGTGGAGAGGGGGGGTAGTGGGTTTCGAGCACGGCACAGCACAGCACGGCACAGCACAACACATCACAGCACATCACAGCATACCACAGCACAGCATAACGTACAGCATAGCACAGCATATTACAGCACAACACAGCACAACACAGCCCCTAGGGCCGCCCAAGAGAGCGTCCCTCCCTCCCTCCCTCCCTCCCTTCCCTCCCTCCCTCCCTCCCACCCTGTCATTTCCCTGCTTGTGTGGTTGAGGTTAGGGAGGGTATGCCTGTTTTTCTTTTTCAGGTTTGAACCATGATGATTGATCATATGCCGTTTCTTTATGGGTTGCCGGTGACAGCGTGTCACGGCACTGATCGAACGGTGGACCGTAGTTGCCCCCACATTTGCAAGTTTCTTTGTCCGTTTTTGAACCATGACGATTGATCATATGCCGTTTCTTTATGAGGTGCCACTGACAGCGTGTCACGGCACTGATCAAATGGTGGACCGTAGTTGCCCCCACATTTGCAAGTTTCTTTGTCCATTTTCGAACCATGGTTAGGGAGGGTATGCCTGTTTTTCTTTTTCAGGTTTGAACGATGACGATTGATCATATGCCGTTTGTTTATAGGTTGCCGCTGACAGCGTGTCATGGTGGATGTGGTGGATCATGGTGGGGTCATGGTGGACCGTAGTTGCCCCCACATTTGCAAGTTTCTTTGTCCGTTTTTGAAACATGAATATTCATCATATGCCGTTTCTTTATGAGGTGCCGGTGACAGCGTGTCACGGCACTGATCGAACGGTGGACCGTAGTTGCCCGCACATTTGCAAGTTTCTTTTTCCGTTTTTGAACCATGACGATTGATCATATGCCGTTTCTTTATGAGACCCCCCATATATGTGACGGAACCCCATCCGTGAAATCTTTTGGGGGCTGTAGACCCCCTAGATAATTGACGGAACCCCATCCGTCAAATATTTTTGGGGTGTACAGCCCCCAAATATTTGACGGAACCCCATCTGTGAAATATTTTGGGGGTCTACACCCCCAAAATATTTCACGGATGTGGTTCCGTGAAATATTTGGGGGGTGTACAGCCCCCAAATATTTGACGGAACCCCATCCGTCAAATATTTTTGGGGGTGTATAGCCCCCAAATATTTGACGCAACCCCATCCGTCAAATATTTGGGGGCTGTAGACCCCCCAAATATTTGACGGAACCCCATCCGTCAAATATTTTTGGGGTGTACAGCCCCCAATTATTTGACGGAACCCCATCCGTGAAATATTTTGGGGGTCTACACCCCCAAAATATTTCACGGATGCGGTTCCGTGAAATATTTTAGGGGTGTACAGCCCCCAAATATTCGACAGAACCCCATCCGTCAAATATTTTGGGGGTGTACAGCCCTCAAATATTTGACGGAACCCCATCCGTCAAATATTTGGGGGCTGTAGACCCCCCAAATATTTGACGGAACCCCATCCGTGAAATATTTTGGGGGTCTACACCCCCAAAACATTTCACGGATGTTGTTCCGTCAAATATTTTGGGGGTGTACAGCCCCCAAATATTTGACGGAACCCCATCCGTCAAATATTTGGGGGGTGTACAGCCCCAAATGTTTGACGGAACCCCATCTGTCAAATATTTTGGGGGTGTACAGCCCCCAAATATTTGACGGAACCCCATCCGTGAAATATTTTGGGGGTCTACACCCCCAAAATATTTCACGGATGTGGTTCCGTCAAGTATTTTGGGGGTCTACAGCCCCCAAATATTTGACGGAACCCCATTCGTCAAATATTTTGGGGGTGTACAGCCCCCAAATATTTGACGGAACCACATCCGTCAAATATTTTGGGGGTCTACACCCCCGAAATATTTCACGGATGTGGTTCCGTGAAATATTTGGGGGCTGTAGACCCCCCAAATATTTGACGGAACCCGTTCCGTGAAATAATTTGGGGGTCTACAGCCCCCAAATATTTGACGGAACCCCATCCGTCAAATATTTTGGGGGTGTACAGCCCCCAAATATTTGACGGAACCCCATCCGTCAAATATTTTGGGGGTGTACAGCCCCTAAATATTTGACGGAACCCCATCCGTGAAATATTTTGGGGGTGTACTCCCCCAAAATATTTCACGGATGTGGTTCCGTGAAATATTTTGGGGGTGTGCAGCCCGCAAATATTTGACGGAACCCCATCCGTCAAATATTTTGGGGGTGTACAGCCCCCAAATATTTGACGGAACTCCATCCGTCAAATATTTTGGGGGTATACAGCCCCCAAATATTCGACGGAACCCCATCCGTGAAATATTTTGGGGGTCTACACCCCCAAAATATTTCACGGATGTGGTTCCGTGAAATATTTTGGGGGTGTACAGCCCCCAAATATTTGACGGAACCCCATCCATCAAATATTTTTGGGGTGTACAGCCCCCAAATATTTGACGGAACCCCATCCGTGAAATATTTCGGGGGTCTACACCCCCAAAATATTTCACGGATGTGGTTCCGTGAAATATTTTAGGGGTGTACAGCCCCCAAATATTTGACGGAACCCCATCCATCAAATATTTTGGGGGTGTACAGCCCTCAAATATTTGACGGAACCCCATCCGTCAAATATTTGGGGGCTGTAGACCCCCCAAATATTTGACGGAACCCCATCCGTGAAATATTTTGGGGGTCTACACCCCCAAAACATTTCACGGATGTGGTTCCGTGAAATATTTGGGGGCTGTAGACCCCCCAAATATTCGACTGAACCCCATCCGTCGAATATTTTTGGGGTGTACAGCCCCCAAATATTTGACGGAACCCCATCCGTCAAATATTTTGGGGGTGTACAGCCCCCAAATATTTGACGGAACCCCATCCGTGAAATATTTTGGGGGTCTACACCCCCAAAATATTTCACGGATTTGGTTCCGTCAAATATTTTTGGGGTCTACACCCCCGAAATGTTTCACGGATGTGGTTCCGTGAAATATTTGGGGGCTGTAGACCCCCCAAATATTTGACGGAACCCCTTCCGTGAAATATTTGGGGGCTGTAGACCCCCCAAATATTTGACGGAACCCCATCCGTGAAATATTTTGGGGGTCTACACCCCCAAAATATTTCACGGATGTGGTTCTGTGAAATATTTTGGGGCTGTACAGCCCCCAAATATTTGACGGAACCTCATCCGTCATTTTTTTTGGGGGTGTACAGCCCCCGGATATTTGACGGAACCCCATCTGTCAAATATTTTGGGGGTCTACACCCCCGAAATATTTCACGGATGTGGTTCCGTGAAAAATTTGGGGGCTGTAGACCCCCCAAATATTTGACGGAACCCCTTCCGTCAAATATTTTGGGGGTGTACAGCCCCCAAATATTTGACGGAACCCCATCCGTGAAATATTTTGGGGGTCTACACCCCCAAAATATTTCACGGATGTGGTTCTGTGAAATATTTTGGGGCTGTACAGCCCCCAAATATTTGACGGAACCTCATCCGTCAAATTTTTTGGGGGTGTACAGCCCCCGGATATTTGACGGAACGCCATCTGTCAAATATTTTGGGGGTCTACACCCCCGAAATATTTCACGGATGTGGTTCCCCGAAAAATTTGGGGGCTGTAGACCCCCCAAATATTTGACGGAACCCCTTCCGTCAAATATTTTGGGGGTGTACAGCCCCCAAAGATTTGACGGAACCCCATCCGTCAAATATTTTGGGGCTGTAGACCTTCAAAATATTTCACGGAACCACATCCGTGAAATATTTTGGGGATGTAGACCCCCAAAATATTTCACGGATGGGGTTCCGTCAAATATTTTGGGCGTCTACAGACCCCAAATATTTGACGGAACCCCATCCGTCAAATATTTGGGGGCTGTACAGCCCCCAAATATTTGACGGAACCCCTTCCGTGAAATATTTGGGGGCTGTAGACCCCCCAAATATTTGACGGAACCCCATCCGTCAAATATTTTGGGGGTCTACAGCCCCCAAATATTTGACGGAACCCCATCCGTCAAATATTTTGGGGTGTACAGCCCCCAAATATTTGACGGAACCCCATCCGTGAAATGTTTTGGGGGTCTACACCCCCAAAATATTTCACGGATGTGGTTCCGTGAAATATTTTGGGGGTGTACAGCCCCCAAATATTTGACGGAACCCCATCCGTCAAATATTTTGGGGGTGTACAGCCCCCAAACATTTGACGGAATGCCGTCCGTCAAATATTTTGGGGGTGTACAGCCCCCAAATATTTGACGGAACCCCATCCGTCAAATATTTTTGGGGTGTACAGCCCCCAAATATTTGACGGAACCCCATCCGTCAAATATGTTGGGGCTGTAGACCCCCAAAATATTTCACGGAACCACATCCTCGAAATATTTGTGGGGTGTAGACCCCCAAAATATTTCACGGATGGGGTTCTGTCAAATATTTTGGGGGTCTACACCCCCAAAATATTTCACGGATGTGGTTCCGTGAAATATTTTGGGGGTGTACAGCCCCCAAATATTTGACGGAACCCCATCCGTCAAATATTTTTGGGGTGTACAGCCCCCAAATATTTGACGGAACCCCATCCGTCAAATATTTTGGGGCTGTAGACCCCCAAAATATTTCACGGAACCACATCCTCGAAATATTTGTGGGGTGTAGACCCCCAAAATATTTCACGGATGGGGTTCTGTCAAATATTTTGGGGGTCTACAGCCCCCAACTATTTGACGGAACCCCATCCGTCAAATATTTTTGGGGTGTACACTCCCCAAATATTTGACGGAACCCCATCCGTCAAATATTTTTGGGGTGTACACTCCCCAAATATTTGACGGAACCCCATCCGTCAAATATTTGGGGGCTGTACAGCCCCCAAATATTTGACGGAACCCCGTTTGTCAAATATTTTGGGGGTCTACAGCCCCCAACAATTTGACGGAACCCCATTCGTCAAATATTTTGGGGTGTACAGCCCCCAAATATTTGACGGAACCACATCCCTCAAATATTTTGGGGGTCTACACCCCCGAAATATTTCACGGATGTGGTTCCGTGAAATATTTGGGGGCTGTAGACCCCCCAAATATTTGACGGAACCCCTTCCGTGAAATATTTGGGGGCTGTAGACCCCCCAAATATTTGACGGAACCCCATCCGTGAAATATTTTGGGGGTCTACAGCCCCCAAATATTTGACGGAACCCCATCCGTCAAATATTTTGGGGGTGTAGACCCCCCAAATATTTGACGGAACCCCATCCGTCAAATATTTTGGGGGTGTACAGCCCCTAAATATTTGACGGAACCCCATCCGTGAAATAATTTGGGGGTGTACTCCCCCAAAATATTTCACGGATGTGGTTCCGTGAAATATTTTGGGGGTGTGCAGCCCGCAAATATTTGACGGAATTCCATCCGTCAAATATTTTGGGGGTGTAGAGCCCCCAAATATTTGACGGAACTCCATCCGTCAAATATTTTGGGGGTGTACAGCCCCCAAATATTCGACGGAACCCCATCCGTGAAATATTTTTGGGGGTCTACACCCCCAAAATATTTCACGGATGTGGTTCCGTGAAATATTTTGGGGGTGTACAGCCCCCAAATATTTGACGGCACCCCATCCATCAAATATTTTTGGGGTGTACAGCCCCCAAATATTTGACGGAACCCCATCCGTGAAATATTTTGGGGGTCTACACCCCCAAAATATTTCACAGATGTGGTTCCGTGAAATATTTTAGGGGTGTACAGCCCCCAAATATTTGACGGAACCCCATCCATCAAATATTTTGGGGGTGTACAGCCCTCAAATATTTGACGGAACCCCATCCGTCAAATATTTGGGGGCTGTAGACCCCCCAAATATTTGACGGAACCCCATCCGTGAAATATTTTGGGGGTCTACACCCCCAAAATGTTTCACGGATGTGGTTCCGTGAAATATTTTCGGGGTATACAGCCCCCAAATGTTTGACCGAACCCCATCCGTCGAATATTTTTGGGGTGTACAGCCCCCAAATATTTGACGGAACCCCATCCGTCAAATATTTTGGGGGAATACAGCCCCCAAATATTTGACGGAACCCCATCCGTGAAATATTTTGGGGGTCTACACCCCCAAAATATTTCACGGATGGGGTTCCGTGAAATATTTGGGGGCTGTAGACCCCCCAAATATTTGACGGAACCCCTTCTGTGAAATATTTGGGGGCTGTAGACCCCCCAAATATTTGACGGAACCCCATCCGTGAAATATTTTGGGGGTCTACAGCCCCCAAATATTTGACGGAACCCCATCCGTCAAATATTTTGGGGGTGTACAGCCCCCAAATATTTGACGGAACCCCGTCCGTCAAATATTTTGGGGGTGTACAGCCCCCAAATATTTGACGGAACCCGGTCCGTCAAATATTTTGGGGGTGTACAGCCCCCAAATATTTGACGGAACCCCATCCGTCAAATATTTTGGGGGTGTACAGCCCCCAAATATTTGACGGAACCCCATCCGTGAAATATCTTTGGGGTCTACACCCCCAAAATATTTCACGGATGTGGTTCCCTGAAATATTTTGGGTGTGTACAGCCCCCAAATATTTGACGGAACCCCATCCGTGAAATATTTTGGGGGTCTACACCCCCAAAATATTTCACGGATGTGGTTCTGTGAAATATTTTGGGGCTGTACAGCCCCCAAATATTTGACGGAACCTCATCCGTCAAATTTTTTGGGAGTGTACAGCCCCCGGATATTTGACGGAACCCCATCTGTCAAATATTTTGGGGGTCTACAGCCCCGAAATATTTCACGGATGTGGTTCCGTGAAAAATTTGGGGGCTGTAGACCCCCCAAATATTTGACGGAACCCCTTCCGTCAAATATTTTGGGGGTGTACAGCCCCCAAATATTTGAAGGAACCCCATCCGTGAAATATTTTGGGGGTCTACACCCCCAAAATATTTCACGGATGTGGTTCCGTGAAATATTTGGGGGCTGTAGACCCCCCAAATATTTGACGGAACCCCATCCGTCAAATATTTTGGGGATGTAAAGCCCCCAAATATTTGACGGAACCCCATCCGTGAAATATTTTGGGGGTCTACGGCCCCAAAATATTTCACGGATGTGGTTCCGTGAAATAATTTGGGGCTGTACAGCCCCCAAATATTTGACGGAACCCCATCCGTCAAATATTTTGGGGGTGTACAGCCCCCAAATATTTGACGGAACCCCATCCGTCAAATATTTTGGGGCTGTAGACCCTCAAAATATTTGACGGAACCCCATCCGTCAAATATTTTGGGGGTGTACAGCCCCCAAATATTTGACGGAACCCCATCCGTGAAATATTTTGGGGGTCTACACCCCCAAAATGTTTCACGGATGTGGTTCCGTGAAATATTTTCGGGGTATACAGCCCCCAAATGTTTGACCGAACCCCATCCGTCAAATATTTTGGGGGTGTACAGCCCCCAAATATTTGACGGAACCCCATCCGTCAAATATTTTTGGGGTGTACAGCCCCCAAATATTTGACGGAACCCCATCCGTCAAATATTTTGGCGGTCTACACCCCCAAAATATTTCACGGATGTGGTTCCGTGAAATATTTGGGGGCTGTAGATCCCCCAAATATTTGACGGAACCCCTTCCGTGAAATATTTGGGGGCTGTAGGCCCCCCAAATGTTTGACGGAACCCCATCCGTGAAATATTTTGGGGGTCTACAGCCCCCAAATATTTGACGGAACCCCATCCGTTAAATATTTTGGGGGTCTACAGCCCCCAAATATTTGACGGAACCCCATCCGTCAAATATTTTGGGGGTGTACAGCCCCCAAATATTTGACGGAACCCCATCCGTGAAATATTTTGGGGGTCTACAGCCCCAAAATATTTCACGGATGTGGTTCCGTGAAATATTTTGGGGGTGTACAGCCCCCAAACATTTGAAGGAACCCCATCCGTCAAATATTTTTGGGGTGTACAGCCCCCAAATATTTGACGGACCCCATCCGTGAAATATTTTGGGGGTGTAGACCCCCCAAATATTTGATCGAACCCCATCCGTCAAATATTTGGGGGCTGCACACCCCCAAAATATTTCACGGAACCACATCCTTGAAATATTTTGGGGGTGTACAGCCCCCAAATATTTGACGGAACCCCATCCGTCAAATATTTTGGGGGTGTAGACCCCCCAAATATTTGACGGAACCCCATCTGTCAAATATTTTTGGGGTGTACAGCCCCCAAATATTTGACGGAACCCCATCCGGGGCCTATGGGGACCTTTGGGGGCCTATGGGGGCCTATGGGGCCCTATGGGGGCCTATGGGGCTCTATGGGGGCCTATGGGGGCCTATGGGGACCTTTGGGGACCTTTGGGGACCCATGGGGGCATATGGGGACCTATGGGGGCCTATGGGGACCTATAGGGGCCTATGGGGGTCTATGGGGACCTATGGTGGCCTATGGGGGTCTATGGGGACCTATGGGGGCCTATTGGCACCTTTGGGGACCTATGGGGACCTATGGGGGCCAATGGGGGCCTATGGGGGCCTATGGGGGCCTATGGGGACCTATAGGGGCCTATGGGGACCTTTGGGGGCCTATGGGGGCCTATGGGGGCCCCCGCTCTATGGGGGCCTATGGGGACCTTTGGGGGGCTATGGGGGCCTATGGGGGCACGTGGGGACCTATGGGGACCTATGGGGGCCTATGGGGACCTATGGGGGCCTATGGGGGTCTATGGGGACCTATGGGGGCCTAGGGGGGCCTATGGCGGCCTACGGTGGCCTCTGGGGGCCAAGGGGGGCCTATGGGGGCCTATGGGGATCTATAGGGGCCTATGGGGACCTTTGGGGGCCTATGGGGGCCTATGGGGCCCTATGGGGGCCTATGGGGGCCTATGGGGGCCTATGGGGCTCTATGGGGACCTATGGGGGCCTATGGCGGCCTATGGGGACCTATAGGGGCCTATGGGGACTTTTGGGTGCCTATGGGGACCTTTGGGGGCCTATGGGGGCACGTGGGGACCTATGGGGACCTATGGGGACCTATGGGGGCCTATGGGGACCAATGGGGGCCTGTGGGGACCTTTGGGGGTCTATGGGGACCTATGGGGACCTATGGGGGCCTATGGCGGCCTATGGGGACCTATAGGGGCCTATGGGGACTTTTGGGGGCCTATGGGGGCACGTGGGGACCTATGGGGACCAATGGGGACCTTTGGGGGCCTTTGGGGGCCTTTGGGGGCCTATGGGGACCTTTTGGGGCCTTTGGGGACCTATGGGGACCTATGGGGGCCTATGGCGGCCTATGGGGACCTATAGGGCCCTATGGGGACCTTTGGGGGCCTATGGGGACCTTTGGGGGCCTATGGGGGCCAATGGGGGCCTATGGGGGCCTATGGGGACCTTTGGGGACCTATGGGGGCCTATGGGGACCTATGGGGGCCTATGGGGACCCTTGGGGGCCTTTGGGGGCCTATGGGGACCTTCGGGGGCCTTTGGGGACCTATGGGGACCTATGGGGGCCTATGGCGGCCTATGGGGACCTATAGGGCCCTATGGGGACCTTTGGGGGCCTATGGGGACCTTTGGGGGCCTATGGGGGCCAATGGGGGCCTATGGGGGCCTATGGGGACCTTTCGGGACCTATGGGGGCCTATGGGGACCTATGGGGGCCTATGGGGACCCTTGGGGGCCTATGGGGACCTTTGGGGGCCTATTGGGGCCTATGGGGACCTTTGGGGGCCTATGGGGGCTTATGGGGGCCTATGGGGACCTATGGGGGCATATGGGGACCTATGGGGACCTGTGGGGGCTTGTGGGGACCTATGCGGGCCTATGGCGGCCTATGGGGGTCTATGCGGACCAATGGGGACCTATGGGGACCTATGGGGACCTATGGGGGCTTGTGGGGACCTTTGGGGGCCTATGGGGGCCATTGGGACCTATGGGGACCTATGGGGACCTATGGGGACCTTTGGGGGCCTATGGGGGCCTATGGGGGCCTATGGGGCTCTATGGGGACCTATGGGGGCCCTTGGGGACCTATGGGGGCCTATGGGGACCTTTGGGGACCCTTGGGGACCTTTGGCGACCTATGGGGGTCTATGGGGACCTATGGGGTTCTATGGGGGCCTATGGGGACCTATGGGGGCCTATGGGGGCCCATGGGGTTCTACGAGGACCTTTGGGGACCTATGGGGACCTTTGGGCAGCTTTGGGGACCTATGGGCACCTTTGGGGACCTATGGGCACCTATGGGGATGGGGGCCGATGGGGACTCATCGGCATCTAGGGGGACCTATGGGGGCCTGTGGGGGCCTATGGGGGCCTATGGGGACCTTTGGGGGTCTATGGGGACCTATTGGGGCCTATGGGGCCCTATGGGCACCTTTTGGGGGCCTATGGGCACCTTTTGGGGGCCTATGGGGGCCTATTGGGGCCTATGGGGGCCTATGGGGGTCTATGGGGACCGATGGGGGCCTATTAGCACCATTGGGGACCAATGGGGGCCTATGGGGACGTTTGGGGGCCTGTGGGCGCCTATGGGGGCCTATGAGGGCCTATGGGGGCCTATTGGCACCTTTGGGGACCTATGGGCATCTTTGGGCACCTTTGGGGGTCTATGGGGACCTTTGGGGACCTATGGGGACCTTTGGGCACCTTTGGGGACCTATGGGGGTCTATGGGGACCTATCGGGACCTATGGGGGTCTATGGGGACCTATGGGGGCCAATGGGCGTCTACGGGGACCTTTGGGGACCTATGGGGACCTTTGGGCACCTTTGGGGACCTATGGGCACCTATGGGGATGGGGGCCGATGGGGACTCATCGGCATCTAGGGGGACCTATGGGGGCCCATGGGGCCCATGGGGGCCTATGGGGGCCTATGGGGACCTTTGGGGGTCTATGGGGACCTATTGGGGCCTATGGGGGCCTATGGGCACCTTTGGGGGTCTATGGGGGCCTATGGGGGCCTATGGGGACCTATGGGGGCTTGTGGAGGCCTATGGGGGCGTGTGGGGACCTTTGGGGACCTATGGGCACCTTTGGGGACTTATGGGGACCTATGGGGGCCGATGGGGACTCATTGGCATCTAGGGGGACCTTTGGGGACCTATGGGCACCTCTGGGGACCCATGGGCACCTTTGGGGGCCTATGGGGGCCTATGGGGCCCTATGGGGACCTATTGGCACCTTTGGGGACCTATGGGCACCTTTGGGGGCCCATGGGGGCCTATGGGGGCCTATGGGCACCTTTTTGTTTGCCACTTTCCTTGCTCACACATTTTCCCCATTTTCCCATTTCGGTGTTCAAAGTCTTTTTTACGTTTGTATTGCCATGTTTCTGATTGTCCAAGGTGATTGCCCAATGATTTTTCAATTGTGTCCTCCCTTTTTGTTTTTTTCATTTCGGGGGGGGGGTCGATTTAGATTTAGGCATAGTTTCTCCCAATTTCCTCTGGGCATTAGACCCCTAGACCCACCTCCAGTAGATAAGAATATCAGACATCTTCTTGGACAGACCGCACACACAACATCCCTTATCAGACATCAGACATCAGACTTTATACACATAGCTGACGTGCAATATACCAAAACGTGTGTGACACATCCTGTATGGCCAGTGGGGCCATATATATTATGTGCATGTGTGACGGGCATGGAACGCTCCAATATCTAAATGCATTTGTCCGGAAAAAGACATGCGCGGACTTGCATACGAACCGATAGGTGGATCAACAATGCATAAAATGAATCATGCCAAGGGATGCGAGGCGAGACTCATCGGTATAATTGGATTGATTAACTACACGGCGGGGGGGTCGGAATGGCCAGAAGCGGCTGAGGCAACATCTTCCGCACTAGACGGGCTCTGCCGGCCACAGTCCGGCGAATCATTGCGGCGGCGCTTGCGAGTCTTAGCCTCCTTCCCCGCCAAAACATCCCAATCGGAAGTAGTGATGCACACCAACCGAAGGAAGTCCAAACCCACAGAGGTGAAAGATGCAGCGGGGTAACGAACAACATAAGCCACACGCTTTCCGCGCACGTATGCAGGACCCTAGGTACACGCTAGAACACCCAATCTCGTTCTAGGCTAGAAAAATCTAGTCTAGATGTTCTAGCCTAGATTAGATCAAAACTAGAACAATATAATAGCCTGCGTAGAACACAAAAAACAAATGATCACGCAAACACACACACACACACACACACACACACACATGCACGCACACATTTTGACACAGGCACGGGGACTGTGGGGCTTCCCTCCCTTCAAGCCCTTGGTTGGGGGGGGGGGGGGCGCTTTGCTTTTGTCAAACATTTTTCAGGTGGGGGATGGAGAACTACCTTGGGGGGGGGTTTGGACTCAGGGGTTTGGGAGGGTGTTCTTTTCTTTGTTTCACAGGTGCATTTTTATTCGATTTTCTGCCATTGGACGGACGAAATGCACTTTTGAAGTTGCAGGTTTGCCATGCAATGCTGTGCAGTGTTGTGGTGTATTGTGGTCTGGTAAGGTGTAAAGTGGTGTGGTGTGCTGTGTTGTAGTCTGTTGTGGTGTGTGATGTGCTATCGCGTGTTGTGCTGTGTAGCGGCGTGGTGTGTTGTGTTGTGGTGTGATGAGGTGCTTTGTGGTGTGCTGCGGTGTCATGTGGTGTCGTCTGGTATCCTGTGCTGTGGCCTCGTGTCATGTGGTGTGGTGTGCTGTGGTGTGGTGTGGTGTGGTGTGCTACGTAGCGGTCTGCTGTAGTGTGTGATTGGCTGTGGTGCGTTGTGCTGTGTGGGGGGGGTAGTGTGTTGTGGTCACATGACGTGCCATGTGGTGTGCTGTGTTTTCATGTGGTGTGGTTGGTGGGGTTGGTTGAATGGTGTGTTGGTTGCTTGGCAAGTTGGGTTATTTGGCAGCTTCGGTTGTTTCTTGGGTGTTTAGCCGGTTGCGGCATGCTGTGTGGTTTTTGCACCCTGTGGTGTGCGGTGCTATATGCTGTTGTGTGCTCTGTGATGTCATGTCTGTGAGTACACATCTATTTGCTACCATTCCACGGGAAGGGGGGGGGGGGCAGCTATGTTTATAGCGAACTAGTTGGCTATCAGACATCAGACTTTTATAGACAGTCATTACCGAACCATGAACCCCCCTCCCCCAAACCCCTTGATTATGCACTACATCAACCCCCCCCCCCCCCAGCCGTTGTCCACATAAAAATTCTTCACTTGAACCCCCCCCCCCGGGTGACCCACCCATCCCTCCCCCCACTATCGGCTGCTTTCAAGCCCCCCCCTCCCCCCCCAACGAAGAACGGTGTCACTATCGGCTGCTTTCAAGCTGCCCCCCCCCCCAAGGAAAAAAGGTGTCACGCAAAACAGAACCCCCCCCCGTTTCTGTATCTGGAGGTATGGAAAATGATTCGGAAAATACCCCCTGCTTTGTGTTGTGTGTTTGTGTGTAGGAAGGATGGAATCTGCACCCACTCATTACACTCTTCGAGGTGTAGATTTTCGTTCTCTGGCCTCAACCCTAGGTTGTAGGGCCATCACACACCATTGAAAAGTAAACCAACAAATTTGGCGCATTTATAAGCATATGTCCACCACCCCCCCCCCAACACACACACGCACGCACACTTTGCCATAGCATAGGCACCGTGGGGGTGTCCTTGCTTCAAGCCTTGGTTCGGGGGGGGGGGGGTGCCTCTCCTTTCTTTACATGTTTTTCAGCGGGGAGGGGGCAGGCGTGAGAGAACTGCCGGGGGGGGGGGGCTAGTCACGGGTGCGGGAGGGCGTTCTTTTCCTTGACTCACAGGTGTTTCTTTTCATTCAAAATAATGCAATAATAAAACTAATCATTTCACAAGTTGCAGGTGTCTCATGCTATGCTGTGCAGTGTTGTGGTGTGTCTCCGCAGGTCCCCGTAGGTCAAAAGCCGGTAAGAGGCCCCCCCGATCAATTTCATAGCCCCCCCCCCCCATCAATTTCATAGCCCCCCCCATCAATTTCATCGGCCCCCCTATCAATTTCATAGTCCCCCCAGATCAATTTCATAGCCCCCCCCATCGAGTTCATAGCCCCCCCCCCCATCAATTTCATTTCACCCCCCATCAATTTCATAGCCAGCATTGATTCCATGCGCCCCCTATCAATTTTAAACCCCCTCCCCAATCAATTTCCTAGCCCCCCCCATCAATTTCATAGCCCCCCCCCATCAATGTCATAGCACCCCCATCAATTTCATATGCCCCCCTATCAATTTCATAGCCCCCCCCCATCAATTTCATAGCCCCCCCATCAATTTCATATGCCCCCCTATCAATTTCATAGCCCCCCCCATCAATTTCATAGCCCCCCCCCATCAATTTCATAGCCCCCACATCAATTTCATATGCCCCCCTATCAATTTCATAACCCCCCCACATCCATTTCATAGCCCCCCCCCCTATCAATTTCATAGCCCCCCCCCCCATCAATTTCATAGCCCCCCCCATCAATTTCATAGCCCCCCCCACATCAATTTCATAGCCCCCACATCAATTTCATATGCCCCCCTATCAATTTCACAGCCCCCCCCCATCAATTTTATAGCCCCCCCCATCAATTTCATATGCCCCCTATCAATTTCATAGCCCCCCCCAGCCATTTCACAGCCCCCCCCCATCAATTTAGTAGCCCCCCCCATCAATTTCATATGCCCCCCCTATCAGTTTCATAGCCCCCCTATCAATTTCATAGCCCCCCCCCATCCATTTCATAGCCCCCCCATCAAGTTCATATGCCCCCCCCCCCCATCAATTTCATAGCCCCCCACCATCAATTTCATAGTCCCCCGCCGCATCCATTTCATAGCCCCTCCCCCATCAATTTCATAGCCCCCCCCCCATCAATTTCATAGCCCCCCATCGATTTCATATGCCCCCCTATCAATTTCATAGCCCCCCCGCCATGCATTACATAGCCCCCCCCCCTATCAAATTCATAGCCCTACCCCATCCATTTCATAGCCCCTCCCACATCCATTTCATACCCCCCCTCTCAATATTATTTTGGGGGTCTAGACCCCTATAGGAATTGACGCATAGGGTTGCGTCAATTGTTGTGGGGGCCTAGACCCCCATAGGAATTGACGTACAGAGATGTGTCAATTATTTTTGGGGTCTAGACCCCCATAGGAATTGACGCATAGGGATTCGTCAATTATTTGGGGGGCCTAGACCCCCCTAGGAATTGACGCATAGGGATGAGTCAATTATTTAGGGGGTCTAGAGCCCCATAGGAATTGACGCATAGGGTTGTGTCATTTATTTTGGGGTTCTAGACCCCCTAGGAATCGACGCATAAGGATGCGTCAATTATTTGGGGGGTCTAGACCCCCCTAGGAATTGACGCATAAGGTTGCGTCAATTATTTTGGGGGTCTAGACCCCCATAGGAATTGACACATAGGGTTGCGTCAATTATTTTCGGGGTCTAGACCCCCCTAGGAATTGACGCATAGGGTCGCGTCAATTATTGTGGGGGTCTAGGCCCCCCTAGGAATTGACGCATAGGGATGTGTCAATTATTTTGGAGGTATAGACCCCCCTAGGAATTGACGCATAGTGTTGCGTCACCGATTTTGGGGGTCTAGACCCCCCTAGGAATTGACGCATAGGGTTGCGTCAACTGTTTTGGGGGTCTAGATCCCCCTAGGAATTGACGCATAGGGTTGCGTCAACTATTTTGTGGTTCTAGACCCCCATAGGAATAGACACATAGGGTTGCGTCAATTTTTTTGGGGGTCTAGACCCCCATAGGAATTGACGCATAGGGTTGCGTCAACTAGTTTGCCGGTCTAGATCCCCCTAGGAATTGACGCATAGGGTTGCGTCAATTATTTTGGGGGTCTAGACCCCCATGGGAATTGACGCATAGGGTTGCGTCAACGATTTTGGGTGTCTAGACCCCCCTAGGAATTGACGCATAGGGTTGCGTCAACTTTTTTGGGGGTCTAGACCCCCCTAAGAGTTGAGGCATAGGGATGCGTCAATTCTTTTGGGTGTCTAGACCCCCCTAGGAATTGACGCATAGGGTTGCGTCAATTTTTTTGGGGGTCTAGAGCCCCCTAGGAATTGACGCATAGGGTTGCGTCAACTATTTCCGGGGTCTAGACCCCCATAGGAATTGACCCGTAGGGTCGCGTCAATTATTTTGGGGGTCTAGACCCCCATAGGAATATACGCATAGGGTTGCGTCAATTATTTTGGGGGTCTAGACCCCCATAGGAATAGACGCATAGGGATGCGTCAATTATTTTGGGGGTCTAGACCCCCTTAGGAATGGAGGCATAGGGTCGCGTCAATTATTTTGGGTGTCTAGACGCCCCTAGGAATTGACGCATAGGGTTGCGTCAACTATTTTGGGGGTCTAGACCCCCCGAGGAATTGACGCATAGGGTTGCGTCAATTATTTTGGGGGTCTAAACCTTCATAGGAATTGACGCATAGGGTTGCGTCAACGATTTTGGGGGCTTAACCCCCCTAGGAATTGACGCATAGGGTTGCGTCAACTATTTCGGGGGTCTAGACCCCCCTAGAAATTGACGAATAGGGTCGCGTCAATTATTTTGGGGGTCTAGATCCTCCGAGGAATAGACGCATAGGGTTGCGTCAACTATTTTGGGTATCTAGACCCCCATAGGAATGGACGCATAGGGTTGCGTCAATTATTTTTGGGGTCTAGACCCCCCACGAATTGACGCATAGGAGTGCGGCAATTATTTTGGGTGTCTAGACCCCCCTAGGAATTGACGCATAGGGATGCGTCAATTATTTTGGGGGTCTAGACCACCCTAGGAATTGACGCATAGGGTTGGGTCAATTATTTTGGCGGTCTAGAGCCCCCTAGGAATTGACGCAAAGGGTCGCGTCAATTTATTTTGGGGGTCTAGACCCCCCCGGGAACTGACTCATGGGGTTGCCTCAATTATTTTGGGGGTCTAGAGCCCCCTAGGAATTGACGCATAGGGTTGCATTAATTATTTTGGGGTCTGGACCCCCATAGGAATATACGCATAGGGTTGCGTCAATTTTTTGGGGGGTCTAGACCGACTGAGGAATTGACGCATAGGGTCGTGTCAATTATTTTGGGGGTCTAGACCGCCCGAGGAATTGACGCATAGGGTCGTGTCAATTATTTTGGGGGTCCAGACCCCCCTAGGAATGGACGCATAGTGTTGCGTCAATATTTTTTGGGGGTCTACAGCCCCCCAGGAATTGACGCATAGGGTTGCGTCAATTATTTTCGGGGTCAAGACCCCCATAGGAATAGACGCATAGGGTTGCGTCAATTATTTTGGGTGTCTAGACCCCCCTAGGAATCGACGCATAGGGTTGCGGCAATTATTTTTGGTGTCTAGACCCCCATAGGAATTGACACATAGGATTGCGTCAACTATTTTGGGGGTCTGGACCCCCCTAGGAATTGACGCATAGGGTTGCATCAATTATTTTGGGGGTCAAGACCCTCATAGGAATAGACGCATAGGGTTGCGTCAATTATTTTGGGGGTCTAGACCCCCCATAGGAATTGACGCATAGGGTCCCGTCACTTAGTTTGGGGCTCTAGACCCCATAGGAATTGACGCATAGGGTTGCGGCAATTATTTTGGGGGTTCGGACCCCCATAGGAATTGACGCATAGGGTTGCATTAGCTATTTTGGGGGTGTAGACCCCCCTAGCAATGCACGCATAGGGTTGCGTCAATTACTTTGGGGGTCTAGACCCCCCTAGGAATTGACGCATAGGGTTGCGTCAACTATTTTGGGGATCTAGACCCCCTTAGGAATTGACGCATAGGGTTGCGTCAACTATTTTGGGGGTCTAGACCCCCCTAGGAATTGACGCACAGCGTTGCGTCGACAATTTTTGGGGTCTAGACCCCCCTGAGAATTGACGCATAGGGTTGCGTCAATTATTTCGGGGGTCTGGACCCCCATAGGAATAGACCCATAGTGTTGCATCAATTATTTTGGGGGTCTAGACCCCCCTAGGAATGGACGCATAGGATCGCGTCAATTATTTTGGGGGTCTAGACCCCCCTAGGAATAGATGCATAGGATTGCGTCAATTATTTTGGGGGCTTAACCCCCCTAGGAATTGACGCATAGGGTTGCGTCAACTATTTTGGGGGCTTAACCCCCCTAGGAATTGACGCATAGGGGTGCGTCAACTATTTTGGGGGTCTAGACCCCCATAGGAATAGACGCATAGGGTTGCGTCAATTATTTTGGGGGTCTAGACCCCCCTAGGAATTGACGGCTCGGGTTGCGTCAATTATTTTTGGGGGTCTACAGCCCCCCAGGAATTGATGCATAGGGTTGCGGCAATTGTTTTCGGGGTCTAGACCCCCCTAGGAATTGACGCATAAGGATGCGTCAATTATTTTGGGGTCTAGACCCCCCTAGGAATTGACGCATAGGGATGCGTCAGTTATTTTGGGGTCTAGAGCCCCCTAGTAATTGACGCATAGGGTTGCATCAACTATTTTGGGGGTCTAGAGCCCCCTAGGAATTGACGCATAGGGTTGCGTCGCTATTTTGGGGGTCTAGACCCCCCTAGGAATTGACACATAGGGTTGCATCAATTTTTTTGGGGGTCTAGACCCCCATAGGAATATGCGCATAGGGTTGCGTCAATTATTTTGGAGGTCTAGACTGCCCGAGGAATTGACGCATAGGGTCGTGTCAATTATTTTGGGGGTCTAGACCCCCCTCGGAATGGACGCATAGGGTTGCGTCAACAATTTTCGGGGTCTAGACCCCCCCGGGAACTAACGCATAGGGTTGCGTCAATTATTTTGGGGGTCTAGACCCCCCTAGGAATTGACGCATAGGGTTGCGTCAACTTTTTTGGGGGTCTAGACCCCCCTAGGAATTGACGCATAGGGTTGCGTCAATTATTTTGGGGGTCCAGACCCCCATAGGAATAGACGCATAGGGTTGCGTCAATTATTTTGGGGGTCTAGACCCCCCTAGGAATCGACGCATAGGGTCGCGTCAATTTTTTTGGGGGTCTAGACCCCCATAGGAATTGACGCATAGGGTTGCGGAAATTTTTTTTGGGGGTCTAGACCCCCATAGGAGTTGACGCATAGGGTTGCGGCAATTCTTTCCGGGGTCTAGACCCCCGTAGGAATTGACACATAGGGATTCGTCAGTTATTTTGTGGGTCTAGACCCCCCTTGGAATTGACGCATAGGGCTGCGTTAGTTATTTTGGGGGTCTAGACCCCCCTAGCAATGCACGCATAGGGTTGCGTCAATTATTCTCAGGGTCTAGACCCCCCTAGGACTTGACGCATAGGGTTGCGTCAATTATTTTGGGGGTCTAGACCACCCTAGGAATTGACGCATAGGGTTGGGTCAATTATTTTGGCGGTCTAGAGCCCCCTAGGAATTGACGCAAAGGGTCGCGTCAATTTATTTTGGGGGTCTAGACCCCCCCGGGAACTGACTCATGGGGTTGCCTCAATTATTTTGGGGGTCTAGAGCCCCCTAGGAATTGACGCATAGGGTTGCATTAATTATTTTGGGGTCTGGACCCCCATAGGAATATACGCATAGGGTTGCGTCAATTTTTTGGGGGGTCTAGACCGACTGAG
Source organism: Eutreptiella sp. 'Long Island Sound 2002' (assembly GCA_964036045.1). Taxonomy (NCBI): domain Eukaryota; phylum Euglenozoa; class Euglenophyceae; order Eutreptiales; family Eutreptiaceae; genus Eutreptiella; species Eutreptiella sp. 'Long Island Sound 2002'. Next base: position 123,986,393 of record OZ038382.1, read on the forward strand.
GAATTGACGCATAGGGTCGTGTCAATTATTTTGGGGGTCTAGACCGCCCGAGGAATTGACGCATAGGGTCGTGTCAATTATTTTGGGGGTCCAGACCCCCCTAGGAATGGACGCATAGTGTTGCGTCAATATTTTTTGGGGGTCTACAGCCCCCCAGGAATTGACGCATAGGGTTGCGTCAATTATTTTCGGGGTCAAGACCCCCATAGGAATAGACGCATAGGGTTGCGTCAATTATTTTGGGTGTCTAGACCCCCCTAGGAATCGACGCATAGGGTTGCGGCAATTATTTTTGGTGTCTAGACCCCCATAGGAATTGACACATAGGATTGCGTCAACTATTTTGGGGGTCTGGACCCCCCTAGGAATTGACGCATAGGGTTGCATCAATTATTTTGGGGGTCAAGACCCTCATAGGAATAGACGCATAGGGTTGCGTCAATTATTTTGGGGGTCTAGACCCCCCATAGGAATTGACGCATAGGGTCCCGTCACTTAGTTTGGGGCTCTAGACCCCATAGGAATTGACGCATAGGGTTGCGGCAATTATTTTGGGGGTTCGGACCCCCATAGGAATTGACGCATAGGGTTGCATTAGCTATTTTGGGGGTGTAGACCCCCCTAGCAATGCACGCATAGGGTTGCGTCAATTACTTTGGGGGTCTAGACCCCCCTAGGAATTGACGCATAGGGTTGCGTCAACTATTTTGGGGATCTAGACCCCCTTAGGAATTGACGCATAGGGTTGCGTCAACTATTTTGGGGGTCTAGACCCCCCTAGGAATTGACGCACAGCGTTGCGTCGACAATTTTTGGGGTCTAGACCCCCCTGAGAATTGACGCATAGGGTTGCGTCAATTATTTCGGGGGTCTGGACCCCCATAGGAATAGACCCATAGTGTTGCATCAATTATTTTGGGGGTCTAGACCCCCCTAGGAATGGACGCATAGGATCGCGTCAATTATTTTGGGGGTCTAGACCCCCCTAGGAATAGATGCATAGGATTGCGTCAATTATTTTGGGGGCTTAACCCCCCTAGGAATTGACGCATAGGGTTGCGTCAACTATTTTGGGGGCTTAACCCCCCTAGGAATTGACGCATAGGGGTGCGTCAACTATTTTGGGGGTCTAGACCCCCATAGGAATAGACGCATAGGGTTGCGTCAATTATTTTGGGGGTCTAGACCCCCCTAGGAATTGACGGCTCGGGTTGCGTCAATTATTTTTGGGGGTCTACAGCCCCCCAGGAATTGATGCATAGGGTTGCGGCAATTGTTTTCGGGGTCTAGACCCCCCTAGGAATTGACGCATAAGGATGCGTCAATTATTTTGGGGTCTAGACCCCCCTAGGAATTGACGCATAGGGATGCGTCAGTTATTTTGGGGTCTAGAGCCCCCTAGTAATTGACGCATAGGGTTGCATCAACTATTTTGGGGGTCTAGAGCCCCCTAGGAATTGACGCATAGGGTTGCGTCGCTATTTTGGGGGTCTAGACCCCCCTAGGAATTGACACATAGGGTTGCATCAATTTTTTTGGGGGTCTAGACCCCCATAGGAATATGCGCATAGGGTTGCGTCAATTATTTTGGAGGTCTAGACTGCCCGAGGAATTGACGCATAGGGTCGTGTCAATTATTTTGGGGGTCTAGACCCCCCTCGGAATGGACGCATAGGGTTGCGTCAACAATTTTCGGGGTCTAGACCCCCCCGGGAACTAACGCATAGGGTTGCGTCAATTATTTTGGGGGTCTAGACCCCCCTAGGAATTGACGCATAGGGTTGCGTCAACTTTTTTGGGGGTCTAGACCCCCCTAGGAATTGACGCATAGGGTTGCGTCAATTATTTTGGGGGTCCAGACCCCCATAGGAATAGACGCATAGGGTTGCGTCAATTATTTTGGGGGTCTAGACCCCCCTAGGAATCGACGCATAGGGTCGCGTCAATTTTTTTGGGGGTCTAGACCCCCATAGGAATTGACGCATAGGGTTGCGGAAATTTTTTTTGGGGGTCTAGACCCCCATAGGAGTTGACGCATAGGGTTGCGGCAATTCTTTCCGGGGTCTAGACCCCCGTAGGAATTGACACATAGGGATTCGTCAGTTATTTTGTGGGTCTAGACCCCCCTTGGAATTGACGCATAGGGCTGCGTTAGTTATTTTGGGGGTCTAGACCCCCCTAGCAATGCACGCATAGGGTTGCGTCAATTATTCTCAGGGTCTAGACCCCCCTAGGACTTGACGCATAGGGTTGCGTCAACTATTTTGGGGGTCTAGACCCCCCTAGGAATGGACGCACAGCGTTGCGTGGACAATTTTGTGGGTCTAGACCCCCCTGAGAATTGACGCATAGGGTTGCGTCAATTATTTCGGGGGTCTAGGCCCCCCATAGGACTAGACCCATAGGGTTGCGTCAATTTTTTTGGGGGTCTAGACCCCCCTAGGAATGGACGCATAGGGTTGCGTCAATTATTTTCGGGGTCTAGACCCCCTTAGGAATTGACGCATAGGGTTGCGTCAACTATTTTGGGGGTCTAGACCCCCCTAGGAATGGACGCACAGCGTTGCGTCGACAATTTTGGTGGTCTAGACCCCCCTGAGAATTGACGCATAGGGTTGCGTCAATTATTTCGGGGATCTAGGCCCCCCATAGGAATAGACCCATAGGGTTGCGTCAATTATTTTGGGGGTCTAGACCCCCCTAGGAATGGACGCATAGGGTCGCGTGAATTATTTTGGGGGTCTAGACCCCCCTAGGAATAGATGCATAGGGTTGCGTCCATTATTTTGGGGGTCTAGACCCCCATAGGAATTGACGCATAGGCTTGCGTCAATTATTTTGGGGGTCTAGACCCCCCTAGGAATGGACGCATAGGGTCGGGTCAATTTTTTTGGGGGTCTAGACCCCCCTAGGTATAGATGCATAGGGTTGCATCAATTATTTTGGGGGCATAACCCCCCTAGGAATTGACGCATAGGGTTGCGTCAACTATTTTGGGGGCTCAACCCCCCTGGGATTGACGCATAGGGTTGCGTCAATGATTTTGGGGGCTCAACCCCCCTAGGAATTGACGCATAGGGTCGGGTCAATTATTATGGGGGTTTAGATCTTCCTAGGAATAGACGCATAGGGTTGCGTCAATTATTTTGGGGATCTAGACCCCCATAGGAATAGACGCGTAGGGTTGCGTCAATTATTTTGGGGGTCTAGACCCCCCACGAATTGACGCATAGGCTTGCAGCAATTATTTTGGGGGTCTAGACGCCCCTAGGAATTGACGCATAGGGATGCGTCAATTATTTTGGGGGTCTAGACCCCCCTAGGAATTGACGCATAGGGTTGCGTCAATTACTTTGGGGGTCTAGAGCCCCCGTAGGAATTGACGCATAGGGTTGCGTCAATTATTTTGGGGGTCTACACCCCCCTAGGAATTGACGCATAGGGTTTGATAACTATTTTGGGCGTCTAGGCCCCCCTAGGAATTGACGCATAGGGTTGCATCAGTTATTTTGGGGGTCTAGATGCCCATAGGACTATACGCATAGGGTTGCGTCAATTATTTTGGGGGTCTAGACCGCCCGAGGAATTGACGCATAGGGTTGCATCAATTATTTTGGGGGTCTAGACCCCCCTAGGAATGGACGCATAGGGTTGCGTCAACTATTTTGGGGGTTTAGACCCCCCATACGAATTGACGCATAGGGTTGCATCAATTATTTTGGGGGTCAAGACCCCCCTAGGAATCGACGCATAGGGTCGCGTCAACTATTTTGGGGGTCTAGACCCGCATAGGAATTGACGCCTAGGGTTGCGGCAATTATTTTGGGGGTCTAGACCCCCATAGGAATTGACGCATAGGGTTACGGCAATTATTTTGGGGGTCTAGACGCCCGTAGGAATTGACGCATAGGGATGCGTCAATTATTTTGGGGGTCTAGACCCCCCTAGGAATTGACGCATAGGGCTGCGTTAGCTATTTTGGGGGTCTAGATCCCCCTAGCAATGCACGCATAGGGTTGCGTCAATTGTTTTGGGGGTCTAGACCCCCCTAGGAATAGACGCATAGGGTTGCCTCAACTATTTTGGGGATCTCGACCCCCTTAGGACTTGACGCATAGGGTTGCGTCAACTATTTTGGGGGTCTAGACCCCCCTAGGAATTGACGCACAGTGTTGCGTTGACAATTTTGGGGGTCTAGACCCCCCTGAGAATTGACGCATAGGGTTGCGTCAATTATTTCGGGGGTCTAGACCCCCCATACGAATTGACGCATAGGGTTGCATCAATTATTTTGGGGGTCAAGACCCCCATAGGACTAGACCCATAGGGTTGCGTCAATTATTTTGGGGGTCTAGACCCCCCTAGGAATAGATGCATAGGGTTGCGTCAATTATTTTGGGGGTCTAGACCCCCCTAGGAATAGATGCATAGGGTTCCGTCCATTATTTTGGGGGTCTAGACCCCCCTAGGAATAGATGCATAGGGTTCCGTCCATTATTTTGGGGGTCTAGACCCCCGTAGGAATTGACGCATAGGGATGCATAAATCATTTTGGGGGTCTAGACCCCTCTAGGAATTGACGCATAGGGCTGCGTCAACTATTTTTGGGGTCTAGAGCCCCCTAGGAATTGACGCATAGGGTTGCGTCAATTAATTTGGGGGTCTAGACCCCCATAGGAATAGACGCATAGGGTTGCGTCAATTGTTTTGGGGGTCTAGAGCCCCATAGGAATTGACGCATAGGGTTGCGTCAATTTTTTTGGGGGTCTAAACCCCCCTAGGAATTGACGCATAGGGTTGCGTCCATTATTTTGGGGGTCTAGACCCCCGTAGGAATACACGCATAGGGTTGCGTCAATTATTTTGGGGGTTTAGAGCCCCATAGGAATTGATGCATAGGGTTGCGTCAACTATTTTGGGGGTCTAGACCCCCCTAGGATTTGACGGATAGGCACTCCGTTAGAACACCGCTAGAACGCCTCCCTAGAACGTCGCTAGAACAAAAATACTAACTGCTTATCAGCCCCCCCCCCCCTCCTCCCTTGGAATGGCAGTAGTTACATGGTACCCACAGACACGACATCAGGGAGCACAGAACAACATACGGACCTAACACCACAGGGTGCACACACCACACAGCAAGCCCCAACCAGCCAAACACCCAACAAACGACCCAAGCTGCCAAACAACCCAACCTGCCAAGCAACCAACACACCCTCCAACCAACCAGACAGGCAACCCTATCGCACGATACCCCTGTACGCTGTATTGGAGTTCTGATGGAGGCTGTTGGTTGCAGGGACAGCAACAGTAGCTGTCTTGACCTTAGTTATGAACTGCAGGTTGCTCCCTTTGCACTGTGCAGTCTGTTTTTCATTTTTACATGAGCAGACAGACCCAGTCGGAGGCACCCCGCGACTATGGGTGCCTTTCTCATGCCGTGGGGGCGTCAACAGCTCGCCAACGTGGAGAAGTGGTCAAGGACGACAACAACCAGACCAGTCGACTGGGATACCAGGGCGCGGAGGAGGCCGGGATGCCCCACAGTGGATCTCGTGATGACAATGGTGAGGTGTTTGTGGGCCGTGCGGTTGTTGAAGAGCTCGTCGAATGGTGGCAAGACCGAGAAGAGGGTTGGGACTCGGACACGGTACTCGATGAGCGGGACAGTGTGAGGACGGGTGACGGCTTCACTGAGGTGCACGCGACGGAATTCTTCCTAGAAAGTGCGGACGATCGGCCACTGGACACGGAAGCGCAATTATTGGTATGGGATCACCACGTTCTGCTGCGGGACCTGCGAGGGGCTCTACAGCAGGTACCGGTGCATATGGACAGAGACTACAGGCAGTTTGCAGCATGGTGTCCTGATCAGCTTGAGAACGTCATATTCATTGCGGGGGCTACAATGTTGCTGAACCACCTGAGCCTGCGAGACCTTGGTGTCGTGCCTGGTATGCTGCTGGAGATGAAGGCCCGACTGACGGGGGGGGGGGGGGGGCTGGGGACTCGCATCCGATGGCGGCGCTGGCCGTCTTCCGTTTGCAGAAGTACGAAACCTGGAGGGAGTACCTGGCGGGCTCCCCGATTACGGCAGGAGCGCTGATTCGCGCCATAGAAAAGATGATAGGCCGGTTTGCAGGAGACATGCCCTCTCTGTTGAGGAACGTCAGCGTCACGTGCCCAGGGCTGGAGTCAGAGCATATGTGGACATTGCTGGGATGCTTTGAGACGTATGCGGGCGCCCTGTTGGATTTCTCCGTGATGCGGTACGTGCAGGTTCGCCGTGAAGAGTACCATGATGCAGAGGACTGGGATGCGTTGCAGGAGGCCCGCAGAGAATATGACTAGGTCGAGCATCACGTCCAGTGAGAGGGAGTGAACAGAAAAGAACAAGATGGGCACCTGCATGAGAGTAGCGACGAAGAAGAAGAAGAGAGACCCTACGAGGTCCTGAACCTGGATAACGTGCGGAAAATCAGGAAGCGGCCCGGTGCACCCAAATGGACAGTAAGGCTCAGCAAGGCCCTTCGAGACTACCTACAGCAGCCAGAGAGAGCGGAAGAGCATAGCCTGCCGAATGCCATATGGGAAGTTGTGCGGAAGATGGATCGCCACGGGAGTGCCTACTTGAAGGAAGAATGGAAGAAAAAGCACAAGAAAGAAAAGAAGAGGCGACGCAAGGAGCGCAAGAAGGCGAAGAAAGCGGGCCACAAAAGCAAGAAAGGCAAAGGACACAAGTCAAGAGATACTGAGTCCTCGAGCGGCAGCCCCCGCGATTCCAGCACCAGCTCGGACAGCTCGTCATCCTCCCAGTCCAGTGTCAGAAGTGGACGTTAGAAGGCCACGCAACCAGCGAGCGCCGGACGCAAAGGAAAGGTGGAGATCCGGGTCGTCGGAGGGCGGCGGGATTTTTGGTCTACGAAAAGCCAGCGGTGGATCGACTGTACCAACCCGCCAGAGGTGCCATGCCCCAAGTGTGGTCAACGGCACTGGTACCACAAGGCAGAGGCCTTTGGCTGTGGGGCCTGACTACGAGAGCATGGGGTGGGCGCGTTGGATGAGGTGGACAGGGGGGCCGGGCACTCCGCGAGGCCGTACAGCAGTACCTGGATGCCATACAGTCAGAGCCTGGACCCTCTTGGCTGTCAGCGGCAGCACATGCCCTGGAGCAGAGCACCAAGAAGGGATACGCAGCAGCCCTTCGACGGCTGCGGAAGCGCACTCGGGAACAGTTTGGGGCAAGCCCACGCCAGGTTCTGGAGTTGGAGATCAAGGAAATGGTGGCAGGTGAGAACGCGGAGGGGAACCTCAAAAAGTTACTGTCCGCCTGCAGGCAGTTGGACAAGTTGCGGCTTCATCCCACGACTGTGGAAGCCGGGGACGGGCAGGTGGTCAAGTGGTTGGCAAAGAGGCGGGTACGTGGCGAGTCAGCCCTGGTACGCTGGGCGCCCACGGGTTGCCCTTTTCCTTCTAGGACGCGGCGGGATTACAGGCGGGATGGAAAAAGATTGTTGGACGCTCAGACTTCGAAGGGTGCAGGTGGCATGCATTGCGTAGGTGTGGAGCGGCCGTCCTGTGGTTCTGGGGCGCCCGCATCCAGACGGTCATGCTCGCAGGAGGGTGGGTCACTCCCAGTGTCGCCAAGGACTACTGCCACCCGACGCACGCGTGGTCCTGCGAAAGACGGATGCACCTCCCGGTTCCGGTGGACTGGGTGGGGGGCCAGACAAGCGGAGCGTTCCAGTACAGGTCAGAAGAACGACCTGTGGACAGTCTGTGGGCAAGATGGGTCCGAGCGGATCTGCGAGACGCTGCACCTCAGCGATGCCCGGGGGCTGAGGCGAGTGCGGTCGACACAAAGAGCCCACAAGTGCCGCGCGCACAAAGTGCGACAGCAAGTCCAGCAGCGAAGGAGAATACCGGTTCATGGAGTGTGACCGGTGACGTGTTGGGTGGCTTCGGCGGGCAGGTGGAGAGGCTGATGTGACTGCCGGATGTCCCGCGTAAGCAGGAAGGCCTTGTGGCGGGAGGGCTGATGGCACTGGGAAGGCTGGCGGCTACTATTGACCCGCGCAAGGGGTTGGCAAGACTGACGCAGGCCTTGGAGACCATCTCGGATGAAGGCCTCAGCCAGGCGTCGGAAGACTCTTACTATGATGATGACGAGCTGGAGCCGGTGAGCCTACAGCTTGCCAGGCGGGGGATTGGAGAAGTGGGCAAGGTTAGAATGGCCAATACCATATGGCGGCGTTGCGTACCGAAGGACCTGCTACGTACGTACCAGGCATGGGATCGGAAATATGCCAGTGGTATACCAATGGTGGACCGCCCAGCCGTGGGTGACATGCTCAGCGCCATTCGCGACGCGGGACCTTTGAAGAAGAGCAGCGAGGCCCGGGGTACCAGCAAAGCAAGGGTCATTCCTAAGAACTCGCAGAAGTGTGCGCTCATTTTTGCATGCTTTGGTCTGAACGACGCAGACTGGCGTTAGCCGCCCAAATTCCGTTTGCCCCAGGTAGAGCAGGTGACTCGCCTGATGGCGGATGCAGGTCATAAGGCTTTTTTGGGGAAAATAGATCTGAGCAATTGTTTTTGGTCTATTCGCATGCCGTACAAGTGGTGTAGGGTTTTCCGTGTGAACACACCCCAGGGATGTTTCCACTGGCTGACTCTGCCCTTTGGGTGGAAGTACGCGCCTGTACTTTGCCAGAGACTTGTATCTGCGCTAGTCGGGAGGGCCCTGCGGGACTTACGGGCGCGGGGGGTCACTTACGTGGACGATGTTCTTGTGTCTGCCGTGGGTAGGTGCCGTCTGCGGGTTGCTGCGCGCCGCGTGAGCCGAGTCTTGGGCAAGGCGGGGTTCCTGATTAGCCCTAAGAGTGTAATTGAACCTGTCCGGACCTTGGATTTTATTGGGAAGCAGTTTTCCGCCGCTGCTATGACGGTGGAGAATAAGCCAGGGATTATTGGTGGCGTTGTGGCTCTCTGGCTTTTGGGCATTGTCCAGAACAGGCTGAGCGCGCGGATGGCTTCGCGGCTTTTAGGCAAGCTTGAGTGGGCTGTGAGCCCCAATGCTGGGCTAGCCCCTTTTGTTGCAGGGGGTCACTGTTGGGACTTGAGCGATTTTTGTGATTTTCGTAAGGGCATGCGTAGGGCACTGATGACTGCCATTGCCTTTACCCTGACCCCGCAGTGCTTTGACCATTGGCCCTGGTTGCCTCAGATTCCAGCGGCACATTGTGTCTTTTTCACTGAGGCCGCAGAGCGAAGTAAGATGGGCAGTTCCACGATTGGGATTGTCAGAGAGGGCCGGCGATGGCTCAGCCGTAAGGCGCCTAAGTGGTTCGGTACTTTACAGCAGGCAGAACGGTATGCAGCAGTTTATGCGCTGCGCTTGGGTTGCTATATGCGCTTGCCTTATGTTGTAATTGCCACTGACGGCGACGTTTGTAGGGCACACTTTTTAGGCATGCGCGGGGTAATTTTTTTGCGTAGCCAGCAGCGACTTCTTCAAGAGTTGTTCTGGCTCAGGAGCTGGAATGATCGCCCTATGGGTGTTTTCAGGGTAAGCACGGGTTCGAATCCTGCCGACCCGCCTAGTAGGCTAGGATCCTTTCGCAAGCGCAGTGATGTTAGTGACGGTGTTAAGCGCCGGCTGGCAGCTTGGAAAGGTGAGCCGAGTCGTTTTACTTGTCCTGAATTTCTCCCGAGGTTTGCTTGGCGCTTGCGTTGATCCTCGCATTCGCTCGTATAAGGGTTGGCAGCTTGGTCTGCATGTGGAATGCAATCCCTGTTCGTCCTGTGCTTGTTTTTGTTGCTGCATTTGTCTGCCCTGCGAACGACAGCCGGTTTGAACCCCTGTACGCTGTATTGAAGTTCTCATGGAGGCTGTCGGTTGCAGGGACAACAGCATTATCTGTCTTGATCTTAGTTATGAACTGCAAGTTGCTCCCTTTGCACTGTGCAGTCTGTTTTCCATTTTTACATGAGCAAACAGGCCCGCCCACCCACCCGGAGATTTTGTCTTTTCCGTGCGTACACTGGCACACAGTGTCGCACCCAGGCAGTCTGGGCTAATTGACGTTGGCAACTTGGTCTGCATGTGGAATGCAATGCCTGTTCGTCCTGTGCTTGCTTTTGTTGCTGCATTTTTTTGCCCTGCGAACGACAGCCGGTTTGAACCCCACCACACCACACCACACCACACCACATGACACCAGACCACACCACATGACAGCCGACCACACCACATGACAACACAGCACACCACAGGGCACGTCATGTGACCACAAACCGTACCCCCCACCCCGCACAGTACAACACACCACAACAGACCACACACTACAACAGGCCGCAACACACCACAGCACACCACACTACATGACACCACTTTACACCTTACGAGACCACAATACACCACAACACTGCACAAAATTGCATGGCATACCTGCAACTTCAAAAGTGCATTTCGTCAGTCCAATAGCAGAAAAATCGAAAAAAAATGCACCGCTGAAATAAAGAAAAGAACACCCTCCCTGACCCTTGAGTTCAACCCCCCCCCCCGAAAAATGCTTGACAAAAGCAAAGCCCCCCCCCCCCCCGAACCAAGGGCTTGAAGGGTGGGCAGCCCCACAGTGCCCGTGCCTATGTCAAAATGTGTGCGTGCATGTGTGTGTGTGTGTGTGTGCGCGCGCACATATGACTAGACATGTACCAAATGTGATGGTTTCTATGTGTCTATGTGTCATGGAAAACCCCCCTTTCCCACATTGGTGTATTTTACTTGCCAAATGTGTGTGTATGTTTTTGTTCCAGCGGCGTTCTAGCGAACCGTTCTAGCGACCTTCTAGCGAACCTCTAGCGGGGTGGTATTTGAGCGCCGCTAGAACGTTCCTAGAATGGTTCTTTGTACTTGTTGAATTTCATGTCAAAAATGTGTTTTTGTGACAAACAACGTATGGACCCCCTAGTATGGTAATAGGGAACCAATTGGCACCCTTCATACCCCCGCCTCCCTATGCCCATGGGTCGGTGTACCCTCCTCTTTTTTTCGTTCTAGCCGCTCTAGCGCGTTCTAGGCTAGAAGAGATTGGGTGTTCTAGCGTGTACCAAGGGGATTGCTCTTCTTGTGTGTGGGCACAATGACGGTTAGGAGACCAAAGTGTTGTGCCACCACCAACATGGTGCAATAAGTATTTTCCGGCTTAGTACGCATGCTATGAATGATATCGGACACCTTCACAGGATTGGGACCCTGCAACCGCTGCAAAACCTTGCCTGCCGTTGTCAAAAATGTGAAGTCATAGGTGCCATCACGCTCCACGGCCTTTGTGGTTGCCTCATGGAATCCTTTGTCCTCTGCCCTCCAGTCCCAAAACTCCCACTCTTTCCTGGGATAATCGGGCAGAAAGGACTCTTTAACAGCCGTGAACGGGATACTCACAAACCGAAAACCATAAATAGCAGGCGGTTCACCCGGCCACAACCTGTGCGGCCGGCGTCGCAGGAGTGGCCGGTGTGCGCAGTGGAGCACGCACCCCGTTCGGTGTCTGAAAAGCCAAAGCCGCCATGGGATGAGGGGTATCAGTGAGGTCCCGATTAATGGTTGCACCCTCCGGCGTTGGAGGCGCACACCATTCAGCATGGCGGTACGCCTTTTTCCCAAGGTGCAGAACGCAACCTTGCAACTCGCTGGAAAAAGACGCCACCGCTGGGCGTTACAATGCCCAGGTCTCGGGTTTTATGGAGTCCTCCTCCATGGGCGATGGCTCCACGTAGCGGCAGTGCATCTCACTCGCCACCCCACCGTGCAGCCACAACTCAATTAAGGTCAACAACACCATATCAACATGGAAATTCCAATTCAGTTCATACATTTTCATCACCACGGCCGCCATTGGACAGAGCAACGTGAAGCCCTGCTCTGTGGCGCCAATGTTTACTCCTGGGACGGCAAAAATGAGGTCTGCCTCATACTTTGTACACTTGTGCCTCATACTTTGTACACTTGTGGGAAAACTGGTGAAAACGTGGAATGAAAAATTCGCGATCATTCAGCAGGCCCAAACGCCGCAACATCGGGACCAGAGGACAGCAGTCGTCGTTACCAGCGGCGTCGAAAATGACGCCTTGGTTACTCAAGGTATGCAAGAAATATGCAACCTCATTTTCACTCTCGGCCGTTGCGAGCGTACCCCGCCCAACACACACCCCACATGGGCCAAATGCTCCCAAAAAACCCGCACTATGCCTTGCATAAACTGTGTGTGTGTTTTGGCACGCGCCCTCATCCTTGCCCAGCTTGACGTGCACCCTAGTGCGAGTAGAGATGCTGTCGTCCTCATCAAAACAAATGCCCACGTGGAGCGGTGCATGGTCATGGCAATACAATGAGCCACGGCTGCGCCATGACTTACACTGTGCGTGAAGGGACAACGTTGTAACCTCATCAATGTAGCGCTCCCCATACTGGTGTTGGCAAATCTTATAGCATGCCTTCATATTACCATCAACAATGATAGTCAGAGCCATTTTCGCCAAGAGAGCAGCCTCGTCACACCCCTTCTTCAAAGGCGCATGGGCTGGACCGCTTGCTACGCAGTCATGGTCACGGTGAGGATACCCAACATCCCGAATGTGATTTCGCACACAACACATCAAAGTGACGATCCGGCTATCATTTGGGTTGGCAGGCTTCAAAGACACCATGCACCGGCTTTCATACATATGAATGTATTTGAGAGCCTAGTAAGCATTCAATGCCGAACGCAAAGCCTTACCTTCCAAACCACGGTCCTCCACGAGCTCGTGGGAATGCATGGTAACGTGCTGAAAAACCGCGCGGCCCTCCAGCTTCTTCAGATACGGGCGTGTGTACACTAAGTCTTGTGAGACAACCACGTAAGGCAGGGGGCTGGTAACTTTGAACCGCTCCTCGTCCGGCGTTCCGGCACCCACGGTGAAGCTATGGTAAGAATAAATAACTAGACTCTGGGGGCAACGCATCTTCCGGGACACGAATTTCGTAGCCGTCGGGTGGCCGATAAGGGTTTTTGATGCCGTTGCTGAACGATGATTTGTCTCCAATGCAGCACCGCATCGGAGGCAACTCTTGGTAAAAGGCACGACGAACATTGTGTCCAAGTCGATGAGGGTGTCAGTATGCGCAAGCAAGGCAGCCAAATGGCTCACACTATGAGCCACCACTTGCCTAGTAGCCCGCATGCCCGATTTGTCCATGGCGTTCATGACGGTGCGAACGAACATGTCAGGTGTGGAGAGCAACGACTTGAAGTTGTCTTCATGCTCAAAAATCCAATTTGCAAGGGCCTCCGCATTTACCATTGGAGCTAGCTTGTTTGGCTCTTGGGCTGAAACCTCGGCATCCTCCAATTGAGAAGTGGCCGCATCCCCCAAACACACGGCATCTTCATCATCGCCGGTGTCCCCGAGAACGTCATTTCTTTTATTGAGTGCCTGCGGCTTCGGAATGTTGCACCCCGACCTAACCTTCGGCCGGTGACGCCGAGGTCTCCTCTTCGTCAAACCTACCCTCCAAAGCCAAGGCCACCTCAGAATCCACATTGCCCAACTCGCTCCCATAGGGCGAGACCTCCGGCTCCTCACCGTCCCCACCGCCGCTTCCAGTAAATTCTTGCCTTTCCAACGACGGTGGCAAGTGCCCAGCCTCTAACGGGTCGCCAAAGGCGGAGGCAAGCATGTTGGAAGACATTGTATCCACGAAACCAAGAGACACACAGGCATGTACTTACACCAGCTGAGCCTCCCACTCCACCTTGCCCGTCCGCCTCACGGACGCGCAGCAATGTGTAGAGGTACGTGCACGCTTTCTTAGCTACCGCTCGCTTTGCTGGATGCGGGGGACACCCCCGCACCCCCCGTAAATAACAAGACTCCTGCGGTGGCCACAGACCGCCTTTTGTGTGCACCGCCTTGTATGTGCACCGCCTTGTTTATGCACCGCCTTGTATGTGCACCGCCTTGTTCATGCACCGCCTTGTATGTGGACTACGGCTCGCTTCGCTCTATGTGGGTCACACCCCCGTACCCCCCCAAGAAAAACAAGACTCATGCCGTGGCCACAGACCGCCTTTTGTGTGCAACGCCTTCATTATGCACCGCCTTGTATGTGCACCGCCTTGTGTATGTGCTGCCTTGCGCAACAAAACTCACCAATATGCGGTTGGGAAACAAGCAAACAAACAATTCTAACACCCCACATTTTGCATTGTGTACCGCAATTCCACTCCCGGGTTTCCGCACGGCCACGAAACGCTGGTGGTCACGCGGTTCCACGCTGCGCCCACACCATCTATGTGTATAGCGACCTAGTCGGCTATCACGCATCAGACATGAGACTTTTCTAGACCATCATTACCAAACCATGAACCCCCCTCCCCCAAACCCCTTGATTATGCACTACATCAACCCCCCCCCCCCCCGCCCTTGTCCACACCAAATTCTTCACAGGAAAACCCCCCCCGTGAATGGAAAATGGGAAAATCAGGAAATGGAAAATGGACATGGAAAATCCCTCCTCCCAATATCAGACTTCTCCTCCCATTTAGTCACCAGAGGAGGCCACGGGGAAAATTGGGAAAATTTGTGTTCATGCTTTTGTGCCGCGCTGCTATTAGAGAGGCAAGGAAGTCGAGGCATACTGGCAGGAAAGTAGGGAAATGGAAAATCATTTGTGCTTGTGTAGTGGAAAAACTTTGAAAAAATCACAGATTATAGATTGCTCACAGATTACAATTCTCAAAGGTGTGCTACGGTGCAATTTGTGAACATTTGCAACTTTGGTGCCACGTATCGCATTGCATTTCTTTTGAATGTGTATTTGAATGTGTGCCGTTTGTTCCTGAAAAACACCCATCGAGGTGTTTGGTATGTCCATGGTCTAGGCCCTGGCACCTACGACCACAGACCCCTTCGATGAGGAATGTGCTGACAACAACTGAGAAGGGGTTCTGATTTCCTGGTATTTGCCTATGTTCATGCTTGTGTGCTGCGCTGCTGTTAGAGAGGCAAGGAAGTCAAGGGCATACTGGCAGGAAAGTAGGGAAATGGAAAATCATTTGTGCTTGTGTAGTGGAAAAACATGGAAAAAATTACAGATTATAGATTACTCACAGATTACAATTCTCAGAGGTGTGCTACGGTGCAATTTGTGAACATTTGCAACTTTGGTGCCACGTGTCCCATTGCATTTCTTTTGAATGTGTATTTCAATGTGTGCTGTTGATTCCTGAAAAACACCCATTGAGGTGTTTGGTATGTCCATGGTCTAGGCCCTGGCGCCTACGACCACAGACCCCTTGGATGAGGAATGTGTTGACAACAACTGAGAAGGGGTTCTGATTTCCTGGTATCTGCATCCATGTTTGCTATTTGACACCCAGCCACATATTGCAACCCCGTCCCGATTGGTTGTTAGTAGATGTGGGTTGTGCAGTTTCCAACCAGTTTCAGCCCCTTCGATGATGGCGACGTTGTGTGTGCACGGGCCTGCTCCGTGGAACTTGGGTCTGGGCTGCAGTAGTGAGCCATGCGCAGACCCCTGCAGGGACCTTTTTCTTAGGCCTTGTTTTGTGTTCCACGGATTTTTTGAAATGCCACTGCCAGTGCCAATGCGCAAATCCTCATCATAGTACAGCCAATACCGCACCTGATGTGCGTCTCCAAGCAAACTGTTGACACGCTTAGCATGTAACGCCCCGGTACAACGCTGTGGTACACCACTTCCCAAAAAACCATGAATCCAATGCAAGGTCCTTTGTGCACATGCAGGGGGATAGCTGAGAAGGGGCTCTTCTTTGTTGTTGTGTTGCCAAGTGTGTGTTACGGGTGTTACGCATCCCCTTCAATGATTTTTTGTTTCCAAGGGCGCAAACGCAGGGGGATGCTTTGCCGACATCGGGTCTATGCTTCCCCCACAGCAGAGGCACAGACTCTCGCAGGGACCTTTTTTCTTAGGCCCTGCTTGGGTTGGCAGAGCTGTTGAGAAAGTGGGGCGTGAAAGAGCATTTGCCTAAGCATGTGGAAATGACCACCAGCCAATTCTACATTCCACCGGGAAGGGATCCAACTTCGCAGCAGCAGCATCCCTAAAGAGCCCCCGAGCCGCAGCCCCTGTCCCGGCCATGGCGCCGCTGGACTCGGGCGCGCGACAGGGTGCCCAACCCTCTGCCCCGCGAATGCGTGCCCCAGAGCCGCAGCAGACGTATTTCAGACATCCCCACAGTCGTATGGCGCCGGGACGCTAACGCTTCCACCAAAAACAATGTAACCCACGGCCTCTGACCATCCCTGGCACGTCACAACAGTACCACTCACAGCACCAGCGGGAAAGGGTACACACATGTGATCACCACCATGTTTGCTGCTCTGTGCGTTGACTATGTTTGCCTGCAATGGTACGAGTGTGCCCATGCCTGCCTGCCCAAGATTGAAGGAGGTCTCCAAAGTCTTTAGACAATGTCGAGTGGGGGGGCCCAAAAATCAGGTTGAAGACACGCCAATGATAATTGACTTTCGACAATGAAAAATGACAATTGACGGATGTATGTCCGTCAAATATCTGGGGGGTCTACACCCCCCAAATTTTTGACGGATGTATGTCCGTCAAATAGTTGGGGGGCGTAGACCCCCCAAATGTTTGAAGGACGCACAACCGTCAAATATTTCGGGGTTCTACACCCGCCAAATGTCTGAGGGAACCACATCGGTCAAATATTTTGGGGGTGTAGGCCCCCCAAATATTTGACGGACATACATCCGTCAAATATTTGGGGGTGTACGGCCCCAAAATGTTTCACGGATGTGGTTCCGTCAAATATTTGGGGGGCCTACACCCCGAAAATATTTGACGGATGTGGTTCCGTCAAATGTTTGGGGGGTGTAGACCCCGTAAATACTTGACGGATGTGTATCCATCAAATAAATACGGAGGCCTACACCCCCAAAATATTTGACGGATGTGGTTCCGTCAAATATTTGGGGGGCCTACACCCCCAAAATATTTGACGGATGTACGTCCGTCAAATATTTGGGGGGCGTAGACCCTCAACATATTTGACGAATGTGGTTCCGTCAAACGTTTGGGGGGTGTAGACCCCCGAAATATCTGACGGATGTACGTCCGTCAAATATTGGGGGGGTGTAGACCCCAAAATATGAGGGAGGTATGTCCGTCAAATATTTGGGGGGCCTACACCCCCAAAATGTTTGACGGATGTGGTTCCGTCAAATATTTGGGGGGCCTACACCCCCAAAATATTTGACGGATGTGGTTCCGTGAAACATTTGGGGGGCCTACATCCCCAAAATATTTGACGGATGTGGTTCCGTCAAATGTTTGGGGGTGTAGACCCCCTAAATATTTAACGGATGTATGTCCGTCCAATATTTGGGGGGCCTACAGCCCCAAAATTTTGGAGGGATGTATGTCCGTCAAATATTTGGCTCAAAATATTTGACGGATGTGGTTCCGTCAAATATTTGCGGGGCCTACACCCCAAAATATTTGACAGATGTCCGTCCGTCAAATATTTGGGGGTCTACACCCCCAAAATATTTGACGGATGTGGTTCCGTCAAATATTTGGGGGGCCTACACCCCAAAAATATTTGACGGATGCGATTCCGTCAAATGTTTGGGGGGTGTAGACCGCCTAAATATTTGACGGATGTATGTCCGTCAAATATTTGGGGGGCGTAGACCCTCAATATACTTGATGGATGTGGTTCCATCAAATATTTGGGGGGTGTAGACCCCCAAAATATTTGACGGATGTATGTCCGTCAAATATTTGGGGGGCCTACACCCCCAAAATATTTGAGGGATGTATGTCCGTCAAATATTTTGGGGGCGTAGACCCTCAACATATTTGACGGATGTGGTTCTGTCAAATATTTGGGGGGCCTACACCCCCAAAATATTTGACAAATGTGGTTCGATCAAATATTTGGGGGGTGTAGACCCCCAAAATATTTGACGGATGTGCTTCGATCAAATATTTGGGGGGTGTAGACCCCCAAAATATTTGACGGATGTACGTCAGTCAAATATGGGGGGGTCGTAGACCCCCAAAATATTTGACCGATGTATGTCCATCAAATATTTGGGGGGCCTACACCCCCAAAATATTTGACGGATGTGGTTCCGTCAAACATTTGGGTGGCCTACGCCCTCAAAATATTCTAAGGGATGTACGTCCGTCAAATATTTGGGGGGCGTAGACCCTCAACATATTTCACGGATGTGGTTCCGTCAAATGTTTGAGGGGTGTAGCCCCCCAAAATATTTGACGGATGTGGTTCCGTCAAACATTTGGGGGGCCTACGCCCTCAAAATATTTTAAGGGATGTACGTCCGTCAAATATTTGGGGGGCGTAGACCCTCAACATATTTGACGGATGTGGTTCCGTCAAATGTTTGAGGGGTGTAGACCCCCAAAATATTTGACGGATGTACGTCCGTCAAATATTCGCGTGGTGTAGACCCCTAAAATATTTGACGGATGTATGTCCGTCAAATATTTGGGGGGCCTACACCCCCAAAATATTTGACGGATGTATGTCCGTCAAATATTTTGGGGGCCTACACCCCCAAAATATTTGACGGATGTGGTTCCGTCAAATATTTGGGGGGTCTACACCCCCAAAATATTTGACAGATGTACGTCCGTCAAATATTTGAGGGCCCTACCCCCCAAAAATATTTGACGGATGTATGTCCGTCAGATATTTGGGGGGCCTACACCCCCAAAATTTTTGACGGACGTGGTTCCGTCAAATATTTGGGGGGTCTACACCCCCAAAATATTTGACGAATGTACGTCCGTCAAATATTTGGGGGCCCTACACCGTTGGCAGTATCAGTTCACGACTACTGGGTGTGTTGAGTGTATGTGTTGTGCGCGGGCTAATGTGTGTGGCATTCCTGGGGCGGCGCGTCCCCCTAAGAACAGTGAAGCCTTGGTATTGGGAACATATGCTGCAGGGATGTGCATCAAGACCTCTGGCCCAAAAACGTGGCGGAAGGAGGTGTTGGAAAGCCACTTGGGGTTATCACGTGGCACAACATCAACGCGAAAGAATCTGCGTAGGCCAGGGCACCACCACCGACTGGCCGAGGACAGTTTCAAGCTGCATTGTGCAGAGCGATATCGCGCATTGTGCCCCACTGCTGCTACCACAGCTGACGTGGTGGGAGGGAACGTTGTGTTCATCAGGGGGGAAGCCATGGACATTGGTGTGGCAGTGTCGGATGCTGAGGCAGCCATTCTGTCACGGTTGGTTGAGGTGTATATTGGGTTGCGCATGTGCACTTCCATCCGTGCTATAAGTGAGCGCATCCTTCTGCACTGCTCTGTGACATCTGCCCCTGGGCACCATGCATCACGGCGGTGGATAGTTGAGAAGGCTATTGTAGCAATGCATGATGCCATGAAAGATGAGGTAACGCACACCTTATTCTTGGCACCGTTCATTGCACTGTAGCTTGATGGCTCGGATAGGGAGAGGCATCGCATCAATGACTACGCCATTCTGCTTATTTTCCCGGGGACTGGCCCTGGGGGCATGTGTGAAGTATTCCTTGGTGTGGTGGATGTGGCCTGTGCTGATGCGCATGAGATTGCAATGCAGCTAGAATGCGTCCTGCTGTCCTGGATTCCTGACCGTGATTGGTGGGCAAAGAGGGTAGCGACCTTTGCAGTGGACGGGGCTTCTAACCTTGGTGTGCGCGGTGCCAGTGCGCGGCAGGTTGTTGATGTCTCTATCATTGAGAGCAATGTGTTTGCGTTGATTGGGAAGTGGTTAGTGTTGATGACACCCTTGGGTGAGCCGTGCCACGTGTTGCAGCGCAAGTTGGGTCTTGCATTGGAGGCTGCTGGCCCGACCCATGTTGATTACTTGGCGGCCGTCGATCGGCAACATGGCTTGTACAATGGGGCACGGCAGTGGAAGGAGTTGCAAAAGTGTGTGCAAAAGCATGTGCCTGATAAACGTAGTGGCTTGCAGCTCATCCCCACAAGTCATCGCATCAGGTGGTCACAGGCGCATGCACGGCGCACCACTGCTTTTTTGGCCAATGTCCCTTGGGTGGCACGACACTTGGATTCAAAGGTGCTGCATTGTACCAAGGAGGAGGATGTGTGGGAGGACTGCCATGATGCCAGTTTGCTTGCATGGGGGGTGGTTTATGGGGACATCCTGCATGGCATGCGGTGTTTTAACAGTGTGGCACAACTACGTGCGCCCACTGGTGCACACTTAGCCACTGCAACAGGTATGCTACAAGCCCGGTTGCAGAGGGTGGTTTGCGAGGAGGGTCCAGGGTGGTTGCAATTCAAGGCGCAAAGTGTGACCGGTGCGTGGCGTGGTGTGCAGTTGGTCCAGTTTGCTTCAGGTGGGCAGAAGTGTGCAACAACCCCTCCTTTTCCAGGCGTTCAAGCGGGTGCAGTGACTGATATGTTGCTTGCAGGCATCAAGGAGGGGCAGGCAACCATTGACCCCAGGGGGTGTTGGAGTACGCAGTATTGTTGGACCATGGCCGTTTCGTTGCCCTCCCGGTCAATGAGCGTGCTGCATATGGGGTGGACCAGTTGCGTCAGTTCATGGCTTCACACCAAGAAGAGTTGCGCGCAGCACATGTGAACTGTGACCGTGCCTTGGTAGAGTGGGAAGGCCTTAAGGAGCACATGGTGCAGCACTTTGCAACTGTGCAAATGTCCAAGATGTGGGAGGCATTGGCACCTGAAAGGGCACATGCACCGTGGGTGAATGTGTGGCGCGTTCTCGCATTATTGCGAACATATTGCCCCGCTGCAGCTGCAGCAGAGCGTGCCATCTCTTTGCGTGGCAGGTTCTGCAGTAGTATGCAAGACATTCAGGAGACACATGTCCTCAGCATGTGCATGGCATTGCATTCCAACTTGCCCCCTTTACAGCAATGGGCAAAGGGACAAGGCGTTGCAGTGGCACGCCACCTGGCTGCCCGTGCACGCTTCGGTGTGCGCCCAAGACAGAGGGTTTCAAGGAAGGTAGGGGACAGAGAATTTGTGAAAGCTGCTATGCTTCAATGTCTGCAAGGTAATGAAGCAGTGGCTGATGATGGTGACAGCCTGCCCTTCTTTGGAGGGCTAGGTGCACCACTGAGCTCAACGGCACCCTTAGCAAAGGGTACAGAACGGAACCAGGCAGATGTGGTCAGCACTGTTGCACCCGATGGGACCCCTGACTCGCATGCTGGCAACCATGACTTCATCACTTTTCGCAGAGGTATGGAGTGTGCCACATGCAAGAAGGAGGTTCGCATCTGGTGCACTACATGTCTGGTGTGCCATGCATGCTTTTGCGCAAGCCCGCGTCCTTGTGGGAACGTGGTGGTGAATGTTGTAGATGATGTCTGTGATGAGTGGGAGAACAATAGTGCAGGCGAATTGGCCACACCACGCAAGCCAAATAAGGGGCGTGGTGTGGCCAGGATGCAGGCGAAATTGGTAATGGCAGCGCAGAATGGCAGGCTGCGTGATTGGTCAAAGGGGGCGTTGTTGAATTGCCTGGATGTGCTTGGTGTGAAGGTGGCAGGTAACAGCAATCGGCGGGAATTGCGGGACCTTGCTACGCAGCAAGCGTTGCGATTATTGGCAGAATGGGATGCCTTTGTGCCGGACACGGACCGTGTCACGCGTTCTGCGGCACCACCAAGCAGCTCCCAGCCCAGTTGCTCGCAGCCAGTGGATGACATGGATGGAATCATCGATGAATGAGAGGATGCCCACGTATTTGCATGTGCCCTTTTGTTGTTGTGTGCTGTCTTCGAAGATTTTTTCCATTTTCCCTGTTGGCACATTTGATGTTCTGTGGCGTTACCATGACCATTTTATTTGTGGATCCGAATTTAGCTGATGCCAATTGCAATGGTCATGATGCTATCCCTTGAGATTTTTCCCCTTTTCCCTGTTTGGCACATTTCCCCCACGTTTCCCATTTGGTTTTCAGTGCTACATATGGCTGTTTTGTGTGGTGGTCGTTCAATTTTCCCACTTTTCCTGCTCCCACATTTTCCCCTTTCCCCTTTCCCCTTTCCCCTTTCCCCTTTCTCCTTTCCCCTTTCCCTTTCCCAAAGTACACAAACAAATTGTCGGCTCAAACAACCAAAATCAGAATCAAATTGAAGTTGTCACATACACTGCTGTCAACAACAGGTGTGCAATTGTTTTCCAAACGGGGGGGTCTGTGTTTTCTGTGGCGCCTTTTTTCCTTGGGGGGGGGGGGCTGGTAAGCACCCGATAGTGGGGGGGGGGCGATGGGTGGGGGGGGTTTCTTGTGAAGAATTTGGTGTAGACAACGGCGGGGGGGGTTGATTTAGGCATAGTTTCTCTCAATTTCCTCTAGGCATTGGACCCTTAGACCCACCTCCAGTACATAAGAATATCAGACATCTTCTTGGACAGACCGCACACACAACATCCCTTATCAGACATCAGACATCAGACTTTATACACATTGGTGGCCCACACTCATTGCTGAGTGGGGCACCACTAGCGTAGCAAGGCTAGCGGCTCCGCTTGGAGAGTAGATGGATCGGACGCAATGCTCAATGTGGGTCGCAACGCCCCCCCCCCCGTGCCAAGGGCCCCTTGTCCGCGGGCTCACGATTGCATTTGACATGTATTTCCACCGCCATGTGTATGCGGTTGGGAAACAAACAAACAAACAATTGGAACACCCCACATTTCACATTGTGTACCGCAATTCCACTCACGGGTTTCCGCATGGCCACCAAACGATGGTGGTCACGCGGTTCCACGCTGCGCCCACACTCATTGCTGAGTGGGGCACCGCTAGCGTAGCAAGGCTAGCGGCTCCGCTTGGACAGTAGATGGATCCGACACAATGCTCAATGTAGGTGGCAGCGGCCCCCCCGCGCCAAGGGCCCCTTGTCTGCGGGCTGACGATTGCATTTAACATGTATGTCCACCGCCTTGTATGTGGACTACGGCTCGCTACGCTCGATGCGGGGGACACCCCCGCAACCCCCCTAAATAACAAGACTCCTGCGGTGGCCACAAACCGCCTTTTGTGTGCATCGCCTTGTGTGTGCACCGCCTTGTATGTGCACCGCCTTGTTTATGCACCGCCTTGTAAGTGGACTACGGCTCTTTTCGCTCGATGCGGGGGACACCCCCGCACCCCACCTAAATAACAAGACTCCTGCGGTGGCCACAGACCGCCTTTTGTGTGCAACGCCTTCATTGTACACCGCCTTGTATGTGCACCGCCTTGTTTGTGCACCGCCTTGTAAGTGGACTACGGCTCGCTTCGCTCGATGCGGGGGACACCCCCGCACCCCCCCTAAATAACAAGACTCCTGCGGTGGCCACAGACCGCCTTTTGTGTGCATCGCCTTGTGTGTGCACGGCCTTGTATGTGCACTGCCTTGTTTATGCACCGCCTTGTATGTGGACTACGGCTCGCTACGCTCCATGCGGCGGACACCCCCGCACCCCCCCTAAATAACAAGACTCCTGCGGTGGCCACAGACCGCCTTTTGTGTGCAACGCCTTCATTGTACACCGCCTTGTATGTGCACCGCCTTGTTTGTGCACCGCCTTGTAAGTGGACTACGGCTCGCTTCGCTCGATGCGGGGGACACCCCCGCACCCCCCCTAAATAACAAGACTCCTGCGGTGGCCACAGACCGCCTTTTGTGTGCATCGCCTTGTGTGTGCACGGCCTTGTATGTGCACTGCCTTGTTTATGCACCGCCTTGTAAGTGGACTACGGCTCGCTTCGCTCGATGTGGGGGACACCCCCGCACCCCCCCTAAATAACAAGACTCCTGCGGTGGCCACAAACCGCCTTTTGTGTGCACCGCCTTCATTGTGCACGGCCTTGTATGTGCACCGCCTTGTGTATGTGCTGCCTTGCGCAACAAGACTGACCAATATGCGGTTGGGAAACAAACAACCAAACAATTGGAACACCCCACATTTTGCATTGTGTACCGCAATTCCACTCCCGGGTTTCCGCACGGCCACGAAACGCTGGTGGTCACGCGGTTCCACGCTGCGCCCAGATTCATTGCTGAGTGAGGCACCGCTAGCGTAGCAAGGCTAGCGGCTCCGCTTGGAGAGTAGATGGATCGGACACAATGCTCAATGTGGGTGGCAGCGGCCCCCCCGCGCCAAGGGCCCCTTGTCTGCGGGCTGCCGATTGCATTTAACATGTGTGCACAACAAACGACATTTGTATAGCGGCCCGTCTTGCTAATCCTCCGCTGGAAAGCACCTTGCAACAAACGACCTTTGTATAGGGCCCCGTCTTGCGATATCTTGCGATATCACCCTGCTTTCTTGGGGGCCCACAAGTGCAGGCGGGGGGGGCGGGAGGCGCGTACCTGGGCCGCGGGGACGACCAGCTCTCGCTGCCTCCCCCTCCGTGCGCCTCGTTATCGACACCCCCCCCCCCCCGTGCGCCTCGTTAGCGCCAACCCCCCCCCCCCCCCCCGTGCGACCTCGTCAGCGCCGAACCTGTTTGCGCCAAACCCCCCCCGCGCGCCTCGTCAGCGCCAACCCCCCTGTGCGCCTCATCAGCGCCAACCAACCCCCCCCCCCGTGCGCCTCGTTAGCGCCACCCCCCCCCCCCCCGTGCGCCTCGTTAGCGCCAAACTCCCCCCCCCCCCCGCCGTGCGCCTCGTTAGCGCCAACCCCCCCCCCCCCCTGCGCCTCGTTAGCGCCAAACCCCCCCCCCCCCCCCCCGTGCGCCTCGTGAAACGAGGCGCACGGTCTCGTTCAAACTATGGTGACGCCCGAGCCGTAATTTAAGGACAGGAAAGGTGCACTGAGGAGCTGTGGTGGCCCAGGGCAAAGCTCTCGTCAAACCCTAGCCTGTTGTTGGACGCCTTCTTTGTTTTCAGTCTTCTTTGTTTTCAGCATGCCAGGGATGCAGCAAGGGAGTGGGCAACGGGGGTGGTGGGAATGGGGGGACATAAAGGGCAAGTTAGTGCGCCAGCTGCACACCAGGCATCCTTTGGGCTGAAATGCCCCCAACTAACATGATGCCAAGTGCTTTCCGAGAGTTCTCCATTGAGGGACCCCAAGAAGGCAGGATTTCCAAACCCACTTTGATTCCTGTCTGCTTTAGATATCCCAAGAGGGCAAAGGTTATGTATCCTCTTTGATTCCTCTTTGCTTTGGGGTTCCTGAGAACGCAGGGGTTATGTAGCCATTTTGATTGCACTGCATATCACATTTGTTATGCAAAGGGACTTCACAAATTTGGTGTTATGTTGTGTGCTTCGCAGGGTAGGGTTCAGGGTTGATTCCGGTCTGTGGGTGCAGTTCTCTAGGGGAGGGTGCATCTGGTGCTGAAGCCCGGATACTTTCCACAAAAGTAGCACTCTGGGTGCACACCGGGCAACTACTCCCTCATACCCTGGCCCCCCCCCTTGAATAGCCCCCCCAACCCCCCCCCCCCCCCTTGAATTGAATTGAATTTCAATTGAACAACGTATGAAGTCTGACAAGAAAGCGGTGCAGGGCTTGTCGTGAAATTGAATCCGAGGAACTGGTGGGTCATCAAACCACAGCTGAAAAAGGAGGCTGCAAAGGGCAAGAAAACAAAAGTTTCACGCCAGGGTAAAAAAAGAAACTATCTTGCAACCGAGGTTCATATTGCCTGTAGAAAGGGCACCCGCACGAAAGTAACATGATGTTAGAATTGAATTGACGATACCTGTGTTTTTCTCCACTGTTGGGTTCACAGCGTGTTACCACAGTGTGCTGCAACCCCCCCCCCCCCATTGGGGGGGATACTGTCACTTCATAACTGCCCCCCCCCCCCCCTTGGGGGGATACCGTCGCGTGCAAGGGGGGGGACTATTCAACGGGGGTTCAGGGTAGGTGGAAGGGGCCATGGCAACTGGCAAAACCCTAACCCTCCCCATCCCCTCCTGTCCCCACATGTCTTCTGTGTTCACCCAGTTTTGTTGGAAAATTTGGCGACCTTCTTGGTGGGAAAGCCAGCGAAAAGACAGAAGTGGAGGCAGTCAAATTGTTGTCAATTGCCACGCGTCCCAATCTCTGTGCCCCCCCCCACCCGCCCACCGTTTCTCCACATTCTGCCCCCCCCCCCCCCCAGCAAGAACACTACGGAGCCTTGGAATTGCTTCATTTCCCTAGTCTCTAGAAAAAAACAGGGGCGGGCACTGAAGAAGAGCCCGGTGCACTGCATGTCTTGCTCTCAGACGCCATGGATTTTCCATTGATGGTGCCACAGGCCCACTTGCAGGATGGGCCGTGACCAAACACAGGGCTGCGATGGGGAATGTTTGTTGTAGTTCGAACTCACTTGACTTACTTGAGAATGGTGGCGCATCCAGAGGCCAGCAGGTCTACTTGAAACCATCAGAGGCCCCGAAGCTCAACAGCCCCCGAAACGCCAGTCCAACCGCTGTTCCTGTGCTCAGCACATACACTGCAGATGCCTCCGTCAGTACTCAGGCAGTGAACAGTAGTCGCCTCGGCCCCACCGCAATGATGGTGACATCCTTCGATCCATCGAGCAGTTTTGTGTCGTACACAGGCAGCACCCTGAGTACTGCCCGGTCGAACCCGCTGGTGCCTGCCTTCCCTGTTCCATCGCTCCATCGGGAGCCCTCACTGCTGCCCACGGACTCATTTGTGAGTCCGAGGTATTTGTTGCCAGAGGACGGCGCGTACCCCCAAGTGATGTCACCAACTGCAACGGGCAACTTCTCCGGGTTGTCAGCCCGGAGATCTGCTCGGGTCAACGCCGTGCCAGGTAATGAGCCAGGGTCCCATATACAGTGGTCGCAACATGGCCAAGGCTCGCCACAGGAGCTTGTGGCCCTGGAGGCCCATCGCTATCCCCGCAGTCCACAGGGTGCAGTGTCAACAGCCTTGGCGACCCGCCCCTCAAGCCCAAACCCACCGTACACCAGCCCATCGCCCTCAACGTATCAAGAAATGTTTATTTATCACCCAAAACGACGTCAACGGGGCCTGAGGCCGCTGGGGCCCAACCCGGAACAGCGTGCAGCCCCATGTGGGCCATTACTGGTAAGCAGTGCTGGCGATGCGGGATGATCCGAGAGCGCGATTGCAGGGTTCAAGTGCTGGCTCATGGCTCATACATAGAACAGAGAGTGCTCGTCCTAGACCCTGCCACAGGCCTGAGGGTGTGTGAGGGTAAGCGAGTGGTGCGTGAGTGGCACGATTGATCTTTGCTGCTTCTCGGGATAATTGCTCATGGGGGAATGAGGGCACCACTGTTGCAAGAAGTGCGACAAAAATTTGTGGACACCAGGTTGGGGTGATTGAATGGATGGTTGCTTGTGGTGAGTGGTGGGAGGCCGATGATGAGATGCAATGATGGCAAGGCAGCACGGAAGAGGACTTCCTTAGTGGAAGGGAGCAACTGAGTGTGTTTTGGAATCAGCCAACCATGGGATGGGGCAAGAGCTCGTGGACACACATGTGGATTGACCACATGTATGCCTCTGTGGCAAAGTGGGGACATGAGGAATTTTTAGTTGGTTCAGCCTAGCGGGGAGCCAAGTACAGCTAAAGAGGATGCTCAGGAATAGTGGGGGGTAAGGTTGTTGCATGACGAGGTAGGGCTACAATGTGTGGTAGATGACCACACATTGGATGACAATTTGCGTGAGGAGGTTTAGGAGGTGCTGAATAAGTCGGTGACAAAACAAAGTGGCTGCAAGAGGCGTGATACGGATTGGGTACGCGCTACACGGGAAAGGAGGGGTAGGGCTGCAATGGTAGAAAGGATTGTGCATAGATCACTCCGGCAAAGGACCGCAACGGGATGAAACTGCTTGACCTCTCACCCACTGCAACTCACTAAACTTTAATGATTTTGTGGTGAACGTTCAATGAACCTTCACTCAGCTTTTAGTGAGCAAGGTGAATTGCCTGAAGGCGAAGTGAGCCATTCACCTTTTCGGAAAAAGTACCTCCATTTCCAAGCTCCCCCAAAGTAGTGGTAGCAATCACGCTGGGGGCATCCAATATCCTAGCCTACCACTTGATGGGTACATTTTGGGTCCCACAATTGCATGCAACCCGTTGCTTTGCTTCACTTTTGTTTCCTTGGCTGCAAACTTAGTTCACAGACGCTACAAAGCAACCCGCTTTTAACGCGGGCACCAATACATACCCCCAAATGTGCGCACTTGCATTTTTCTTAAAAAGCAAAAGTCGCCCATGTCTCAAAATCATTTTTTGATTAATGAAGGTGCTTTTGTCTTTTTCTAAAATAAACGGCCAATTCAAAACCCCAAGGAACGCACTAACTAGTTTTTCTGGCATTTTGCTTCACTCAAAACATATTTGTGTACAAATACTACCTTTTTTTGCGAATGGATTTCAGTGGCGCTCTATAGTGCGCTTTTCTGTTGGGTGATGATGCAGTTCATGGCTATGTGGTTTTTTGAATGTTGTACCCTTAGGAGGCCCATAGTGCCCCCTATCGTTTGAGCAAAAAAAGGGGTTGTAGGTGGTTTTTGAGCGTGCTAACCAGGGTCTGGAAATTTGCATTTTTTCATTAGGCTGGGCTCTGTAGAGCCCACACTAGATGTATGACCCAATTGAGGCTCCGATGTAGCATACTTCAAGTTGCGGGGCTCTGGAAAGCCTAGGCTCCCGCTTTTCCCAAAAGTCCCAACCGTGAGTAGCGGCAGTTGAGTTTTGTAGACAGTGGTATACGGGACACGAGCCATGGATTCATGTGGACTGGTAGGCCCTTTCCGCGGCCGAAGGATACTCAGCCAAAGTGGCATTTATGTTTTGTTCGCCACCAACAGAAATGAAGTATGCTGCAACGGCGTACCTAATTTTGGGGTGACATTTGAAGGCAGGTGGTGGAGTGGGCTTCGCAGAGTCACGCTCAAAATGATAAAACTGCTACATATATTAGGCATGGCAAAGAGGCGGGGACCTGTAGAGCCTAGCATTCCCATACCAGGTACTTGTAGGGTGCCTATTAGGCTTACACCGTCAACTGGGCGCAGAGCCCAGACCTTGTCGTTCCATTATTTTGCCCCCTTCAGTGTCGCGTAGTACCATTGTGCTCCCCCAAAGCTACTGTACAAAGAGTATATTGCTACATGTTTCCATGACCCTGCTGTTTGTTGCTGCTACGCCCATTGATATGGTGGTACCCGTGTGGCCCTTTGCAAGTATTGGATGTAGCAAGTTTCCGTAGGCATTGTACAAGAGATTTTCATACTATCCGAACGTTACGTTTCTGTGGATAGTTGGTCGAACATTTGTATCGTTTTATGTGGTGTACAGTTAGGGGCTTCATAGATGCATTGTTGGTCGTATGACAACGCAGGGGGGAAATACCATTAATGTGTGGTGTTGTGCCCCATGTGGATGTCTACCTATGTATAGGTGGTAGTTGGACCCAACTATCCATTGGGGTCATCAACGATGGCACACGGACGGCCCACCCGCGCACTTGCGGTTGATTTGGATGGTCATGTGCGGGGACAAGGACATGGCCGCACCTGCAACGATATAGGCGTGCAGGCCTTTTGCCGGTTTGTTGTTGGTTAATTTTTGTGGGGTTTGCGCTAATGTTTCGAGGTTCATATGAAAAAATGTGTTACCATTGAACGCGAACGAACGACTATTTTGATATTATCTCAAAAAAATAAACCAAATGTTACCTAAATAATTTATTGTAGGTTTGGCAGCCTATTCATGACTGCAAGAAGATTTACTTGGCAACATTGTGGGTGCCCGAGGCTCCAACCATGGGCGGTGGCCACCTCATTGGTGTCGTTCACGGTGTGTTGTACATTCTACATATACAGCCCAAATGTATCCTTTTATTCTGTGACATTCCAACAAACACACAAACACACACACACACACACACACAAAGACGATGATAAAGGCACCCCCACACACCAATGCCCCCCCCACACACAAGCATCTCTCCTTTGTACTTTTTCTGTCACTCCCCGTTGCCCACGCCGTCCATGTTAGGCAGGGTGGGGCCTTTTCTTTTTGCAGGTTGTTGCTGGCTTTTGCACATGTTTTGTTTGTTGTTTGTCGCAACTAGGTATGTTGCTCCTTCCCCATCAGCCCCCCAATCTCCCCGTAGCACTCTGGTTCTTGGGGGTATGGTCCGCGGGGCTAGGGAGTATGAGGTTGTGGTGTTTTGGGCTATGTTGTGCCGGGTTGTGGTGGATGGGGTTGGGGTGTGTGGGCTGGTGGGATGTCGGTTGGTGGTGTGTAAGGCTGTGGTGTGTGGGGATGTGGTGTTTGGCGTTGTGTGGTGTCTTTTTTGTTCTCCCGAGCCTTGTTGTGTGCGGTTGTGTTGTGTGGGGATCAAGTGTGCTGGGCCATGATGTATGGGGCAGTGGTGTGTGGTGTTGTGTTTTGTGGGGTTGACGTCGGTGGGGGTGTGTTGTGTAGGGGCAGTGGAGCATATTGTGCTCACGTTTTGATTGGTAGCACCCCCCCAACAACAACAATTTGCCGTGCCCTTGTGTCCCAGAATAGTCTCGCACAGCTGTTTTGCCTCCCCCCGATTACGTTCTACTTAGCAATCGCTCCATGCAGGCCATTCGGAAAAAGAAGAAAGTAACACTTTTTTGTATGTACAAGTTGATTTTTGGAAGTTAATATTTCGAAACAAAAGATTAACAAACATATCGAAGATTAATGCCCTCGATCATTAATATTCACCTTAACCTTAACCTTGATTAGACCGATCCAAAAATATCCCTACTGAAGAACTTGCAAAATCAACATTTTGCCTTTCCCCCCCCGATTGCAGCACTTGGGGGGTTGGGGGGGGGGCACCCCTACGCGCCATAGGCCCACAACCCCTAGGCCCACCTTCCACGGCCCTACACATCACAACGCCAGAACCCACATCTCTAGCCAAAGGAACATGACACACTACTGCCGTCCACATCACAAGCCAACCCCCCACAACCCAACCCCCCACAACTCCACACCTTTGAGCCCCACATGCCACAACCACATGCCCCATACACCCACAACCGCGCAAGACACCACACCTCCACGTCCCATGGCACAACACATCAGAGGCCTGCACACTGCAACCCCACACCCCACAGACCCTCACGTACAACAACCCCCGAGACCAAAGCACCACACACCAGACGCCCGCACATCATGGCGGAGTACACCATAGCCCCACACAGCACAAACCCACCCACTAGGGCCCAGGAGACCACACAGCCACAACTTTACACACCGGGACACCACACACTACCGCCTCACACATCGCAGCCCCATAAGCCACACACACCCACACCAACTCCCCGCATAGCCACACCCCCACACACCACAGTACCAAAGGGGGGGGGGGGGGGCATTGCAACGAAACCTGGTAACACCAATCCTTCAAAGGGTAACGAGACCACAACACCCGTGTCGTGTCCCATCCCAACCCGGCTCCCACTAGCCCACAGACCAACCCGCCGACCAACCCTGTCGAGTAACCCTAAGCTCAACTAACCTCCTAACCCCACAACCCAAACACCAAAAATGTGAGAGGCTTAAGGGCCCAATGGGCCATGATGGCCATGGACAACTCACGTGAACACTCCCGTGAAAGGTTTTTTTCCAGTGTTCTTTTGCTTTTATAGGCATGGTTACCTGCTGCACGGCAATATTAATTTTTGCGAGGTTAGTATTAACCCCGTCGTTGTTTAAATTTTTTTTTGCCCTCTAGACTAGCATAGGACGCACGCGATGATTCCTAGGAGGGTCTACACCTTCTGAGGAATAATCGCGTGCCGTCTAGACTAGTATAGCACCCACACGATGATTCCTAGGGGTGTCTACACCCCCTTAGGAATCATCCCGTGCCTGCAGACTAGTATAGCATCCACAAGATGAGTCCCAAGAGGGTCTACAGCCCCTTAGGAATGATCGCGTGCCCTCTAGACTGGTATAGGACCCACGCGATGATTCCTAGGAGGTTCTGCAACCCTGTAGTAATCATCGTGTGCCGTCTGGACTAGTATAAGGCGCACACGATGATTCCTAGGGGGGTCTACACCCCCTTAGGAATCATCGCGTTCCCTCTAGACTAGTATGGGGCCCACGCGATGATTCCTAGGAGGTTCTACACCCCCCTAGGAATTATTGCGTGCCCTCCAAACCAGGCTGGGACCCACGCGATGATTTCTAGGAGGGTCTACATCCCCTGAGGAATAATCGCGTGCCGTCTAGACTACTATAGCACCCACACGATGATTCCTAGGTGTGTCTACCCCCCCTTAGGAATCA
This sequence comes from Eutreptiella sp. 'Long Island Sound 2002', assembly GCA_964036045.1. Taxonomy (NCBI): domain Eukaryota; phylum Euglenozoa; class Euglenophyceae; order Eutreptiales; family Eutreptiaceae; genus Eutreptiella; species Eutreptiella sp. 'Long Island Sound 2002'. The sequence goes on from OZ038382.1 coordinate 124,018,743, forward strand.
TCCCGTGCCTGTAGACTAGTATAGCATCCACACAATGAGTCCTAGGAGGGTCTACAGCCTCTTAGGAACCATCGCGTGCCCTCTAGACTAGTATAGGGTGCACACGATGATTTTGAGGGCGGTCTACACCCCTTTAGGAATCATCCCGTGCCATGTAGACTAGTATAGGACCCACACAATGATTACTAGGAGGGTCTACACTGCCCTACAAATTATCGCGTGCCCTCTAGACTACTATAGGGCCGACGCGATGCTTCCTAGGACGGTCTACACCCCCCTAGGAATCATCGCGTGCCCTCTACACTACTATTACACCCACATGATGATTCCTAGGAGGGTCTACACCTTCTCAGCAATCATTGCGTGCCCTCTAGACTAGTATAGGACCTACGCGATGATTACTAGGAGCGTCTACACCCCCTAGGAATCATGGTGTGCCTTGTGGACTAGTATAGAACCCACACGATGATTCCTAGAAGGGTCTACACCCTCTTAGGAATCAACCCGTGCCTTGTAGACTAGTATAGGACCCACACGATGATTGCTAGGAGGGTCTACACCCCCTTAGGAATTATCGGTTGCCCTCTAGCCTACTATAGGGCCCACACGATGTTTCCTAGCCCCCCCCCCCCTAGGAATCATGGCATCCCCTCTACACCTATCTAGAGGTCGTGCGATGATTCCCAGGGGGTATACACTGCCCTAGGGACCATTGCGTGCCCACAACACCTGTTCAGAGGGCACACGATGATTCTTAGGGGGGTTTGCACCCCCCCAGGAATCATGGCGTGCCCTATACACCGCACTAGGAATCATCGCGTGCCTTGTAGACTAGTATAGGACCCATGGGATAATTCCTAGGGGGGTCTACACCCGCTTTGGAAACATCGCGTGCCCTCTGCAGCCGTCTAGAGGGCACGCCATGATTCCTAGGAGGGTCTACACTTCCTTAGGAATCATCGCGTGCCTTGTAGACTAGTAAAGGACCCACACGATGATTCCGACGAGGGTCCACGGCCCCCTAGGAATCATCGCGTGCCCTCTAGACTAGTATAGGGCCCACGCGATAATTCCGAGGAGGGTCTATACCCCCTTAGGAGTCATGTTGTGCCCTCCAGACTATTACACGGTCTTTTTCTGGCGCCTTGACCGTGGTTGGGCGCTTACCCACAAAATGCCAGAACCGGCCGTCTCCCGGCGTTGAGGGCTACCCACAGCCCCCTACCAGGGCCGAGACTCGCGCCCTCACGTCGCGGGCTTCCGCGGCAAGTACACCGATGGGGGACCAGACCGCGGCCCTGACCGCGGCCCTCACCGAGGCCATCGTCGCGGCGTTGCAGCCAGTGGTGCAGCGCACCCCATGGGGGGACCCCCTCATCGCCCAAGGATGTCACTGGCTAGGGAACCCCCTCCGTGCAATCCGAGCCCGCGCTCAGGGCACAAGGTGCGTACATGAGGGGAGGGGGATCACAATCACCCCCTCCCACCACAGGTGCATCCAGTAGCTCCGGCTATGGAGCTGGGGCAGTCGGTTTCCGCAACCGCCAGTTCGGAGAAGGTACATGTGGGGCCGTCGGCTTCAACCGCCGCTTGCCTAGCGAAAGAGGCGTGGGGGGTGGGGGCACCCGACCGCGCCCTCCCCCCTTCGTGGCCGCAGGCAGCGGCAGGGTTGGTCCTGGGGCACAGCCCACGAGGGGGGCACGCCCTCCCAGCAGGAGGCAAGGAGGCGCCGGCTCCGGCGCATCAGGGGGGCAGCAGGGTGCCGGTGATGGCGCACGGGAGAGCCTCAAGGGAGGTGACCTAAGTCAAGGGCGGACGTCCTTCCGCCGCGCCGCGACACACCGGGGGGCTGGCGGTGGGATAGGGCAGGCTTCAGGCAGGCTCTAACCCAGTAACCCCTAACCCTCCCGTCGCAAGAGCGGCCAGGACATTAAAAGCCATCAACCCTCTAGACTATTACAGGGTCCACGTGATGATTCCTAGGAGGCTCTACACCCCCTTAGGAATCATCGCGCGCCCTGCGGAATCAAACCCCCCCCCAAAAATGTATACCCCCCCAATATTTATACCCCCCCAATATTTTTACCCCCCTAGGCTTATTGGGCGTTCTGCCAAAATCTGTACCCCCTTCAGCCCTGCACAAGGAAACACAACACGAACAAATCCAGAGTACAATCTCAACACCACTGCAATGGTCACTCACTTGAAGAAGGCGGTGATTGTGGTTTGCTTCTTGACATTCGAAACGCTGCTGGAGGCATGGGCCACAGCAGCAGAAGGTGCTGCCCCAGCTCCATCAGCACCAGTTACACACACATCCGTGACATGCTCATCTGGATCAAACTTGTACTCTGGCAATGACCGCAGGCTAACAACCTCTCCGTGACCCCATGTATATCCTAGCTTGCCAAAAGCCTCTGCACGCTTGGCATCAATTTTTTGTAGTGTGGCCTCCCAAGCATCAGCCACTGCTTTGGTGACAAGCACACGTTTTTCTGAAGCAGAAACGCGTTTCGTACTAGCCTCCTCCAGAATTTCAGTCACATCATCAAGAATATTATGCAAAGAATCTTTCCAGGCAGCAAAAAAATAGACATCCAGATACTGTAAAAAACAGGTAGTTCCTTCCGGTATGCGACACACCCAAGTGTTGGCGGCATGGAACATACATAAGACCTGTTTCTTGAAGTGTGCACCCAAGGCATCTGCCAAGAGTACCTTCTTGTGGGGTAGCTGTTTTACGGCACGTTGCCACAGTGGCACGTACACGGTCTCCATACCTTTGGCATCCATCCAGGCCTCTTCCTGAAAATGAACAACAACCCTGCTGTCCCACCTTAAGGATTCAGTGCCAAGGCGTTTGCCTTGTCCACGAAATATAATCAATGGCTTCACAAGTTGTGCTTTTCTAAAAACAGTAAGGACAACAGTAGCAAAACGCTTCAGTCAAACAGTTCCAAAGGGACCGTCAAGGGTTATGCTTTCAGTTCTTTTGGAAACAAGCACCTTACGGTCAGCGCTTATGGATATTCCTGTCTCATCCATGTTTGCGATCACGTCTGGATCAAATTGTCCCATACCTAGTCCAATGTCAACACCCAAGGTTGCTGCCCGTCGCATGGAGTGATGATATTTCTGGGCAGCCTTCATCAGGGTGTCATCCGCATGCTTGACCCGGCGTTTTGTCCGAACAAATGATTTATTGTTCCTTTTTTTCCAACTCAGCAGCAGCTTGTTGGAAATCTCAGTTTTGTTGGTCAGTGCCTTCAGTAGCCGGGTCGCATGCTTCACAAGGCGTCGTCGTGTAACCTTCCTTTTTTGTGCCTGCATGTCTTTCACCCAGTCCAGTACCTTCTTCTCCCACACCGGGTGCTTTGGTTTGCTGCCCACACGACTCACACGGCGTGCTTTCCTCTTGCCTGCAACCACTTGTGCCTTCAAGTCGTTCTCTTGTGCCAAGTAGAGGCGCACTTGTTTTGGCTGAATTTGGAATTTGCGAGCAGTTGCCTTCTTGTTTTTACATTCATGAAAATGTCGACACACACGAAGGTGGAACGCAAGATCTGTTTCAGCTCGCCGTTTTCATTCTTTCCCAGTACCTTTGTTTTCAGTTTCAGCGGCATCATCAGCGGGTTGCACGTCATCAGCATCATGAATGTCTGCACCATCAGTGTCATTGCCACTGTCCACATCATCACTGTCGACCTCATGACAGCACAGGTACTGCATGTGACGAACCGGGGGCAAAGTGTGCAAAAATGTGTGAAGGAGGGAATCAAGGGTCGAACTGTTGGCCTAGCCAATAGCCCCCACCCTTGTGCGTGTGGGGGTGATATGGGAGACACACCACTAGTGACATCCTCTGTGTTCAATGAAGTCGTGGGGTTACATTTCCACAACAAACAAGAGTACAACTTGGTTGTGGGCCATGATTTTGTGGATATTTTGGGATGGCAATGGTCTTTGCATGCCATGGTGCTACACATTGGAGCAACCAAGAATGAGGGTCACGTTGTGGTGCATGTTGTTTTTGAGGACAAATGGTGGCTGTGTGATGATACCACAGTGAAGGGGGCGAGCCCGCCCCCCACTCCGCGAAAAGCAATATTCCTGTTGTACAAGCGCAAGCCAACCAATCTGTTGGTACCGCACATGTCACAGTGTGCCTCCCAACGAACAGGGGCTTCGGCCCTTGGCAACAAAGGGGATGCCCAGAGCATGCCTAGTGACGCCTGTGTGCTCTCGCTGGCGCTGTCACCAGTGCTTTGCCCCCCCCCCCCCCCACATGCACCACCGGGTCCATCAAGGGTTGGGGACAGGAGTATGAATACACATGCCCAGAGCAATCGTGTTGACATGTGTGTAGCTGCCTTGGCGCCGCTACGTCATGTTTGTAGTGACCAACAGGCCATCACGTCTGTTGGTGCGAATGAGCCCTCATCAGAGTTTGTTGAGGCGGTGGCACAGTTGTTGCAAAAACGCAAGGTGCGAGTGGCCAGGCATTTGCAAGTGCGTGTTGAGGCACACCCGTTGCAACTTAGAGCACGGCATGCAAAGGAGTGGGATGAGCGGCGTGTAGAGCATGGTACGTCACAAACGTCAGTGTGATAGTCGGTGGAGCAAGACAAGATGCAGTCCATGGCATTGGCTGCAGCAGCGAGGGATGCGTTGTCCATGTTGATGCAGGCTGCTCCCCGGCAACCGGACAGTGGTCCGAAGACACTAAAGCGTTTGTGGACGCTCATTGGCAATATCAGTTCACAACATGTGGGGGTGTTGAGTGTGTATGTTGTGCGTGGGCTAATGTGTGTGGCGCATTCCTGGGGTGGCGCGTCCCCCTCGGGCGAGTAATGCCCCGGTACCGGGAACATACGGTCAAGGGATGCGCATGAAGACCTCTAGCCACAAAACATGGCGGAGGGAAGTGTCGGAAAGCCACTTGGGGTTCTCACGTGGCCCAATATCATCACGAAAGAATTGGCACAGGCCAGGGCACCACCACCAATTGGACGAGGAGAGTTTCAGGCAGCTTTGTGGAAAACGATATCATGCATTGTGCCCCCCTGCTGCCACAGCCGAAGTGGTGGGAGGGGACATTGTGTTCATCACGTGGGAAGCCATGGACATTGGTGTGCCATTGACTGATGCTGAGGCAGCCATTTCGTCACGGTTGGTTGAGGTTTATATTGGGTTACGCATGTGCACTTCCATCCGGTGAGCAGATTGCTCTTCATTGCTCCTTGACATCTCCCCCCAGGCACCATGCTTCACGGCAGTGGACAGTTGAGAAGGCTATTGCAGCAATGCATGATGCCATGCAAGACGATGTAACACACATCCTGTACATGACAACCTTCATTGCACTGTTGCTTGACGGCTGGGACATGCAAAGGCATCACATCAATGAGTATGCCATTTTGCTTGTTTTCCCTGGGACTGGCCTAGGAGGCATGTGTGAAGTGTTCCTTGGTATGGTGGATGTGGCGTGTGGTGATGCACAGGAGATTACAAAGCAGCTGGAATGTGTCCTGCTGTCATGGATTCCGGACCGCGATGACTGGGTGAAGAGGGTGGTGACTTTTGCAGTGGATGGGGCTTCCAACCTTGGTGTGCGGGGTGCCAGTGCACGGCAAGTTGTTGATGTCGCTACCATTGAGAACAATGTGTTTACCCTGATTGGGACATGGTTGGTCCTGATGACCCCCATGGGTGAGCCCTGCCATGTGTTGCAGCGCAAGCTGGGTCATGCATTGGAGGCTGCTGGCCCAACCCATGCTGATTACATGGCAGCTGTGGATCGCCAACGGGCCTTGTACCATGGGGCACGGCAATGGAAGGAGTTGCAAAACTGTATGCAAGACCATGTGCCTGATAAACGAAGTGGTTTGCAACACATCCCCACAAGTCATTGCATCACGTGGTCGCAGGCAAATGCACGGCGCAACACTGCTTTTTTGGCCGATGTTCCCTGGGTGGCAACGCATTTGGATTTGAAGGTGCAACATTTCACCAAAGAGGACGATGTGCGGGAGGACTGCTATGATGCCAGTTTGCTTGCATGGGGGGTGGTTTATGGGGACATCCTGCATGGCATGCGGTGTTTTAACAATGTGGCACAACTGTGTGCGCCCACCGCTGCACATTCAGCCACTGCTACAGATATGATACGGGCACGGTTGCAGAAGGTGGCTGAAGAGGAGGGTCCAAGTTGGTTGCATTTCAAGGAGCAAACTGTGACACGTGCATGGCATGGTGTGCAGTTGGTCCAGTTTGATTCAGGTGGGCAGAAGTGTGCAGCATCTGCCCCTTTTCCAAGCGTTGCGGTATGTGCCGTGAGTAACTGATGTGTTGCCTGCAGGCATCAAGGAGGGGCAGGCAACAATTGACCCCAGGGGGGTGCTAGAGTGCGGAGTGTTGTTGGACCATGGCCGTTTGCTGGCTTTGCCGTCAGTGAGCGTGCCACATATGGCGTACAAGAATTGCGTCATTCATGGGTTCGCACCAAGATGAGTTGAGTGCAGCACGTGTGAACTGCGACCGTGCCTTGGCAGATTGGCAAGCCTCAAGGAGCACATGGTACAGCACTTTGCAAATGTGCAAATGTCCAAGATGTGGAGGGCCTTGGCCCCTGAAAAGGCGCATGCACAGTGGGTGAATGTGTGGCGTGTTCTTGCGTTGTTGCGAACATATTGCCCTACTGAAGCTGCTGTAGAGCGTGCCATCTCGTTGCGTGGGAGGTTCAGCAGTAGTATGCAGTGATTGTGGAGACACCCGTCCTTAGTATGTGCATGGCATTGCATTCCAACCAGCCCCCTTTACAGCAATGGGCAAAGGGACAAGGCGTTGCAGTGGCACGCCACCTGGCTACCCGTGCACGTTTCGGTGTGCGCCCAAGACGGAGGGTTTCACAGCAGGTAATTGCACGAGAATCTGTGGAAGCTACGATGCTTCAATGTCTGCAAGGTAATGCAGCAGTGGCTGATGATGGTGACATCTTGCCCTTCTTTGGAGGGCCAGGTACACCACTCACCTCAACGGCACCCTCTGGAAAGGGTACGGAACGGCACAGGGTAGATGTGGTCACCGTTGTTGCACCAGATGGTACCCGTGACTCACATGCTGGCAATCATGACTTCATCATCTTTCGTAGAGGTATGCAGTGTGCCACAGGCAAGCAGGTGGTTAGCATCTAGTGCAACACATGTCTGGTGTGCCATTCATACTTTTCTGCAGGTCCACATCCTTGTACAGAGGTGGTGGTGAATGTTGCAAATGATGTCTGTGAGGAAGGTAAAAAAAATGGCGCAGACGAATAGGCAACACCACCTAAGCCAGACAAGAGGCGTGGTGTCGCCAGGATGCAGGCAGAGTTAGTGATGGCAGCGCAAAATGGCAAGCTGCGCGACTGGACAAGGGCGGCGTTGTCGCACTGTCTCGATGTGCTTGGTGTGAAAGTACCAAGTGGTAGCAGTGGTCGACAAATAAGGGACCTTGCTGTGCTGCATGCGTTGCCTTTGTTGGCACAGTGGGATGCCTTTGTGCCGGATACAGACTGTGTTACCCGTTCTGCAGCACCGCCAAGCAGCTCCCAACCTTGCTGCTCCCAACCGGTGGATGACATGGATGGACTGATCCATGAATAACATGATGGCGCCCAAATATCTGCATGTGCCTATTTGTTGTTTTTTGTTGCGTTGTTTTCCAAGGTCACGCCATTTATTTTTGGTCGTTAGTCAATTTTCCCATTTTTCTTGCTCCCACATTTTCCCCATTTTCCCCTTTTGGTTTTCAATGTTGCACATGTCTTTTGTTTTGGCGGTTATTCAATTTTCCCATTTTTCCTGCTCCCACATTTTCCCCATTTTCCCCGTTTGGTTTTCAATGTTGCACATGTCTTTTTTTTTTTGGTTTTGTAACTACTATGTTTCTGGTTTTCCAAGGTGGTTCCCCAATGATCAATGGTTTTTCAATGGTGTCAAGACCTCCCGTTTTCCCCTTGGGTTTTGTTTTTTCAACAAGGGGGGGGGGCAGATTTGATTTAGGCACAGTTTCTCCCAACCCCCCCCCCCCTCCCTAAGAACCCAAAAAGCTCCTCCAAGCATTGGACCCCTAGACCCACCTCCAACAAGCATCAGACACACCTGAACATCCGACATCTTCTTGGATACACTGTGCACACAACATGCCACATCAGACATCAGACATCAGACACCCAACCACAATCCTGTGGTTGGGTGTCTTGGACACACACCCCTCCCGTTGCCCACTATCCTCCCCACGCCCCACACTCCCCACCCCGCATATTGCTTCAATGCCCCTATTTGCTTGTTGCGAATGAGGGGGCGGTTGGCAATCTCCGTGGCCTCGGCCCAACGGCCCCGAGCCAAAGGGGAGGAAGCCACCCACTCACCAAGGAGTGTTGAGACCAAAGGGTCACGCAAACTCTTGGCCCCATTCAAACGCGTAAGCGTCATGCTACACTCGAGAAGGGTGTCCCAAGAGAAAGACATAACAAGAGTGCCTTTTCAACCTATTTGGCTCACTTAAACACGGCACCTTTCCACAGTTCACCAACTTCCATCTGGAGTGTGGAAGTATTCTCCTCCAGCAAGCAGAGCTACTCGCCTTGCACATCATCACTAGGAGCTTTCCCACAATTTGTACTCTCAACGCCCTATGCGGGTTGGGATTCCTTGCCTACGGCGCACTTCCCCACGCCTTGAAATGCCTGCGCGCCCTAAAAGCAAACCCGGACACGGTCCCTGGCCCTCAAGGCCCATCCCCCTGGGCCCCACACCCTGTTTCCCCCGACAAACAACAACAACTCCTCCCCGCACCCCCATGTGACATATCTGACTGGTCGTGTCAAAAGATTTCGTTGTACGATGAACCCCACACTGAGTACCAACCACCCAGTCCCTCAACCTAGGCGCCAACCCGCACCTCCCGATCCTCCATCCCGGTCGAGGGCTGAGCAACACGAAAGCCACAGATCCCACGATCCCACACTCACCCACCGTTGGCACCCTGGGCACAGTGCCGTAGTGACTGCCATGCTCAGACGTATTGCGTGCCGTGCTTCCCACCTTCAGAGCATGTCCCCCATGCTCCTTCCCAGTTTGGACCTCACGTCATGCGGACACGCCCTATGCATGCATCCCTCCTTCCCCATCCCCTCATTCCAGTGCCCGCCCCGACAGCTAGGCCACCCCACAAACCTTCAAAGGGAGTCGGAGCAAGATGTCCTCCGTGACTTTGAAAAAGTCCATGGCCAACACGTCCCTTCAGCCCTCTGTCACGCTCACGGGTCCCCTCTAGCTGACGCATAGTATTGTTGAAAGACGACCCAACGAGGGGAAGGCCAACAACATAGGACCCCTCAAGTTGTTGGCCAGCAACGTGGTACCAGGACCCGGCAAGGGTGGTGCCATGCCCGTGCACTTCTACAAGCTCCTCGGCCGAGCCCTTAGGCGCTCTGTCTTGGTGCCTAGCACGCCAAGAGGCCGGCCATAGATCCACAAGCCCATGAAGGCCATCCCCAAATGCTGGCGTATTGGAACGCAGCGAGGGGCACGCCACCATTGTAGAGCCTTGCGAACGATGGGCTAGCACAATTGTGCCAGGACTCATTCAGGGCGGAGCCACTGCCACGGATGGATGCCCGTTGGGTGTGGCTATGGTTGGGGTTGTGGCTGTTGTCGGGGCTGGGCTAGGGTTGTGGCTGTGGGTTGGGGCTGTGGCTGGGGCTAGGCATGTGGCCATGGTTATGGCTGTGGCTGGACTGGGGCTGTGGTTGTGGCTGTGACCGGGGCTAGGGCTGTAGGTGGGGCTGTGGCTGGGGCTCGGCATGTGGCTGGAGATTTGGCAGGGGTTTTGAGACTGCCTGCCGCCGATTTCGCTGGACCCAAGTACTGCTGTCTCCAGCGTCTCTGGGAGTACTGACTTAGGCTGCCCTTTCTGCAGGGTTCGAAAAACCAAGACAGAGCAATGTCAAAGACCAAAATTGAAACTGCCTTTTTAGTGATGCACAGTGTGTGTTTTTTTATCGGTTTTCGAGGCTTTGTTTCCGATTTTATAACCTCTTGGCATCTGGCATGACTGTTCTGGGACCTTTGAACAGCATTGGCATTGGACAGGGCAGTCAGAACCATGCAGTGTCAAATGGAAACGCATGAATAGGTGAATCATCCAACATAAACCTCACATTCTGCAACCGGAGAAACAAAGACAGCTCAGGCCATTTATTCCATGTTTTGGCCGCAGAGTGCGCTGTGGCGCACTTTTTGTCGCAAAGATAAGTTTTTTGATATGTCTGTGGCCCTGTCAGGACCTATTGATTTCTCTGTGCTTTATTAGGCATGCACTGCTATTTATTTGCTTGTTTGAGACGTGACGTTGCTGTCAGCTGACTGTCAGATGTATGTAGGATTTGCTGTTTCATGTTTTATGTCTCCCTGTACAAATGCCTCTACCTTTCAATTGCCCCTACACAGGTGTTTCAGATGCCACAAATCTAAAAGTAAAAAACAAAGACTCCGAAACCAAGAGAAAAAAGCGCGCTGTAAGTCGTCAAAAAACAGCCTCATATTCCAGTTGGTGACACCCATTTATCCTGATTTTTAAAACCCTGTGGAAAGGGCCGCCTGAGATATATGTTGGGGTATCCAGGACCCCTCCCCGCCCATGGGTGTCCCGGACCAATCCCCTGCCTCACCAAATACCCCAAAAGTTTTGTCACCCCTGTTGGCATCATGCATTTGAACAGATGGGTCCCCATGCACACCACACTGCGGCACACCACAATGCAACACACCAAATGCAGCACACCACAGTACAGCACACCACGATGCAGCACACCATGGTGCAGCACACCACAATGCAGTGCATCACAATTCACCACACCACATTGCAGCATGCTAGAATCTGCAACACTGTGGTACAGCACAGGAGAGTGCAGTGTGACACAAATGTAGCACCAGAATGCTGCTTGCCACAAATTGCAATGCTGTACATCACATCGTAGCTGACCACGATGCAGCATACCTCAATTTCTCGTGGTGTGCTGCATTTTGGTGTGCTGGGTTGCGGCATTGTGGTATGCTGCATTGTGCTTTGGAGCTCTTCAGTTTGCAAAAGGGCTGAAGTTGAATGGGCGTCTTTTTTCTTCCAAGCGGTGGGTCATTCACCCGCATGGCCTTAGGGAAGACCTCAGAACCGTCGGGACCGGCACGAAGCCTCGCAATTGAGAGACCGTCAGCAGACTTCACTGGCAGTTGATGAGGTGGACGTGCAGCTGCAGATTCCGAAGCCTGCCCAGTTGCAGGTCCGGGGGCTTCAGAACCAGAACTTCGAGGGCCCCTGCTACATTATCACTGCGCGGTCTGAGGACACCACACCGGATAACATCGCCCTTAGCCCCAGGCCTGACACGACCCGCGAAGTCGAAGCGGACCGGGCTTCCACCATCAATGGGCACCGGCTGCACGGCACATCGCAGCCGCACGGCACGCGGCACCTGCTGCCATCTGCAATTGAAATGGGGTACGGGCGGCCCCTGTCGTACTCAGTGCCACGAGACGTCGACGCATATTTTGATGAGCGACCGCAGCTTCCTGTCCGGGAGACGAATGCGAGTGCGGGCACAGGGGCGTATGCCCAACCGGGGATGTATACCGCGAAGTCGGGGGCATATACCCAGGGCACGGGGACATATGCCTGTACCCAGTTGGTGGGGTCGCATGGCGCAGGGACGTGGGGTGCAGCTGTGGAGGAGAGGACATTTTACATGGACACAATTCCATTGGAGGCCTCGGTGCCTACGGAGGCCCATCACTGGGAAGAGGGCCTTCGACTGCCAGCCCTGATCCGAAGCGAATCTGACATGGCTGCTCAGGGATTAGGCAGCCCCCATGGGCTGAGGAGCCCCCATGGGCTGACGAGCCCCCATGGGTTGACGAGCCCTCAGCCCTCATTAGGCAGTCCAACGGCCCAGTAAAATGGGAGTGCACACATATTTAACAATTTGTGCTTCTCATTCTCATTCCCTCATTCCATACGTGTGTTAAGGCGACTCATCTTGCGTCAGTTTACCCCCCTGGGCTAGGTTTCCAACGAGCAAGAGCAAATTGCGACAGGCAACTCTTGGGACGATGCCTCACCAATTTGTCCAAGGGGGAGCCTCAACAGTGCACGTGACATGAATATGCTGAGGTGTGGTTCGAGTCCTACTGAGTCCCACATCTGATGCGGGTGAGGGGGACTCGGCATTGTGTAGCCCAGCACATGTGGGCCACCGACCAAACACGATGTGTGGACCACTGCCTGCCGTAACATTAGCACGGGATTGCTGCTGCCCCATGATTGCATGCGTGGCCCATATCCCAGCGACGCATCCACCAACGTTCAGACTGTGTGTGCGAAGAAGAGTGGGTGGGTGCCTGTAACCAGTGTTGTTCACCATCAGCTTTGGCGTCGGGAATGTGAGAGAGCGAAGGGTCATTGGGAATGCCCCTACGCTCTTCATGGGCACGTCACTGAACCCGTTTGGTGCCGCTTGCGGGGCTGCTCCCCATTACCTCCCTTGTGCGTTCGGTGCCATGCACTGAGTGATCGTCACTACAAATCACGGGGTTGGACTGGTGTGTTGTGGTCTGCCCTGGGGGGGGCTCAATTCACCACACCATGCCAGGATGCAATTTGCGACCCTGCAGGCGCCGAAAACATTGTTGGGGGCGTTCAAAAAAACTCCAATAATTTTTCCACTGAACATGAGGCACCAGATGTCTGTGGGGATCTATAGTGAAACTGAGTAAAAATAGTTTAAGAATTTTGGTTTTACTCAGTTTTGAAACTGAGGAAAAAATTCTTTTCTCCATTTTACTATCATGGGTTATCTTTGTGTTTGTTACTCCGTTTCCAAACTGAGGTAAAAATTTCTTCCTACCCGGGGTTCAAGACTGAGTTGAATTTTTTTCCCTTTTACTCAGCAAACAACAGCATAGAACAGAAACAATTTTTTTATTCAGTTTCAATTTGAGTTAACAATGGAAAAAAAATTCTCTTGCCTTCGGCACGTCAGCTCACAGAGAATATGCTCCGAGCAATGTACACCCAAGTGACCGGCAGGTCCATGAGCATCTTCTCCAGTCCCGAGAAAAAAAAACGCACTTTTTCACGCAAGCGGCATCAAAATAGATACGGGCAGTGGTTGGAATTTCATAATTCAGCTTGTGTCATTTAGCAAAACATTCATCATGATTCAAAATCAACATCTCCAGTTTGAGGATCGCCCATCATCATCCAACATGCCATCCCCAAATGGGGTCACGGCGTTACATTCTCCTCCAACAACTTCGTTTCACACCAAAGCAAGGTCAGATAGGGCCGCTCTGGACTGTTGTGTACGTATTGGTGCAAGCACTTTTTGAAATTGCTTCAGATTGAGTATGTCCAATTTGAGGATCCTCCAACGTCAGCAGCCATCATCCCATCCTCAATTAGCGTCATGATTTTAGATTGTCGACCAAAAACTTATTTTGCAGCAAACCAACGTCAGAATCAGTCCATGCTAGACTGTTGCGGATGTATTGGTATAAGCAGTTTTTGGAATTGCTTCAGATTCGGTAGTGCCAATTTGAGGATACTCCATCGTCAGAAAAACACTTTTGGTTGAGACTGTAAAACGGTGACCGCGATTGGGGATGGGATGACAGATCTCCAATCCCGGATCCTCCATCATCACCATCCATCATCCTATCCCCAATCAGCGTCAGGATTTTAGATTCTCAACCAAAAATTTACTTTCACACCAAGCCAACATCGGAATAGGTCCGCTCTAGACTACTGGGTACATATTGGTATGGGCAATTTTTTCAATAATTTCAAATCAAGTATCGCCGATTTGAGGATTGTCCATCATCATCATGCTCCGGACTTATGGGTAACACCACCACCAGGTGTTCCGGAACCCCCCTGGCCTTGTATTTCATATCCTGCATCATTTTTGGTGAACAGCACCCTTCAAACTGGGCAGTCTTGGGAGAGATGGCATGTGAAGCCTGTTGTCACTAGGGCATCAGGATGCGTGCATTACTGGTGGTACACATTGCACCCCCCCTTGCGCAAGCACTGCCTTGTCTAAGCACAGCCCGTCTGACCGTCCTTTTTCGGACCGCTCTTTTAGGTTTCCTCTTATGGGCACCGCCTTGTCTAAGCACGGGGACCCGTCTGACTGATATTTTCCTGGCTTTCAGCGTGCTTGTGCAAGGGTGAGGGGGGTGGTACTGCTTCATCGGCATGTCGTCAATCCAATGTACATTGGAGGCATTGCATTTGACATCGCATGTTCTGGTGGTTTGTTGGAGCTGTCTCCCCAGATATCATCACTGGGGCACTATTAACCCTGATTTGATGCAACTCCTATTGAAAGCGGCCCTTTTGGTCAGATTATTTGCAACACTGTGCAGGTATGAGTCCCCAGAAATGGGGTTTAGGGCACCTCCTGTCGGTGTTTAGGAAGGGAACACTCTTACCATCGTCCCTTCAGCCCTTGCTTGTTCTCCACCCTCACCCACCAACCACATCAGAGCTGGTTATGCAGCCTGTCAGGGTGTGGATGAGGATCTTGTTTGGGGCCACTTGCGTGGTTGCATGGGGTACATTTGTAAGTCACGATGATGGTTTTGTGTTGTGGCAACAGAATAATGTGGTTCGTGGATCTCTTTGTATCGGGTACATGTCCTGCATTGTATGCAATTCTCGAGGCCATGTGCAGCACAGTAACTGTATCGGCTCTCAGAAGTGGGATGTCAGGCCCCCATTTCCACAGCACATCCCATGCAGTCCTGGTGCTGTGAAGTGGCTGACAGATTGCATGATGCACTGAACGAGCCTTCACACCATTGTTGGTGTGATCTGCCTTGCGCAGAATCCCAAACTGACGCCATGTGCCAGTGTGGCACGACGACGCTTGCTTGGGTGCTGTGGCATACGTTGTTGGTTACCATGTTAGGTGCAGTTATGTGGCTGCACAACAACGACACAACTGGCAACTCATAGGCTGTGAAAGTGCTGTTTTGTGGGAAGGAAATCGATTCTGTGTGTGGAAGCAGTGTGTGCGTAAAAGACGACGTGTTGTGTTGTCGCAAGAGTGACGGGCTTTGTACGGGAAGTTCGCAATGATATGGGTGCTGGACCCGTGCAACACCCACCTCCTGTGTTATCCCTCCCCCGGCCCCCCGTTGACTCAGCGAAGACGAAGTGACTTTATTTGGCCGTTCCAGTCTAGATTTTTTGGAACCCTCTGAGACATTTACTACCAGTGCACCCTTGTTCTATGAATACACCAAAATTAGTATTTTGGGAAGAGGTTCCGACTATCGTTGGTGGAGAGTACCCGTGTTTGCATGAGGCATCACCATCCGCAGAGATTGTCAACATTGCATTTGTGCCTCTGTTTGAGGGCCATGGTTGGGGCCTCAGGAGCCCTGCTTGCGGGTGACAATCTTTTAATCACTCTCAAGGTACCTTGTCACTCCGCATGACATCCCAAAGCACATGCTGGGGGTGCACTGTGGCCCAGATTGACGATAACCATGACCCCTTAATGGGAATGCCATTCACGTAGTGCCCACTTTGTGCAAAGTTTTGTATGCCGGTGACTACTTGAACCCTAGTTGCAGCCCTTTCCCACAATTTACCTGTTTTTTTAGAGTGGAAAATGAGTTTTATTTGTATTGATGGCATGCATTTCAGCGGAATTTATGTGCAAAGGGGTGAAAAGTGTAGAAAGGTCTAGTTTGGACAGGCTTTCCAGTGAACGCCACGACAGGTGTGTTGTGTGCATGTGCTGTGTTATCCACTATTGAGCAAATTGTTGTTGTTAGATCCTACTATTCATGATACATATTATTATCCTCTTTCTTTCCACAGTTGGCCTGCAGCCCCCCCCCCCCCCCTTCCTCGATGACCCACATTCTTACCAGCATCACTTTCATGGCATGTACATCTTTGCCCAACCCAGAGCCAAGGTGGAGGAATTTGTGCAGCCCCTTGACCTGCTGATGGCTCAAGGGCTCAGACAAGGGAAATGGGTGTTTCAGGACTTCCGGGTGGGTACGTGGGTAGCAACCCCTAATCACCCCTCCCCCGTGGAGGTAGCCTAGAATGGATGCAGGTGGGCTCATGCCAGTGTAGTTGAAGACCAGTGACGCAACACTTTTGCAATGGGTCCTGATTCGGAGAATATGGACAACATCAAGTGTTTGCCCAAGAGGGATTGCTATTGTTTTCAGCAGAGGGGGGGGGAACAACTGCAGTACTATGACGGCTAACGTGCCGGCATTGTGGATCACAATGGAGAGTTGATCACCCACAGTTTCTAGTTATACCCCCCCCCCGTGTCCAAGAACCACCTTGCGCAAGAACCGCCCCCTGGTTCCGCGGTCGAATTTTCCACATCACCTTTTTTTGCCAGGGTAATGAGTTTTTCATGGTTCTGGTTGATGTGGGACAGCTATTCAGGTGTGCAGGACAACATTTGATGTGTGTTGCTACGGGTCCCCCCATCAGGGGGGACCCTATCAGTCAGTCACAGTCGCACATACCCCTTAAACCCCCCCCCCTGCTCTCGACCCCGAAGCAACCAGCCCCTGACAAGGAAACAAACAAAAGTCAGTTAAACACAGTTGAACATTAGATCCTTCCATGCACGTTGGAAGGCACACTACAGCCCAGTCAGCTGAGATTCAGTCCTTTGGTGTTCATTTGTCAATGTGGTTAAGTGTGGGAAAGGAGAGGGCGCGCATGCCGCGGCGCAACTCGCCGGAATTTTTTTTTCCGCGGTACGGGGCTGCCCACGGTCATGCGCAAGAACCAACCCCTGGTTCGGCGGTCGAACATTGCCGGTTCCTGGACACGGGGAGGGGGGGCTACCATGTCCGTTGTTATGAGCGAAGGTGTGAATGCATTTCATGGCACAAAACTGCATATGCATGGGGATATGGTTTGTACTCACAGTCGGAAGTCTGGAATGCTGGTGTCTGGGCATCTACTTGGCACTCAGACATTTTTTTACAGTGTGTGGATGGCTGGGTGGCTGGTCATGTCAGTTGCTTAAGTTTGGGAGTTATGTTGTGCATTGCGTTCTCCGTGAGCCATGGTGGTTATTTGCCAGCAGAGGCTGGATCCAGCACACCGGGACAACATGCTTCAGTTGCATCATCATCAGGCACCCTGCTAGAGATCACCAGAGCTGGTTCTAGGTCGTTGACGGCACACCAGTTAATCATGTCATGCATCCTCCTTATATCCCATCCAAAGTGCTTTTCCCCCTCCTGCCCAAGACCATTCATAAAGTGGCTTTTTAGGCGCTGTGTGGAAGTTAGACCATTGTTGCGACCTCGATTTTAGAAAATCAGATGCTGAGACGTTCAGTTTGGTTTCAAATTTTGTGTGGTGTGCGTGGCACGTTGCATGCACGCAATGTGCACAATGCACCATGCTATGGTCCAGCGTTCTGTTAGAGGGAGCAAGCAGCCCGTTTGGAGTTGGAAAGGGTGAGGACAGTACCATCTCTGCCCCAATTTGTATTCAACACTGTTCCTTGGCCGTGTTTTTCAACAATAGGCATTTCTTCTATTTCGGTTTAGTCGGGTTTGGCAGCAGTATTGAGTGGCAAGATGTTGTGAGGTTGTCTTTCAGTTGTGCATGTTGGCTTGTGGTGATCCCCAGGGATCTTGTTGTGGAGTTTGTGGGTGTTTCGTTGAGGGGCTTAGCTATGCAATACCTAAGTCCATGTGGGCATAGGAGGAACCCTATGTTGAGGAACAAGAAAATGAAGACATTATTTGTTGCCAATTGTGTTCGAGCCTTTGAGATTAACGATATGAGTGTGCCATTTGAACATGTGTACTCGCTGCGTGGCGTTGGGGGGGGCTTTTCCAGCGGCGCATCCTATAGAGCGCAATTTGGGTACTCATCCAAGAAGAGACAAAATATGGCTACACATACATACAATCATGTGCCTTTTATAGAAGATATACCCCTATATACCATCCCCCCCCATTTACTTACTCTACTTCCCCCTTTGGGCCTTACTTTCTGAGCGCCTAATTTTTTTTGCACCAACCATGACGGGCCACCCCAATTCCCGCTAGTGAGACCGGCACTGCCCCGCCTTCCTCCACAAAGCGGCCCACATTATCACAAAAGGAATCCCATAGGTGCGACCCACGGTACGAGACCCAGTTCCGAAGGATGATGACAATGAGCAGCTCGCGGATAACGTCGTGCGGATCATCCGGCACGACGGAATCTAGCCTCGTGTTGTGTTTGGGCAACTACTAGCGCGTGTACCCGGGGCTACTGCTCTGTGGCACCCATCAACTCAAGAAGTGGCAAAAACTTTCATCCAAAATGGGGTGTAGGGTGGACCAACAACGCACGTGACCCAGCCTGTGCATGCCCTACAACCTTCAATGGACGAGTTGTTGTCCCCGCGGCCCTTGGGACCAAAAATCAGTCAAAAATGGATCAAAAATGTGTTTTTCCAACGATGCTTTTGGACTATTTGGGGTGCACAAATAAGTGGAATGAGCCCATTTCGAGCCCATGTTGAGCAATTTTGGCCCCTCTCAAGGCCAAAAGGGCCTTGAAAATGGGCCAATTTGGGACCACAAATGGCTCAAAAACAGGTCAAAACCATGGTTTTCCAAAAATGATCCTAATTCAGTTGTGGTGCCCAAATGGATGAATACAGCTCATTTTGAGCCCCTTTTGAGCCGCTCTCATCCACTTTCCAGTGTGTACCTCGCTAGTTGTTGAAGTCTCTTAGAAGAGGTTCCTCCCCCCCCCCCCCCCCAGCTCGAGTTGCAGGCGGCGGTGAAACTACCCCCGACATGGACGCCGGTGTATCGGACGAAAATACCACAAGTGCTTGCTTTACCGGTGCAGGATTTGCCTAAAGAGTGGACGCAACCAAATCAGAAAATGCTAGCAGTGCTTTGCCCGCTGGAGCCGCCACAAAGACGGCAGGAGCCAGAGGTGTGGGAACAGTTAGCGCAACTCAAGCTACCGGGGGCGCAACGAGATTTCATGCGAAGGGCGCTGTGGAAAAAGCTAGCAGTGGGGGCGCGCACGCAGCACGCATATCATCAGCCCAACTGCATTTTATGCTCTGTACCCGAAACTATCAAACATGTGCTTACAGCGTGCAAATTCTGGCCAGTGGCCGTGGATATTGTGCGTAAAGCCTTTGGCCCGGTATGGGGCCGAGACGGGGCCATGTGCCCCATGGATAAGTTGCTCGTGGCTCAGCCACTGTTATCGCTGAGCACCACGCAGGGACTGGCGCTATGGGCTGCGGCTAGAGCGTCCTGGGTCCTGCGATGTGACGCAAAATTTAGATCGCTGTCGGTGGCAATGCCTGACTTTGTAGTAGCCTGGATGACACTTGTAGAGGTGTGGGTGTCAGCACCACAGTCATCATTTGTGAGGCAAGAGGCCAAGCATCTGTGCAAGTGTCCAAGGAAATTCTTGGATGGAGATCAGCCATTTCCCTCCATGCAACCACAGGGGGCAATTGTCAGAGGACGGGGGGTACAAGTGCCAAAAAAGGCAAAATGGGCATCGGTTTTGCCGGGCCTGCTGCAGAGAATTGACGCTAAAGCACAGCAAGGATGGGATGTGGCTTTTGTTGATGGGTCCAAGCAGGAGACAGGTGGTGTGCATCATGCAGGCTATGGTGTGTGGTTCGGGGACAATGACACTCGCAATGAGGAGCTGCCGCTATTGGACACAGAGCGGCAATCTATAACTCGGGCAGAGCTGAGAGCAGCCCTTCGGGCTGTATATCATAAATGCCCAGGACGGCCTCTCCTGGTGGTGACAGACTCGGAACTGGTGTATAAAGGGTTAACAGGAAAATGCAACAAGTGGTCCAGGCACAAATGGGTGGGCTCCAGGGGACCGCTGGCGCATGTTGATCTGTGGGAGGATTTGTGGGGGCAGTGGCAGCTACTAGGGGACAGTGTGGATGTGCTATGGGTGCCGTCACATGTGGGGGTCACGGGAAATGAGCATGCAGACGCCAAGGCATCCAAGGGAGCGAGAAAGGCATATGAAGGTTGCATGAAACAAAAATCAGTGCAGGATATCTGGGGGGAGTTGGGACTGCAGGAAATGCCTGACTCGTATGACACGGACTCAAACTGCTCGGGGGGGTCCCACATTTCAGAGGAATTAAATGAGGACAGCCCAGAGAACTGGCCCAAGCGGTGTCGGTACAGCTAATTGGGGCCATGGGGAGGGCAGAGTGAGGTGACCTGCGAACAATGCTATGTCTGTGAACAAACAGTGCTGCAGTGCAGCAGAACAATGTTGTTGGCGATGACCTATGACCTGTGTCACGGGGGTCATATGGTAGCTGAGTATCCGTTGCTTCACACCCCCAGCTCGGTCCCAATATTCCAAGCTGGTTTTGGTTTGGGGCTCTCGGGCGGCCAATGTGCACCAATTTTGGGCTTTTTGAGGCCTTTTGGGGGTGATTCGTGGACATATTGTGGAGTTAGAGGGCCCTAGAGGGCCCTTCGGCACGGGGAAGTCTGCGTGTGTAGAGTAGCCACTACTTCCCTTCCTTTGGCCGCTTTTATCAGGTTCTAGGACGGGTTTTCGGGAGAAAAAAAGGCTGATTTTGGCCCTAAATTGCAGATTTTAAAATGCCGGTCCGGCACTTGCCACGCCTGTTTCCGGCCGCCACCGTTGAGTTTCTGGCTCATACTTTGTGTAGTTGTTCCTCAAACCCATAGGTAGCATCCACCAAAATTTTGGCCGAATCTGAAGCACCACGACAGAGTTGTGAATTTTGCCCATTTAGCGTGTGCTTGCCGCTTATTTGCTTGCCTGCCAAACCTGTTAGGCCCACCCTACACACGAAAGAGGGTTATAAAACCAAGACCGGTTCCACCAGCTCGGTGACCCTAACCATAACCCTCATCAAGACTGAATATTGGGAGCGAAGTGGTGGGCTGTTGGGGCATGCATGCGAAAGCTGAAAGTGCAAGAAATTTGGTGCATGCTATACATTTTGAGTACGGTTTTACGCCCATGGTGGTGCAATGTACAATAATTGAAAGTTTGAGATTTTGGAGTTCAAAGTTGGATTGCGGTGAAGTGGAAAGGCACACCGAACACTATGGATGCCAAAGATTTGGAGGGTGACAAACATGGGTGGTAATTAATGGGATTATGGTGGAGCGAAAGCCAAACACCAGAATATTGATCCACAACAATATTTGGCTGAAAATGCGCGCCTCGTTATACAAGGCGCAAATCGGGCTCGGCGCGCCTCCCCCCCCCTCCGTGCGCCTCGTTAGCGCCACCCCCCCCCCCCCCCGTGCGCCTTGTTAGCGCCAACCCCCCCCCCCCCCTCCGGTGCGCCTACTAGCGCCACCCCCCCCGCCCCTGCACCTCGTTAGCGCCAACCCACCTACACCCCGTGCGCCTTGTTAGCGCCAACCCCCCCCCCGTGAGCCTCGTTAGCACCAAACCCCCCCCCCCGCCCGTGCGCCTCGTTAGCGCGCCAACCCCCCCCCCCCCCTGTGCACCGCCTTGTATGTGGACCTCCCTCAACTTCGGCTCGCTTCGCTCCCTTGTGCGGTGGCTACAGACCGCCTTTTGTGTGCACCGCCTTGTGTATGCACCGCCCTGAGTCTGCACTGCCTTGTGTATACACCGCCTTGCCTGTGGCCCCTTAAATAACAAGACTCCTGCAGTGGCTACATACCGCCTTTTCTGTGCACCGCCTTGTGTGTATACCGCTTTTTGTGTGTACCGCCTTGCCTGTGGCCCCTTAAATAACAAGACTCCTGCGGTGTCTACAGACCGCCTTTTGTGTGCACCACCTAGTGTGTGTACCGCCTTATGTGTGTACCGCCTTGCTTGTGGCCCCTTAAATAACAAGACTCCTGCGGTGGCTACAAACCGCCTTTTGTGTGCACCGCCTTTTGAGTGCACCGCCTTGTGTATGCACCGCCCTGAATCTGCACTGCCTTGTGTGTACACCGCCTTGCCTGTGGCCCCTTAAATAACAAGACTCCTGCAGTGGCTACATACCGCCTTTTGTGTGCACCGCCTTGTGTGTATACCGCTTTTTGTGTGTACCGCCTTGCCTGTGGCCCCTTAAATAACAAGACTCGTGCGGTGTCTACAGACCGCCTTTTGTGTGCACCACCTAGTGTGTGTACCGCCTTATGTGTGTACCGCCTTGCTTGTGGCCCCTTAAATAACAAGACTCCTGCGGTGGCTACAGACCGCCTTTTGTGTGCACCGCCTTTTCTGTGCACCGCCTTGTGTATGCACCGCCCTGAATCTGCACTGCCTTGTGTGTACACCGCCTTGCCTGTGGCCCCTTAAATAACAAGACTCCTGCAGTGGCTACATACCGCCTTTTGTGTGCACCGCCTTGTGTGCACCGCCTTGTGTGTGTACCGCCTTGCCTATGGCCCGGCATTAATTAATTAATTGTGGAGCTCTCCAGCACGGTCAGCAACTCTCAAACTCCAGAGGAGAAGTCTTCCCAAAGCTCACCTCGACCTCTAGTCTGAGGTTAACAATAACCTAGGTTTTGCCATAGGGGAGGGGGGGGGGGCAAAACGAATTCACGTAACAGACCAAGGCAGACCGAGATCGACCCCCCCCCGTTGTGCTGTACAATTGATTTGGTTTTGAGGGACCGGTTCCCTTTAGCGAATTATGTCATTTCCGTGGCCGAACGAGTTGGAAGCGTCAGAGCTGGAGGCTGTAGGCTCGGCAGCAGCTGGCTCCCGGGGCTGGTGTGTGGGGCCCGACAAGACTGACATGGCGCCGCCACAGCCAAAGCAGAGCCGACATGCGTTCGCTCCGGATGTGGAGATGCCGCAGGTAGAGAGCGAGATATACACGGGATGGGCTTGTTGGCGGGAGTCAACCGGAGCCACGTTTGGAGCGTTCGTCACTGATGATGAGGCGGCCAAGGTGGCGGGCCAGTTTCACGTGGCCTTGATGAACGGCGGGCGGACCAGGTAGGTGTCGACATGGCGTTTTGGTGGGCGGCGCCTTCGTGGAAGGCTCATGAGGCCCTCCTGGCGATGGCGTTCTATGAGGCCCACACTAGATGCCGCCTATATGTGGTTGGCAGGGAATGGAAGTGGCTGGCCCTGTCCTCCAATGTCGGTGCTCTGCCGCTGGCCCAGCCTGCCATAGAGCCAACACGGGCGCTGCCTCATTAGGTGCATGCGAAAATTGCGGCCTTGGCAGTTCATTTGTGTCCTCTATGTGGGCCTTCAACCCCTAAGCTCTCCCTTGGCAAGCTGCAAAAGGTGGGTAGTAGCCTACTGCCGCACGCGTGGCAGAAGGTCAAGCTACTGCCAGGCGGGACATCATGGTACCGGTTGGGGCCAACACGCATTTCAATGAGCGGGCCAATATGGTGGCTACGAAACTCACATTGGTACAGGGAACGTTTGTGCATTTCAACAGGCATGTCAAGAACACGGCGGGTGTGGAACCCTAACCTGGAGTTTTTCGTCATTACATCCTTTGCTGGAGGTATGCGTAACAAAGTTGAACCATCCTTTGTATCATACCTCCTTTTCACCAAGGGCACAACGCTCAACCGCAAGGCATTTAAAAGCCAACACGCAAATCCAGCCACTAAGGCCATTCAAGTGAGAAGTGAAAAGACCCTATCTCTGATCATGCGAATCATGCAATGAACAACCTAGAGTTGCATGGGGCCTGTATGGGGTCTGTTGTTACTTCCACTACGGAAAAAGCAGCCGGAAACCATTGAATGGAGTTGCGCCTGGCAACACTAAGGTCTTTTGTGCCCCCCTCTAGGCGGACAATCTCAATAAACTCGTGGAAGAACATGCTCATTACGAGCATGTGGCCGTTATGTCACTCAATTAGTTTCACGGGAAAAGCCTTAAGGAGGCCTACCTCGTGGCCCAACTTTTTTACAAGAAGGAAATGAAAGAAAAGGTTGCTAAATCGCTCTGGTTTACCCATTATCGAGCCCTATCCAAGAGTGTCGAGGACCCGGACCTCTGGAGGCTATCGGTAATGGGCTTCTACAAAATAAGGCTCACATTTGTGTCCGAAGAGGCGGGCACCGCCTTTTTCCAAACTTTAGCGGTGGATATGAGATCCTAGGGGTGTCTTTTGAAAGATGAAAGGACTAAGGGGTGGATAAAGGATGCCCCATCTAATGGTGATTTTGAAGCTAGCCCCAACTTAGAATTAGATCACCATCATGAGAAATCCACTAGTTGCACCTCGTTTCAATTTTTGGCTTGCATTTCCCTTTGTTGGGCAGCTTTTCGGTCTTTTTATTTTTTGGAGGCGCGGCGTACTGCCCTCTCCCATTGGGCCCCGGGGCCAAATCCGGTGGGTCGGCAAGATGATGCAGCTGGTGGGTAACACAATGCTCACGTTGACGGACTCTACTGTGACAACCATACGAGAAAGGAAGGCATCAACGAGGAGGTGTTGGACTGCTTCATCACCTTGTTCTGCGTGGCTGCCAGCACTAGCTTTTGGGCTTCCTGTCCTAGCTATGCATGTGCAAGGGCCAAGGCATCGGCAACATGCAATCCTTCATCTGCAAGAGAATGTCCACAGAATCCAACGAACCTCCTCCCGATGCCGGTGACTACTAGGGGGGACGTCCACATCAAAATCGCAAGCGGCTTGGAGTTCCGCGAAAGGTCGCTGGCAGCCCTACAAACGGCGGCCGAGCGTGCGCAACAGCTGCCGGGACACCATTGCGCTGGCGTTAAGCGCGCGGATCCCGGAACTCGCCACATCGAGTTTCTATTGTACGGAACAATGAGCACGATCTTGTAGCCGAACTCCACACTAAACCTGCTATCCAAGATGTTCGGGGGCCCCAGCCAGGCGCCTGTGGGCACCATGCGCCAGCTGGTTCCCCCGCAAATGATGGAGGTGCTGTTGATTGAGGGCTACGGCTAAGACATCCCGGGGCACATGCGCTGCATGCTTTCGGTTTTGCCTCATATCACACCAGTGTTGCTGTAATCCATGGGCGGTGCTGCGAGTGTCCAAATGCAGTGCCGCACCTTTCCAACGGCACTGCCACCCCCGTCTTAAGGTGGTATTGCCATCATCTAAGGGCATTGCTCGTGGAGTCCATGGAAAACAGTGCTACCGGAGTCCATGAGCAGTGCCTCCCCATTCCATGGGCCGTGCTGCTGCATTCTGCAGGCAGTGCTACTGTAGTCAATGGGCGGTAATGGAGTGTCAAGATGCAGCGTTGCACCATTCCAAAGGCACTGCTGCCACGTTCTCAAGGCAATATTGCCACATTCTGTAGCCACTACTGCTACATTTTGAATGTGGTGCTGCACTGCTTCGGAGGCAGTTGTGCCATCGTTTGAAGGCAGTGCTGCCACTTTTTGAAGGCAATGCTGCCACCAACTAAAGGCAGTGTTGCCTGATTTGGAGGGCAATATCATCGCCCTAAGACAATGCTTGCTCGCATTCGAAGGCCTTGCTGCAACATTCTGAAGGCAGTGTAGCTGCAATACAAGGGTAGTGCAAGCTTGGGGTTGTTAGGTTGCGCCCGGCGCCGTGGCCGTTTGGCTGCAAAGCGATCAGGTACCCCACCGCAACCCTACTCGTGTTTTTGTACATTGGATAGCGCCACCATGCCAACCATTTGGCATTGGCAGGTGCAATAGTGTTGCCTCTATGTCACCATCGCCATGTGTAGGTCCGGGATCATCATAGCTCCGCCTGTCGGTTTGGCTATTCCAGCTTTTTGTCTACGGTGCCGCCCCCAAGGCTCATGTGGGGGGTTTATGGGTTTGTTAGTATTTACTGGAGGGGGGGGGGTGTTTAGGACTCAGTTTCCACCCTTCACGTTCCCGGATGGCACTCTACCTCGGGGAATCCAGATGGCACCGTGGGCGTGGTTGGATGGGGGGAGTGGGGCGGGAAGGGCCACAGCGGAGAAGGAATACCCAATTTCTATGGCATTTTTTCTGTGCTCCAACGTTGCAAACACTAGTTGTACCTTGTTTCAATTGTAGTTTGCACTAACCTTTCTTAGGCAGTTTTTACGTTTTCCTTTTTTTGAGGGGGCGAAGTGTGCTGTGCTCTCCCCTTGGGCGCCGGGACCATAACCGCCGCATCGGCAAGATGATGCAGATGGTGGGTAACACAATGGTCACGTCGACAGACTCTACCACGACAACCGTACGTTACACGGGGGCATCAACGAGGACGTGCGGGACCTTCATCTGTTTGTTGTGCAAGCGTGGCCGCCAGCACGAGTATATGTGCGTCCTCTCCTAGCTGTGCGTGTGCATGGGCCAAGGCATCCTCAACATGCATTCCTTCGTTTGCAAGAGAATGTCCACGGAATCCCACAAAGCTCCCCAGGGTGCCCGTGACCGTCGCTCTAGTTCACAACTAACAGGGGCTGCATATCCACGCGTCCCCACGAAGCCCTTGGCCTTGTCAAGCCATGATGCAAGGACCGGAAAGTCCGACCACTTCATGACGAAGCTATGCTAACACAACAATGTGAGAAATGTGGTGCACGCATGAGGGCAGTGGATGTACTGTGCCTAGGGGATGTAGTGTGCCTAGAATCGGTGCTGGAACCCCCGCTAGAACCCCCGCTGGAACCCCTTCCAGCGCTGGAACCCCCCCCCTTCCAGCGCTGGAACCCCCCCTTCCAGCGCTAGAACCCCCCCCTTCTAGCGCTGGAACCCCCCTTCCAGCGGAGTGCTGGAAGGGGTTCCAGCGGGGGTTCCAGCGGTTTTGAACCTACCTTAAATTAAGCACCCGGGCAACGGTACACCTTGTTTCCACCACAAACGAACACCATACACAACACATTTGCACCCCGAGTGAATGTCTAATGGTAACCTCCACCCACCATGTGTGCCAAAATGGGGGGGGGTTCCAGCGGAGCGCTTCCAGCGGCGCACCCCACGGTAGGGGCGAGGTCTAGATCAATATCCGAAGCAGCCTGGAGTTCCGCGAGATGTCGCTGGCAGCCATGCAGACCGTGGCGTAGCCTCCGCAACAGCCTACAGGGCACCATCGCGCTGGCGTTGAACGCCGGATTCCGGAACTCTCCACATCCAGTTTCTGTTGTACGGAACAATGAGCATAGTCTTGTACCCGAACTCCACCTTGAACCTGCTGTCCAAGATGTGCGGGGTCCCCAGCCAGGGGCCTGTGGGCACCATGCGCCAACTGGTCCCCCCGCATATGCTGGAGGTGCGGTTGATTGAGGGCAGCGGCTAAGACATCCTTGGGCACATGGCCTCCATGCTTTTCGAGATAGCGACCCGCGCGTACTGCGCTTGCCTTGACTCCGAAGCATTTCTGGCCGACAATCGGCATCCGGGAAGTCATCCGGGCGTAGAAAAGCTTCAGGCGCGAGAACGGGCCCTGGCACAATTGGGGGCAGAGGAGCGGGCGATGTTGGAGACCCTGCAGCAGGCCTCGCTCAATATTTTGCGGGTCCAACAATCCGCGCCAAATTGGGCGCTCGGCATGCAGACCCTGACCCTCATCGGCTTTGACTTCTCGTTCGCGGCAGTGAGCAATGTGGACTACACCGACGAGGAGCTGAGGGAGCAGGGGACCAGGACGATGCCTTTTGTGGCGGTGATGTTGCCGGCTGAGGTGCTGCGGCTACATTCTGAAGGCAGTGCTGCCACATCCAAACGCAGCGCTACCTTATCGGGAAGGCAATATCACTATCGAAAGATAAGTGTTGGCTGCTGTCCACGTGCAGCGCTGCCTCGTATCACGCCAGTGTTGCTGCAGCCCAAGGGCGCTGCTGCGAGTGTCAAAATGCAGTGCCGCACCTTTCCAACGGCACTGCCACCCCCGTCTTAAGGTGGTACTGCCATCATCTAACGGCATTGCTGGTGGAGTCCATAGAAATTAGTACTGCAGGAGTCCATAAGCAGTGCTTCCCCATTCCATGGGCTGTGCTGCTGCATTCTGCAGGCAGTGCTACTGTAGTCAATGGGCGGTACTGGAGTGTCGGGATGCAGTGTTGCACCATTCCAAAGGCACTGCTGTCACTGTCTGAGGGCAGTGTTGCCACATTCTGAAGCCACTACTGCTACATTTTGAAGGCGGTGCTGCACTCCTTCGGAGGCAGTTGTGCCATCGTTTGAAGGCAGTGCTGCTACTTTTTGAAGGCAATGCTGCCACCAACTAAAGGCAGTGTTGCCTGATTTGGAGGGCAATATCATCGCCCTAAGACAATGCTGGCTCGCATTCGAAGGCCTTGCTGCAACACTCTAAAGGCAGTGTTGTTGCAATGCAAGGGTAGTGCAAGCGTGGGGTTGCTAGGTTGCACCCGGCGCCGTGGCCATTTGGCTGCAAAGCGATCAGGTACCCCACCGCAGCCCTACTCGTGTTTTTGTATATTGGATAGTCGCACCATGCCAGCCATTTGGCATCGGCAGGTGCAATAGTGTTGCAGGTCCGGGAGCATCAGATCCCCGCCTGTCGGTTTGGCTGTTCCAGCTTTTTGTCTACGATGCCGCCTCCAAGGCCCATGGGAAGTTTTATGGGTTTGTTGGTATTGACCGGAGGGGGGGGGGGTGTTTGGGACTAAGTTTCCACGCTTCAAGTTCTTGGGTGGCACCCTACCCAGCCGGATCCCGATGACACCGTGGGTGTGGCTAGATGGGGGGAGTGGGGCGAAAAGGGCCGCGGCGAGAATGAATACCCAACTTACGTTGCTTTTTTTTTTGTGCTCCGGCGTTGCAAACACTAGTTGTACCTCCTTTCAATTGTAGTTTGCACTTCCCTTTCTTAGGCAGTTTTTACGTTTCCTTTTTTTAAAGGGGGGGGAAGTGTGCTGCCCTCTCCCCTTGGCCTCGGGGCCAAATGCGGTGGGTCGGCAAGATGATGCAGCGCGTGGGTAGCATGATGTTCACGTCGACGGACTCTGCCGTGACAACCGTATGTGATAGGAGCGCATCAGCGAGGATATGTGGAACTGCTTCATCACTTTGTTCTGCGAGCGTGGCCGCCAGCACGAGTATACGTGCGTCCTCTCCTAGCTGTGCGTGTGCATGGGCCAAGGCATCCTCAACATGCATTCCTTCGTTTGCAAGAGAATGTGCACGGAATCCAACGAAGCTCCTCAAGATGCCCGTGACCGGTAGGGGTGAGGTCCAGATCAATGTCGCAGGCAGCCTCGAGTTCCGCGAGATGTCGCGGGCAGCCCTACGGATGGCGGCGGAGCCTCGGAAACAGCCGCAGGGGCACCATCGCGCTTGCGTTGAGCGTGCGTATCCCGGAACTGTCCACATCTAGTTTCTGTTGTACGAAACAATGAGCACGATCTTGTACCTGAAGTCCACCTTGAACCTACTGTCCAAGATGTGCGGGAGGCCCACTTAGGGGCCCGTGGACACCATGCGCCAGCTGGTTTCCGCGCATATGTTGGAGGTGCGGTTGATGGAGGGCAACGGCTAAGACATCCCAGGGCACATGGGCTCCATGCTTCTCGAGATAGCGACCCGCGCGTACCTGCGGCAGGCCTCGCTCAACATCCTGTGGGACCACCAATCCGCGCCAAATTGGGTGTGCGACATGCAGACCCTGACCCTCATCGCCTTTGACTCTTGGTTCGCGGCTGTGAGCAATCTGCACTGCACAGACGAGGAGCTGGAGGAGCAAGAGACCACGACAATGCCCTTTGTGGCGGTGACGCTGCCGGCTGCTGCGCTGCGAGTGCGTTCTGAAGGCAGTGCTCTCAAGTCCATAGATAGTATTGCCACGTCCAAACGCAGTGCTGCCTTATTTGGAAGGCAATGTCTCTATCGAAAGATAAGTGTTGGTTGCTGTCCACGTGCAGTCCTCATATCACACCAGTGTTGCTGCAATCCATCAGCGGTGCCACCACTGTCTCAATGTAGTGCCGCACCTTTCCAACGGCAGTGCCACCCCCCGTCTTAAGGTGGTACTGCCATCATCGAAGGCCATTGCTCGTGGAGTCCGTAGAAAACAGTGCTACTAAAGTGCATAAGTAGTGCTTCCTCATTCTATGGGCCGTGCTGCTGCAATCTGCAGGCACTGCTGCTACAGTCAATTGGCGGTACTGGAGTGTCGCAATCCAGTGTTGCACCATGCCAAAAGCACTGCTGCCACAATCTAAAGGCAGTATTGCCACATCATGAAGCCACTGCTGCCACATTGGGAAGGCGGTGCTGCACCGCTTCGAAGGCAGCGGTGCCATCGTTCGAAGGCAGCGCTGCCACCAACTAAAGGCAGTGTTGCCTAATTTTGAGGGAAATATCACAGCTCTAAGACAATGCTGGCTCGCGTTCGAAGGCCGTGGTGCAGCATTCTAAAGGTAGTGTTGGTGCAACACAATGGCTGGGCAAGCGTGGGGCTGCTGGGTTGCGCCCGGCACCGTGGCCGTTTGGCTGCAAAGCGATGAAGTACCCCATCGCAGCCCTACTTGTGTTTCCGTACATTGGATAGCGACGGCACCATGCGAGCCATTTGGCATTGGCCGGTGCAATAGTGTCCCCGCTATGTCGCCATCGCTATGTGTAGGTCCGGGACCTGTCGGTTTGGTTGTTTCAGCTTTACGGTACCGCCCCCAAGGCCCATGGGGGGTTTCATAGGTTCGTTGATTTGTACCGGAGGGTGGGGGGTGTTTGGGACTCAATTTGCACTCTTCAAGTTCCCGGATGGCACTCTACGCAGCGGGATCCCGATGGCACCCTGGGCGTGGTTGGATGGGGGGAGTGGGGCGGGAAGGGCCACGGCGGAGAATGAAAACCCAAATTTTGTGGCATTTTTTTTGTGCTCCACCGTTGCAAACACTAGTTGTACCTCGTTTCAACTTTAATTTGCACTTACCTCTCTTAGGCAGCTTTTACGTTTCCACTTTTTTTTAAGTGTGGGAAGTGTTCTGTCCTCTCACCTTGGGCTCGGCGCCAAATGCCGTTGGGTAGGCAAGATGATGCAGTTGGTGGGTAACACAATGTTCACGTTGACGGACTCTACCATTTTAAAGGCTGAAGGTGCCATCCTTGGTCTTCTCCAGGAGATAGGCCTGCCGGACCCCCCGGGCGTGGTGCATATCGAGAAACAGTGGCGCCACCAGGGATACCACGCGTTCCGGGGGGTCGATCCCCAGGCGGCGGCGGCGGCGGCGGTACGTGGTGGTCTCTTGGTTGTGCTTCGAGCGGACTTGTTCGCTGCGGAGGAGGTTCGAAACCTGGTAAACATCATACCGGGCAAGGCCATGGCCCTCGATGTGGTGACCGCAGGTGGGATTCACGGTCATCAATGTCCACGGCCCAGGCAATAGCGGTGATTCTTGGGTGTCTAAGGCGTTCTTCTCGGATGACGTGGCCATGTATGCGGCGGCCAAGAGCACGGGAGGCACGAGGCCGGTGGTCATCGGGGGGGACTTGAACGTATGGCTGGTGTCCCCGGGACACCCCACGACGAAGCGGTTCGTGGCACTGTTGGAACGGTGTGGGTTCCTGAGGACAAGACACGCGGCAGAGGAAAACTACAGCCCACACGTGGAGGGTATAAGCTGGACTCCTTCTTGCTCAGCGCACCACCGCTAGTCCTATGGGCAATGCGTGAGCGCCCGTACATGGCACCAGGGACATCTCCCGCGGCGCTCGGGCCTGACCATGGCCCAGTGGTCCTGAGCATCCCATTGGCAGTGGCTACCAAGGAGAGGATCACACGGCTGGCCTACTCGTACGCCCAGGGTAGGCTGGACGCCATACGTCCGGACTTGCCGCGGTTCCGCAAGGCGGCAGCGGCGGTGCTGCAGCGGGCCTGTGATGACCCGGCGCTTAAGGGGTGGCTCTCATCGGATCAGGACACTGCCACCATCTGCACGCCCGAGGTTTAGACGGTCTTCGGCGTGGTCTATGCCTTCCGTGACAAATTGTCACGGGTAACTGGGGTGTGCATGCCCTCAGGAATGGACCCATGGTACCCGTTTGGACAAGTATTTACGGAAGTGCCTCTTTGGCAGGTCCTCGGAGGCTCGCCTCTAGAGAAGCTGCCGCCCTACTGCGGTACCTCCAGCAGGTGGACCCCGACTTGTCCCCCGCCACTGTGGAGGACCTGCGCGATGCTTTTGATCAACAGCTTCAGTAGCTTGACCAACGCGTGGAAGAACTTAGGGGCGTCCTCATATGCAACTAGCGTAGGTCCATCAAGGACTTTTGGCGGGGCAAGGTACCAGATTTGCGGCTACGATGGACGGCAATCCGCGGGGCCATCAACGTGGTCAGCTACGCTTCCTCCAGCTTATGGTCGGTGCGCGTCCGGCAGTCGGAGAAAGTGCTCATGGAGGCCTCGGAGGTCATTGGGGAGGTCCAGAGGTACTGGGACGCTGTATGCCAAGAGGCTGGTGAACCTACCAGCCTTTGAAAGACTAGTCTGGGCCCACATCCCTCGGGGTGTACCTAACCAGTGGAAGTCGATTCAGGACCACGTCCTGCAGGCTCTCAAGGACGCCGTGAAGCACACTGTGGCGGACGACAAGGCGCCAAGGTCCAATAGTGTCACAGCGGCCCTCATAGCGAAGCAGCCTGAGCCGGTGCAAGGGCTCCTGGTGCACGCCTACCGAGCCATCCTCCGTGGTGCAGAAGTCCTAGAGTCGTGGCATGAGGCCATCATCTGGCTGATGCCCAAGGGTAGACCACAGGAGACTTGGATGCGTACCGGCTCATAGCGTTGGGGCAACAGGACATGAGAATGCGCATGACCCCCCTCATGCAGAGGTTTACGGCGGTCTTATCTCGTAAGGGGATGGCTGCAAACTGGCAGTTCGGGGCCATGCCGGGCTCAACGGCGGCAGCCCCGGTGTTCCTGCCACAGCGCAGAGTGCGGCGGGGAAAGGAGGAGAATCGTGTCTAGGCCTTTGATGTCTCCATGGCCTTTGACACGGCCCGCATGGGGCTCGGGCTCTCCTCCTGCGCCACATGGGGGTCCCGGAGGAGCTTATAAAGCTCTTTCATACGCTTAGCTGCGGCTCCACGGTGCGCATTTCTACAACGCACGGACCCACCTCGAGCATCCGCCCCCATCGCGCCCTACGGCAAGGCAGCGCGGAAAGCGCCGTGCCTTACCTCCTCCTCCTTGAGCCCCTCCTGCGGAGCCTTGCCCGCAAAGCCCAACGGGATGCACGCCACGCGGTGCCGCCCTTGGTACAAGTGTATTGTGACGACCTCTTGCTGATAGCGCACTCCTTGCAGCAGTTCCCGGAGTACGCAGCAGCAATTGCGGGGTACCTGGGGGACATGGGCATGTCCCTCGATGTTGGCAAGTGTGTGTCTGCCACTACCAGAGGCATCCCCTCGATCATGGTGCAACTGGGCCCAAACGATGTGGTAACTCCGTGGGTTTGTCTGGTGGCCAAGCGTACCGTGCCGTACTTGGGCCCCAGGTGGGATCGGAAGGAAATGGCATCCATGAAGGAAAAGCATGTACTCCGCACCGAAGCTCTCATCGGCTGCAGCAAGAACACCCTCGGGCCGGCGTCAATACCCCATGAGGTGATCCCAGCGGTGGTAGGTGGCATAGGGCGGTACGCGGCGCCGTACTTGTCGGACACTGCGGAGGAAGTGGTGGGGTTGAATGCTGCCATCAAAACTGCGGCCTTGCACTTTGAAAACCTGCCCAAAGATCTGTCCAATGTGGTGGTGCGGTCTCGTAAAGGGCTTAGGTTGGCGGATCTTCGGGTCTTGTGCCTTGACTCCGTGGTAGTATCTTTGGCTCCGCTCACACATCATCGCTCGGCTATGGTCAAGGGCGAATTGAGAGCCATGCTTGATGACCTGCACACGCGATTTGGGCTGGGCGGAGAATTCCTGGTTCCATCCATGGCGTTCGCGTTTCATGCAGGAGACACCTGGGCCGACCGAGTTCTCAATGCAATGGGGATGCTGGGAGTCAGACTCCTCATGCCGTCGTCGGTGTACTCTTTTGTGCACGCCCATCTGCCGCAGGTGCTATGGGCCGGACGCCGATGGGCGGTACCTGACGGATCCGGCAAATGACCACCTTCACGCGCGACTTCCATGCCATGAGCATGGACACTGGGCCGTACAGCTTCAGGAATGTCATGAAGACCATCCGCACCTTCCTAATGCGGGAGTTGGGCCATAGTATTGCTACTGCCAACGGGGCCTGCCCCCGATGCTGATGCAAGCCCGGTCTCAGAGGTGGTCACATCAGACAAAGTGCCACATGATCCGCACGTCGCTATCACTTCGCTGCGCGAAGGTGCGGCAGTGCAGCAGGGAACGATGGTGGTGTACCAGCCGCTCCACTCCACGACCGTGTGCTGGGCGGAGTATATCACCGCGCTCGGCGCGATCAAGTCTATATGCGGATGCGACGTGCAGTGGCGGCCACATGGAGTACATCGGCCGAAAGCTGTACTCTCTACAGAGCTGACGGCTTCCAATGCAACGCAGCTAGGAACAGTCGTGGTGAGCCCACATTCGGACGTGCCATGGCTAGATCCCCACAGGTACTGCTGGGTGCCAGTGGCGGCGAAGGTCACGTCGGCTGATGCCTCTCCCCGGGAGGATAGGGTCACCAACGTGCCCGTGGCGAGCCACGGAAACCCCACGTGGACAGGTGCCATCCGCGGCTTGGTCCCGGAGGCGGAGATCATCGGGGCAGCCGCTTACCTGCTCCACACCCCTCCTTCGGGCCTCACGGTACATAGGTTGGATGCCTCCATCATAGGGGCGCAGGTGCGCAGGGCACAGGAGGCCCTATACCGTGGAATCAAAGGACCAACCTCCCATTTCATTAACCACCACGCGTTAAAATGATTGGTCGAGGGGCTTCGTCGACTGCCACGCAGAATTGGAGGACCCCATCACTGGGTGGTACGGCAGTGCTCGCACTTGGCGGTGGTCCCGCTGTAGGAACCAGATTTTACTGCGGCCCACGCAAAGGCACCGCCATCGCACCTCATGTTACGCAAGGAACATGCAACCCTTCTAGTGCCTAACTAAGGTCGGGTGCTAGAACCTCATGTGCCCTCCATGCAGGCCCCCCATCAGGTCAGAGAGGCGGTGTGGGACTCGTTGGCGGCGCGAACAAGGGTCCACACACCGTTAGCTGGTGCTTGTGAAGCTGTGCCGGTGGGAACGGTGCATCATGGCCTTACGCACCGAGATCCGCTGCGGGCAAGGGACGGCCGCCTCCCCACCACGCAAGTCATGTGACGGTGGCGGCAAAAAATCACGCGTACGGTGATTCCTCTGTACCCTTGCGTCTTCTGTGGAGGACCCGAGGAAGACACGGGCCACTTGCGCATACTGTGCGAAAGGAACGAAGCAGCTACACGGCTACTCTGTGCGAAAGTTAAGGAGTTCACTGCGGACTTGCCACTCGCGGACACGGCCACGGAGTTCATGTCGTGGAAAGAGCACGGATGCAGGTGGACGGAGTCCTTCGTCGCATGAGTGGTCCTGGCTGAGCTCAAGCGACTCTTCGCGGCGGTGAGGGCTGTGTCATCCCAAGGCCCGGCAAAAGCAACGCCATTCTTGGAGGACATGACCTAGATTGGGAAAGATGGTTACCCCCGGAGGAATCAGCGACCCACCAAGATCATGCAACTGCCACCGGAAGACCGGAGGAAGGCTACATATGCATTACCGCGAGGTAATACGCCCTTCTGTCCGTCAGCTGGAAGGGTTTGACAGCTGCCGCTCTGGAACCCCTTCGATGGCCTCCGAGGCAGCCTTCAGGCGGCCTTCCAGCGGGTGCCGCTGCACGCGCTGCTGGTGTCCAGGTCGTACATTGTGCACCACAAGGCCATGTCCACATATCCCCAATTGACGGCGGCGGCGGCACAGACCTTTAGCC
This sequence comes from Eutreptiella sp. 'Long Island Sound 2002', assembly GCA_964036045.1. Taxonomy (NCBI): domain Eukaryota; phylum Euglenozoa; class Euglenophyceae; order Eutreptiales; family Eutreptiaceae; genus Eutreptiella; species Eutreptiella sp. 'Long Island Sound 2002'. The sequence continues at coordinate 124,054,659 of OZ038382.1, forward strand.
AATGGATGGAATCCCGGGTAGCCTCAGACTTCCCCACCTTCCGGGAGCGGTCCCGTGCAGTCTCTGAGCAATCATGGGCTACCACCCGCCGTGCCATGGTGCGTGACTTAGCTGGGCACGACGAGCCCTAGCTTGAGGTGTTTGTAGGCCCTCCTGCCGTCGGGAGCATCATGCGCTGGCCCCGTGAAGTATTGCCCGTCTTTCAACAACCGTTGTGCTCCATCCCGGTGTCAGCGGTGGCCACCGTGTTGGACGTGGGGGAAGTATGGCTGTATGACCAGCAGCTACGGAGGGTTGTCCCGGTGGCAAAGGGGCAACGGTGCCATGGCAGCTCTGGTGGGATCCAAGCAACTTCCGCGGATCCAAGGGGACGACGCTCCAGGCCGCATCAGGGCGGTGCTGTTGTTGCTGCCGGATGGGAATGACAACGCATCAACAAACGCCCGTCACACCTTTGGATACCTTGGACCTTGGGCCGGTGGTGGAGGGCCAATGTGGAGGGCAGTGATTGGCGATGGCATCGGACCCAAACCCTGGTCAAGCAAGGGTAGACGTCATCATGGAGATAGCGCAGGACTATGGTTGGAGGCTCCTGGCGGGGGGCAAACCGAGCCTCCGGGGCATACGGTGGCCACGGCTGCTCGAACACCTTTCGGGAGGGTTTTACGGACAGTCAGTTCTCGCCCTGGCGTCCACGCGGGACTAGGTGAAGCGGAGCCTACTCAGTAGTGCTACCACTCGTGCACTGGCGGGTCCACGTCTCCGTTACCATGAGGCCTGCAATGATGTATGGCAGGACCTCTGGTCTCAACGCTGCGAAGGCGGCCGTGTCCCATCACGGTCCATATTTGCGCTAATGTGCAGCAGGTGCGGCGAAGCGGCACTGGTATGGGTGCACCAGTGTGCCTCTATCCCACTTTGTGGGTCATGCCGAGAGCGCGCCGGTAGGGGGTGGCCCAAAGCCAGCTGGGCGCTGCGGCACTTAGGACAACTGTCGTCGAGCGCGTGTAGGGCGATTTAGCGCGACTTGCGGGGTGTACAGGTGGCTAGAGTGCGCTGCCCAAATGACCCGACTGCACCACTTCCCCTGTTGTTGTGGTGGGCACCGCTGGACAGTGACTCCCGAGTTTGTGGCTCTGGCATCGCATAGGAGTTTTATAGGGGAGTTACTTGTTTCGGGGGTGATGTAGTGTGGCCACGCGCGACAATGGGGGGTATGCGGACTGCTATCTGTCTGGTGGGCGCGGAGGTGGAGATGGCATGTGAGCAGTGGCCTTCTATCAGCCTATGTGTGCGGGAACGGCGGACGTGATATGATGGCCGTTGCAACGTGGCACGTCGTGCCGGGCTCATAGCGCACAGCACCGCCTCCGCATACGCGGTTCAACTGATGAAGAATGGCTACGCCCGCCTGCCTCGGGTCGCCGCATACAAAAGTGAGGTGTCATGGGTCTTCTTCACGGGGGTAGTAAGGCCCAGACCCCTGTAGGGTATTCCCATGGCACTAGGGTCTCCAATGGCGGCCCGGGTACGGCAGTCATGGGGGCTCATCTTCGGGCTAAAGTGGATATGTACGTGTCTCAGTGCCAGCGCCACTGCTGTTGGCCATGGGCTGGGGTAAAAGCTCGATAGGTCAGGCGGCGCATGAACTTGCAACTGCATGGATGGCGGCATGAGCTATGTGAGGGTGCTACAAGTGGGTGACTAGTGGCTGGAAGACGACATGGGCTTGGACGTCTGAGGCGGGCAATGAGGGTTGGACGGGTGTACCCGTGTCCGGCCTGCCGGGAGTGCTGAGGTGTCCTTTGACCCCAGGACCAACTTAGAGAGGTATTGGGGCCGCCCACGGGCCCCACAAGAAAATCTGTGGGAGTATAGGGGTGTCCCCTGAGCCTAGGACCAACTCAGGGAGGTATAGGGGCCGCCCGAGGGGTATAGGCGTCCCCGAAACAATTCGGTGGGAGTACTAGGGTGTCCCGTGATCCCTCAAACACCTCATGGATGTACCGGGGTGTCCCTCTCTCTGACTGCTGAAACAACTCAGAGGGGGTATTGGGGCATCCCCTGGCCGCACAAACAAACTAGAGGGCAAATGCCTGCGGGCATGTACATAGCCTAACCATTTCACCTCTGCACGCGAATCCATAAGCACGGCGGCGCGAAAGGTGGCGGTAATGAGATCGGGGAGTGGCACTGGGGGGTAATAAGCAAACGCACTGGTGTGGCGGTATGGCCCGGTAGCGGTGCGAGCGGTTGGTGGGGCGACGTACTGCCAGTAGCAGCAAGCATAGCCTACGCGGTGGTAGCGAGCACGCGGGGCTGTTTCGGGGGAACATGACGTTAGCGGCCCGTGGTGTACCATTGTACACCGTGCCTGTATGAGAGGTCCAGGGAGTGAGGCACAGGCCAATGCTATAATTAGGCGTGCCACGTCGTCAGTGGATGCGGAACCTATCCCCACCCGCCGATGTGGCGGAGATGGCACAACCACGGGAGCCGGCCAATTAGTGAAGGTAAGGGTCAGGGGTACGCGTCAGGGCAATGTATGTGGGCCAGATGAGGTGAACCTGGTTACCATGGCCCGGGGCGAACCTCTGGTGGGTACCCCTACAGGGGGTCGATAATCAAACTACGGCACCCACCAGCCCGAATCAGAGCCAGCGATATTCACGGGTTGTGCCTCTCACGCTACGGGGTGGCCGGCATCCCCCCTGTAGACCCTTGTGATATATTATATGAGGGTATGTACAATTACCACGGGTGAGCTCAGGTCACTACCTTGGGGAGAGGGACACAGTCCTACATATGTCGGGTCCGGTGGGGGTATGCGATGGGCGCGGCTCCTGGGTACTGGTGGCATTGCACTATTACTGGGTGCTTACATACGATGATGTATCTCGGTATGGAGGTACAAATGAGGTGCCCGGGACGGGCACATAGTAATGATGGCTTGTACGATGTGGACAAGGGGGCGATGAAGGCTGAGGGCCAGGCTAGGGTGGAGCTCCCCAGAAGCCCTGGCTACATTTCCATGGACTTTTGCATGTTCGATACCGGTTGCCGGGTGCACATGGTCAGAAGGGATGGAATGCCAAAGGATGTCAACGGTGGAAACCCTGACGGGACCAGCTCTTGCTTCGCCGCATGCATGCTGCTTTGTTTCTTGGTTGTTGCATTGCACCAATAGGAGGCGTCCTTGGTTTCTGCTTGTTGCTATGCTATTGCATTGCCATGCCTTGCCCCTTTACCCCCCGGCGATCCAACGGACTAGCGGTGGTTGCCGTTGCTAATGCTAACGATGTGCAGTTGCCACTGCCCCCAAAGCCTGGTTGGCCGGTAGCCCTAGTCCTCTAGGTCCTCCGTCATGCTGTGGGCCACCCCAGGAAGCCTCGGGACCCACGAGATCGAGCAAGGCAGGAACCACCTGTCCGTGCGAGATGCCCGGTAAATCTAGTAGACGTCATGATAAGTGATTACGACTATGACTATGACTAGATATATATTTATATATATCCTCTAATCTACATCCCTCTCCCCAACTCTACGTGGCTCCACCATACTGCTCTAAGGTACGTGCGAAGGGTACAACTTGGTGCGTACACGTGGCTGAAGGGGCTGAACTCAATCAAAACAGGCTCCAAATGGGCTAAAAACACTTGTTTGAGCATCCCCAACGGTCTAGGATCACATTTGCAAAAACACATTTTTCACCCTTTTTTCACCCATTTTTGCTCCCCAAACGGCCCCTTTTCAAGGCATTTTGGGATTTTCCATGGCCCCAAAACGCGTCACCATGGGCCACAAGTGGGCTAAAAACACTTGTTTGAGCATCCCAAATGGTCCGAGATCACTTTTGGAAGAACGCGATTTTGACCCTTTTGTGACCCCCTTTTTGGTCCCAAAATGGCCCATTTTAGGGTTAAAAACACTTGTTTGAGCATCCCAAATGGTTCAGGATCCCTTTTGGAAGAACGCAACTTTGACCCATTTTGGACCCCCTTTCTAGTCCCAAAATGGCCCATTTTCAAGATATTTTGGGATGTTCCATAGGCCAAAACGCGTCACAACGGGCTCAAAATGGGCTAAAAACACTTCTTTCAGCATCCCAAATGGTCCAGGATCACTTTTGGAAAAACACGTTTCTGAACCATTTTTGACCCATTTGCTGTCCCACGACAGCCCATTTTCGAGGCATTTTGGCCTTTTCCATGGGCCAAAACATGTGATCTCGGGCTCAAAATCAGCTAAAAACACTTGTTTGAGCATCCCAGATGGTCCGGGATCACTTTTGGAAAAATGCCTTTTTGACCGGTTTTTGACCCATTTTTGATCCTGAAACGGCCCATTTTCAAGGCATTTTGGGATTTTCCATGGCCCCAAACGCGCCACCACGGGCTCAAAATAGCCTAAAAACACTTGTTTGGGCATGCCAAGTGGTCTAGGAACAACTTTGGAAAAAATTATTTTTTCCGCCCCGGGGACCACGGTGGACGCACCGTTGGCCCCAACCGTGCGCAGGCCGAGGTGCCCTCCGGCTCCACCAAGTGACCACTGGTGCGCGGGTCGTTGGGCGATTGTGAGGCTTGGAAACCACAAAAAGTGGGGGGTTGCGGGTGGACTAGGTGCCCTCGGAATTCGGTTTTGAGCCACCCCTCCAAGCCCACATTGCTGGTACCGAGTCCTCCGGCCGACCACATTCCCCACCCGTCACTCACGACCACCACCTCTTCATCTCTGGTGCGGCCATCCATGCTGTTGCGACCCCACACTGAGTCTTGTTCACCGAGTTGCTCGCAGCATTTCTTTGCCAATACCGGCGGTGCCGGCTTGTGGACGTGTGCCTGCCGATGTAACCCCCCGGAGTAACCCGAGGACGAACCCCCGTGACTGGCGTAGCCAGGCTGTCAGTAAAGACCCCGGTGCGATGGGAATACCCTACAGGGGTTTGGGCCTTAGTACCCTGGTTCGGGACGACCCATGACACGTCACTGGTGTACTTGGCAATCCGGGGCAAGCGGGCTTAGCTATACTTCGTTCCAACTGTGCATGCAGGGGCGGTGATGCGCACTATCAAGCCTGCACAACTTGCCACGTCGCGATGGCCGTTATACGGCACCTGCTGTTGCCGCAGACACCAGCTTGGACGAGGCCATGTCCATTATACCGTCCCTTTTGCACATGCGCCAACAACTCCTCGCACAATGCCGAGTGTGCACCTCACCTGGGCACCTCGCCAGACCGCGCCATACACGCGCCCCGCCATCCTCTGATTGCGTCGCCGGGCCTCCCCTGTGATGCCACAGCCAGAGGACCCAGGAGTCAACGTCTAGTGCCGCCGACCATAGTAGTAGGGGAAGCACGGCGGATGGATCATCAGGGCAGCGCACCCCATCCACATGTACCTCCTTCAAGTCACACATGATCACCTTCCACGTGCTTGAGGACATTTGCCCCGAGTGCCGTAGCGCCCACCTGACTTTGGACAACGTGCGAGCCCTCTCACGACATGGCCCACACAGCGGGGCAAAGGCGCACTATTGCACCCACACGGGCGCCGGGCCGCCACACCCGCTGCAAACAAGTGGAAGTATCGACGGGGAGGGGACACGGCCACCTTCACAATGCTGAGTCCACAGGTCATGCCAAACATCATTCCAGGCCTCGTGGTAGTGGTGTAGCGCACTGACTTGGGCACGAGCGGTGGCACTATTGAGCAGACTCTGCAGCGCCTCGTCCCGCGTTGCCGCCGGGGCAAGGGTTGGCTACCCGTCGGACCCACCCGAGAGGCAGCCAAGCAGTCTCGGCCACCACATTGCCTGGACAAGCGGTTAGCCCCCTGCTAGCAGCCACCACCCGTAGTCATGCATGACATACACGAGGACATCCAGGCCGGCTTGAGCGGGGCACTCAGCCGACGTGAGCACCAACCGTTGCCCACCTGACCGGGCTCCCACCACCGGCTCCAGGTGCAGGGGGTCCAATGTGAGACGGGCTTCCGCCGATGCAGTGTCATCCCCATCTGGCAGAGACAACATCACTGCAGCAACTCGACCACGCGCGTCGTCTCCCTGGACCAGCGCAAGTTCAGAAGTTGCTTCTCTGTGAAGGTGCTTGTTCCACGTGATGTGTCCATTCATAACTGTTGATGCATATAAGTATCTTGTGGAGATAGGACTTGGAATTCTGTAGTCCGCACTTTACAATACAATTCCATTACCCTTGTATAGCCTTGTATGTATGTGCAAGTCCATGTCATGCTGCTGTTTACCCTTACACCAGAAAACTGCCTGTGATTTCTGTAGGCCAGAACTCCACCCAATTATTGGTTTTTGAGACTATGCAGGTTGATCAACCCTGTCAAGGATGGTGTGTAGCACAGTGCTTTTTCGATGTGAATAGGTGTGCACAAGAGCTAAAAATTCTGAAGAGAGTTGTGTGCATGCGGAAAGCAAGTCCTTAAGGACCGGTATTGTCTCATGTGAATCTGACTGCAAAGCAGAGATGTATGATTGTGAGTTTGTATATGTATCTGACTTGGTGTACCATGTCCCTTTCTTGCGTGCCGAAGGTTTTTCGTATCCGTAGAGTGATCCATGCAACATACGTTTCAATGGCACAAGAGTGATCAAGACGAATGGGGCAATGATTAGGGTATACTGTATATTGTAGTGTATCTGAATCACAGATTGCCAATGCCCCTTGTACTCTCCCATCGGATAATCTGGATCCATCTGTGACAAGGAAAAGTCTCTTCGGCCGAGACGTGATGTGTGGCAAAATGGCCCCACATGCAACCGATGGTTTTGGTATCATTACAAGGAGTTGAAACATCCAATCTGGTGTGGGCCTTCCAGCTCTCCGAGCTGAATGTAACTTTTCGTACCCTGCATTCATCCGCGCATGAATCTGTACAGTTTGCAAACTGTGTGTGTGCATCTATCCATGTTAGTATGATCATGTCTCCATTGTGTGTGTAAGGGCAAATGAACCTTAATGTCCATAGGGTATGTGTGTTGGAGAAATGTATCGTAAGTCGTGCCGCAACATCTCTTTTGCACATGGCATGTCACGGTGAAAGTTCTGTACCGCTCCCCAAAGTCCATGCATCACAGATTTACGAACCAAAGGATTGATATGTCCTGCTTGCCGTATGATGGTAACCCCGAAAGTCTGTAACATAATCTATGTGGCAGGAAGGATTCCAGTGCAATGACACTACAAAGGCTGCATAGCTGAGGGGACGGGACCCCAGTTAGCTGTGGCCCTGATAGCTGAAGCAGCTGCAAAATTGCACAATCTCATTGTTGCATGGCCTAGAGGGCAAACACGTGCTATCCACCGCTTGGTACCCCTAGCACTCGCAGTGTGCATGAGAAGAGGGTAACTAGCTTGGAGTCTTTCGTATCTGAGAGCCACGCTGGCTCTTCTGCATGCCGACAATAGTTTTCTGCAATCCTGCCTGTGAAATGTATCAGGCAAAATATGCCTTCCCAAAATTCGGCCATAGTCATTCCCATTGAGCAGTTGAAGTGTGCTCCCTCTTGCTCTGAAATCTTGTGTGCGGTATTGTCCCTTCCCACCTATCATGGATGTGACTATGCTTGTAAGCTTGATAACTGAGGTGTGCAGATGTGTGTAGAAGCCTACAATCATCTGTCTGTCTAATAATTGCTGCATATCATCTGCGTTATCCAAAACAAATGTCGTGTCATCCATGTATGTGATTCCGAGACAAATCCCTCTAGGACTAGTGGGTGCTGAGATCTGATGAGTGATGATCGCAATGCACAAATCCAACAGAAGACAAAAAATTAATGCCTAAATCGGACATCCCCAAGCAATTCCAGCTCGAAACATTGCAATAGCTAGCTTTATTCCCCCTTTCCCCCCCATGTGTATCCGGGAGTTTCGTGCTGCACCCATGATAATGCTTATCCATCTTTCTTGAAAACCAGCTAAGCTTAGTATGTGTTCCAGGGTGGTGTGTTGTACTGAGCCAAAAGCGTGCCTGATATCATCAAGGACAAGAAAAACCATAAGGCTGTGAAACCATCTGTCATTAATATGGTCATGTATGACTCAAAGTACATCATTGGCACAGGATTTCTCCCATAATGCAAGTTGCGTGACGGGAATGACTTGCGACTGGCACAAGTGATAGGTTACATGTTGCTTCATGCATGCAGAAAAGACTTTCCATAATCTATGGAAGTTCAACAACGGTCTGGCATTTGCAATGGGGCCATCGGGCACTTTATTAGGCAGCACATAAAAAGCTCCCCAATATATGCTATCCATGTTCTCCCCGGAAAGCCATCTGTTATACGAATCTGCCAAGCCCTGCAACTGTTAATCAGACAACGAGTTTACCATTCTGGCTTCCAAAAGATTCCGAAAGGGAGTGGATCGGGGGGACTTTTTTCATACTTACCGAAGATGACCAACAATCAATATAAATGAAGGAAATTGCGGCGGATTCCAGCAGGTCCACCTTAAAATGTCTTCTCGACTCATCTGCAAAGGTGGCGACAAATGTCTTTGCCGAAATTGGTCCAAAGCTACTAAGCCAAACATGTTTGCCTGTGATTTGTGATGTGAGACATATGTGGGTTCCAAGATTGTATTGGGCTGTCGACCAAGAACCTGGTTATATTGGGGTCTCTTAGGTGCTTGCGCGCCAGCACACCCTTTGATGGGAGTCAAACAAACTTGGATTTTGTTGTCTAGTTGTATGAGATCCCATGTTTTCCAAATCCGTGATCTCTATTCTTGTACCTATCGTGCTTGTGCTATGTGCCGCCACCATTGTGAGTGCTCTTTGGCATATGCATGCATTCTTTGCATTGCTTTCAATACTAGCATGGGGATAGAATATGCATCCTGGGGTTTTCCAAATATGCCAGTGCCAGTGTCCAAAATTGCTTGAGTAAAATGTGTTAAAGCTGAATTCAAGTTACCTGCATTGCCAGAGGTGTGTTTTGCCTTGAAAATCCGTTGAAACTGTGTAAGCTATGCATGAGAAACTTCAATGGGCACCCGATGGGCATCTGGTATCTGCATGTGGCCTGTGTGCACTCTGGCGGTGGCAGGGAGTTTATATGGTACAAGCGTAGTATCAATGCGAAACGATCTGTGGGAAAGGAGCATGAAGAAGATGCATGTGCCTCGGGGGGGGGGGGGGATGACAGTCGTAAAGGATGTCATGAAATGATCCAATGCCCCGATATGTCCCTATGCTGACACCCACGTGGGACCGTGTTTGTCCTTTTCCACTGGACATATGTTCGTATCTGGAAATGTATCCAAAATGGCTTCTATAAGTGCATGATTTGAGATGGGACGTTCCTTATCCCATCCAGGGTTTTGATTGAAATCTCCACCTACAATATTATACCAGTGTTTTGGTATCAAAAAGGTGGCAACCCAATCTAAGGTAGACCGTATCTCATCTGCCTCTGCTTTTGATTTGAGGTAAAGATTAGTGATCTGCCAGGGTTGTGACTTGTATAGGACTCAAACCACAATGGCTGGACAGTCCAAAGAGACATGTTGTTCCTGAAACTACATGCGTGAAATTCTGCGCAGCATGATAGCAACTCCCAATGAGTTGCGATTTGTGCATCCTGGGGGGGTCGCCGGGCCCGGGTCCTTTACACCGACCCCCCCCCCCCAACCCTGGAAATTGGCACCGAAGTGCCGGACCATCAGCGCCAAAGGCGCCCTAAGGCAAATTTGCTTGAACCACTGGAGGGTCAAAAAAATGGGTTTTCACCCTATGTGTCTATACTCAAAATACTCAGTTTTTTCAGGAGAACCCAACGATGGATGAAAACCGATTTGGACCAAATATCAATACCACCCCTATGCAGAGGTATGTCAAAGATGGCCCATACCCCACTGCGTAAAGCAGTGCCTTTGCAACTCTAAGGTCATGGGTTCAATCCCCAGTGGGGGCAATCTGCGGACCCAAGACAGGGTTAGGGACAAGATGGAAAATTTTTCTTAGTTGTTTTTGTTTTTCCTTGTGCTTTGATGGTGTCCCCTTTGTTGGGGATCCCCGAGAATGCAGGGGTTATGTAGCATTTCCGCCCACTTGTGGGCCCCCCAGAAGGCAGGGCTCAGGCAGCCAATTCTGATTTTGTCCCCCTTTGTTTGGGGATCCCCGAGAATGTAGGGGTTATGTAGCATTTCCGCCCACTTGTGGGCCCCCCAGAAGGCAGGGCTCAGGCAGCCAATTCTGATTTTGTCCCCCTTTGTTTGGGGATCCCCGAGAATGTAGGGGTTATGTAGCATTTCCGCCCACTTGTGGGCCCCAGAAGGCAGGGCTCAGGCAGGGCTCAGGCAACCAATTTTGATTTTGTCCCCCTTTGTTTGGGGATCCCCGAGAATGTAGGGGTTATTTCGCATTTCCGCCCACTTGTGGGCCAATTCTGATTTTGTCCCCCTTTATGTGGGGATCCCCGAGAATGCAGGGTCCCCGTGCTCCTCCAAAGGGTTTCGAAACCTACACCAACTCTGCCTTGAAAACAACATGGTTCAGCCTAGGTGGGGCGCCGAGCAATAGTGGCTGGGAATTGACTCGGGGGTGTTATGCCTTTAAACAAAAGTACCACCTACCATGCCCCTCCCCTCCCCTGTTGCAATTTTTTTTGCTCCTACATCGGTACCTCAAAGTGATCAGCGTGATGAGGCGGCCATTTCAGAACAAATATATGTAGGGGCCTGGAGCCCTTCCGCCCCTTGTAGCTGGCCCCCTACCCCTCCCCCTGAGACCCCCCCCCCCCGCCGTGAAAGTGGCACCAAAGCGGGAAGGAGTCGGCGTATGGCCCATTGTCCCGACCCCTCCCCCCCCGGGCTGTGCATGTGTAAAAAGCCATATACAGGGGGTGAAACATGAAATCAGGGGGCAATTTTCCAAACCCCTGCAGTAACATGATGCCCAGGAAATTCATTTCCTTGACCCTCGTGTGCAGTTGCCTCATTTTTTCCTTGGTGCTGATTTGCTTATTGAGCGTTACACATGTTACACATTGAACCCGATCTGTCATGTTGTGTGTCTGTGTATCTTGCATGATCGACTGAGGCACTGTCAAATAATCCATGGCTTTGGATAGTGAATGGTACAATCACGTTGGCAATTTGCCTGGTATTTTCAATGCTCTACGTATAGTGCGAGGCTTAAAGAGTACCACGAGAAGGGTACTGGATGTGCTTGTGAGTGCTGTGTGTGTCACTGAGAACTGTGTAAACCAGCGCACCGGCAGCATGACTGAATGACTAGTTGGTACCCGGGTACAGAACTTAGTACCTGATTTAGATTGACCTGAGATTTGCAAGGCTCCTTGTAGTTGGATGTAATGGAATATATCCGCCCACTGGCACAAGAGCAGAGCCACTCGATATGTGTGTTTGAAAAAGAGAACATGAAGAAGGCCAGTAGGGACTGGCAAGAGTGAGAGGAGATCCACAGGAATCTCCCGAAACCGACACACTGAGTACAAGCTTCATTGGCTATCCAATTCTTTCCCATTCAATGGGGATACATACAGACTTACTTGATGTATCGGAAATTCTGATGGCAGGGGGGTGGCTTGTGGGAGTGGATGAGGATGGCCAGCTGTGTGTCCATCCTTGCTATTCAGGTGTAACTAGCCAGGTATGGTTATGTACCGGTGTGTGTTGTGGTGTGCAAGAATGCTGTGCAGTTTGCTGAGGTTGCGAGTTGGTTGTAATTGGGGGACGAAAATCCTGCAGAGTGCTTTCTGACAACCTTCTTCTCGCTGGGCTTGACCTAGACTTGGAACGTGAGTGATGTTTTCTACCAGTTTTCCGGTGTCGTGGAGATCGAGGTCTTGATCTTGAACGGCTTCGTTTCTGATTGTGTGTGTCTAGTTTTCGCTTGTTCTTGTTTTTTTTTGTTCCTGTAATCATCTGAGGTATCAGAATCACTCCAATAGTCATCCTTTTTCTTGTGCTTCTTCTTTTTTGCTGATTGATTTGTTTCTTGAGCTTGTGGTATGTTGTGATAAAAGCCCCGAGGGACCGAAGGAGTCCAGGGTTGTTTTGTGGCTTTTTTCCAGTTTGTTCTCCAGCCAGAAACCATGGTCATACCTGGTGTGCTTGCCTGATCTTTTCCCTTCCTCTGCCACTCCCAACATACAAAAGGCTCTGGTGCCTTTCACTGAGTCATCATTAATTGAACACGAGTTCTTGCCAAATGCTAGCCTTAGGGCCGTGCCCAATATACAAGTAGAAATGTCCTGCTCAAGGGGATCTGACACTGCGTTCCATGCAACCAATATGCATATGGGATATTTCGCTGGATCCGATGACCTTGACTCAGAGTTTTGTCCAGCTTGTTGATATTTGCTCAGTTTGCTTTTTTGCCTGTGGTTGCCAATTGTGTATCTTGATGTGCTTCCTGCTCTGTCTATTTGAAGAAGTCCTGTAGGACTGTATCCCACTTGGGATGTGATGCATGATTGTTCAAAGCGTTCCGTTGTGCATGTAGATCAGTAGGAGAAAAATGCTGAACTTCTGGCATATTTAGGCATACTGCCATGTGCAATTTTTTTGCCAGATTTTCTGATTTTTCCACAAGCTGTTTGTTTATCCATCTCAGCAGTTTGTGCATGGGGGGTGAACCGGGGGTCGGAGTTTCTGCTGTGAATTCTGGCGACTTGTCTTGTGAGTGATATATTAGGGAATTGCCCCCATTCTGTGACCGTGGTGTGTGTGTTTCATTTGTTTCATTCAAAATTTCAGAAAATTTACGGAAGTGGGTCTGTGCTCTGGCATGAGAGATGAAATTATGGGAACAAGATCAGGTTCTAGTCTTGCAACTGCAAGGAATGTAGAGATCAATGGAACAGAAGCCATAAGCTTGGTATGCAATGGAGGGAGATGGGTAAATTTACGGGAGTGGCCCCGAAAATGTCAGGATACTCACTAAATTTGAGAAGGGGGGTCCAACCCAATCATTGGCTCTCTTACGAATTTGAATCAGTCTTGCAAAAGCACTTGCAAAGTTTTCTGTAAGAAATGGGCATGTCCACCATGTCTGATCTCCTCTTTAGCTCTTGCAGCTCTGCTTGCACCATATTTATTGTATTTTGCATGCTCTCGATTTGCTTTTTCTTTGCTTGTTTCGTATCTTGAGCTTGCCGATATTGATCCTTTGTGTGGTCCAGATCTGCCTTGCTTGCTTCCAATGCTCGACTGCTTGATGCTATGAAGTGTTCTGGAGTGTGAGGGGGTTCTTCTTCCTCCAAGAGATTATCCAAAAGATCCACTCTTGTTTTGTTGGCTTTTGCTTTTTCCGATGGCTTATCACGGTCAAACACTTCAATGTGGTGTATATCCGGTTTGAGTAAAACCAATGTTGGGGGTGTAACCCATGTGCCAGGCTTCCTAAAACACAATGTCAGTCGTCACTTCCAAAACAAACAGGCGGATGATCTCTTGCACTTTGCTTCTGTCCATGGCTGAGATGATATCTTTGTGCCTGAGAGCGGTTTGCTTGTGCGGCGGTGAAATCTTATCACTCACACATGCCGGTAAGTGATGATACAATTGCAAGCAATCTGCCCATGTGACTGTGGCTGTGCCTGTAATCAAAATAGCTGCTTCTAAATGTGTTGCAATCTCGATGTTTGAAGCTTGATCGATGCTGTTTTCAATGATGCCAGGAGTGATTTCTCCACAGGACTCAACACAATGTTCTTTAGAAGCGTTGTGTTTACCTTCTTGTAATCTTGCCCATTGACTTGCAATAGCTTGCTGAACATGTTCTTGATATCACCATTATCTATTTTCCGGTACACCGAGTCCCACATGCCCACTATATGTCTTATCGAGGGCAACTACAACAGTAAGTGTGCCACTAGGCCGGGTGAACGAGGGAGTGCTATTGGAACATGCTCAACTTGCTGCCTGTTCTTCTCGTGTGAGATCTCTGCCGTGACTGTCGGTAAGTATCCTTGCAGCGCCATTAGCACCTTTACATTGGAAATGTATGTGATTCTGCCCACTGCTGTGATCCATCGTAAAGCGTCACAGAGAGACTGTGATTGTACTCCCGGCATGAAAGCTGTAGGCATCGCATCTTCAGCTTCTTTGTACACGTGCGGTGGGATCATGTCAGTGTACTCGATGAGTAATCTCTATAATTCAGGGTTTCACAGTAATTGCAGCAATAAAGCATGATAAGGGACATGTTCCATGTCTGTGTGCATAAGAAGTATGCACATGATGTAGTGAAAGAGGTTTGATCGCTTCAATTGATCAACCTGATCGGCACATGGTGACATTTGTGATCTTTGTATGCACTGATTGTATCAAAGGATTGAGAAGCATGTGAAGAATGAGTTGGCCGCATGGGTTATGTTCAAAGTCGAGCACAGAGCCACTTTAGCAAAGATCATGAGATGGCCGCACGGGTTGCACTGAGTGCCTTGCCGCTCTAGTTCTAACAAAGGTTCCTAATTACAGGGGTAGTACACACTCCGTGCAAGGGTGGTGCACGTGGGTTTGGCGGTACCACTGTGTACCGTATGATCAACATTACCCAAGGATTTCTTATGATATTGTATTGCACCCCCTGAGTGATATTGGTAATAGTGGACCCATGCCCCCTGATGTTTGTACCGCCATCTGTTGAGAATATCGTTCTACAAATAGCGCGCACAACGGGTACTATATTTACTTATCATTGGTATCAACGTGTGACGATGAAAATTTTTGTTTGCTCCCCTTTTCCGGTTTGTTCGTGCAGTCTTGGGGACTGTCGGGCCCCCACACCACGTCAAGATCACCGGCCCCAGGGTCTGAGGAGGGTGTGGGAGTGGGGGAGGGGGGGGTCCCTGGTGCCCCCCCCTCCCCACGAGCGCCGCTTGGTATCCACTTGCGTCGTCGTCCGCGCTCGTGCCCCCCTCGTCGGGGGAGGTTGCGTGTCCCTTGTCCGGGGCACCATGGGGCGCTTGCCTAGCACTCGTCGCGCCGCGCCACCGGCCACTCTGAGGCAGATGCGCCCATCTCAGCCATGCCGATAGGGCCTGCCCCCGCTCCCGCTACATTTGTGGGGTTAGGAAACCCAATCCCGGGCAGCCGCGGCGGGCAGGCCGCTGCGGGAGCGCCACAGTGCTCATGTCCCGCATGCCCTGCACGGCAGCGCCGGCTTATGCCGTACCGCATGCGGCGACATCGGTCGCAGGTTGGGGCTGCGTGCTCCAAGGAGCGGGCACCCACCGTGCCGCGGCCCTGCCCTGTGCGCCAAAGGGGATGCCGTGCAATGCTTGCCCCCCTCTAGGGGGGAGGGGGAAGTAGCTCATGAGGAAGTGCTCCCCGATTGCCGGCCGCAACCGCTTTAGCCACATCTCTTGGCAATGAGCCGCCAGGTACGGTAGCTATAGTGCCGTTTCTTCCCGGGCTGTGAAGTACAGGCGCGCCTATAGCCCTTGGCAAAGGCGACCGCCTAGCGGGAGGAGGGAGCGGCACTAGTCCGTGGGCGCCCCCTACAGCAGCCCTCCTGCACGCCATGTGCCGCTGCACCAGTTGCGCTAAGCGGCGCAGCACTTGGGCCCTTTCTCCCAAGGGGAGGCATGTCCCCCGCAACTTGTGGTGCGGGGACTGGGGAAGCGCCCACCTATAAACGCCTCATAGTCTAGGGCCAGATTGGCCCAGGATACATTCCCCGGGCCCAATTGCCAAGCCAGGCGCCTTGCCCATCGGACCAGGTGGCGAATGAAGGCTGGCTCCCACCGCGCCCATTCAGGCGGCATGCCCGGCCCCCTGGGGGGGGGGGGGGGGTGGCTCCTCAGTTTTGGATACCAACTACCCCCCCAACTAACCGTTGGCCGGAGGCCCTTGGGGGGGGGGGTTGGTTTTGGTCGGCACCGGGCCCGCTGTCTAGGGCGTGCCTCAGTGCACACCCGACCTAAGGCATGGGAGTTCGGGTATATTCTTTGTGACCTGGACATTGAACGGCGTTTGCTCTCAGCTGTGCACTTCGCCTATCTTCACTTGGAGCGTGACGGGGTCCCAGGCGCTAACTCCAACTTTTCAAGATGGGCCCCCCTATGGGGCCTAGAGGTGAGGACTTCGCCATTTTCGAGCAGCCGTGGGTAGGCTGAAAAATCGCGATTTTGGGCCGCCCTCCAACAATAAGTGACCCTTGGGCTGTTGTTGCGGAATAATTTGGTGACAATGGGAGTACGTACAAACTCATGTAGCACCAACTAGGCCCTCCTAATGGTGCTTATTGCCCCCCAAAAGTGCCTTGTTGGCGTGTTTCCACTGCAATGGGCGGATCCTCGTCGGCCGAGAGTTTACAACTTCCCCACAATGTTGCTCATCTCTCTTTGAGGTGCCTTGCTGATGGCAATAGATTTTTTGTCAATGGTGGCTTTCACAAAAAAGGGAGATGTGTGCATGTCCACCACATGTTGCTTGAATGATGCAATGTATGGTTCTCCCCAGGGTATGTGCATTGACCAGCAGGTATGCGGTTGCCCTTGCGGCCTAGTTAGCCTGAGGGTCAGGGTCCGGGTAAGGGTTTGGCCTAGCTGTACCCTCACCCTCAGTAAGTGTCCCCCTCCCCTCCCCACTCAGCCTTTATGCCCCCCCCCCCTTTGGCTTACGGGCCAGCCCCCCCCCCCCCCCCCAACCCCACCCCTCCGTCCATTGAGACCCAGGATGTTCCTGGGTTGCTTTTGGGGGGTCATGTCACTTGAGCCCTTTTGGGTGGGGTCTAGCCAAGGGGCTGTACTAACTCTCCCCCCCCCTGCCTGGAGCTTAGGTGTAGTGGGCAGGGTCCAAGGGCTCGTCCATTCAGAGTAGTAGCCCAGCGCCAGAGTGGCCGGGACGAGGCCACCAGCACAGTGACAGCACACCAACGGCCCGGCCGCCCGCCAGCTTGGGGTTGCCCCTGTGAACTGCCACAAGAGTACTTGTACAGTATTGGGGGTGGGGTGAGAGTGTGGTACTGCATCCGCTTCACCTGCCTATCGCAAAGGCAGCAGTGGTGGACATCTGGCCCCATGGACCCGGAGGGGCCACCTGGGCTCTTGAACCCCTGCTGCCCCCCCTGCGCAAGTGAAAGTTGATCATGCCCCGTGGATCTCTGGTTACCCACGGGGAGTATTGTCTTTGGTGCCCAGTTCAGTTCTTAACTTTTGCCTGACAACAAAGTCACTGCAATGGTACTGGCAAGTGGGGTTCAGAGTAAATTTGAGCACGTTGATCTTTCTCTTGTAGCTTTACCACATGGTGCTGTTCGAGGTCCTCTTTCTCAAGGTTTCGCCGTAGTCGCAAATGCAAACCAATTCGCTCACTACCTTCTTGCCTGTTGGGCAAGTGGTCCAACCTTCCTTCAATACCATCCCTGTTATTGCACAAAACGTACTTCCAAGAGTTCCACTGACGCAATACACAAGTCGGGCACCATACACCACAGGATCATGGATCATGCCCTTCACGACCAGCATGCCAAGCACGACGCATGCTCCAACGTTTGTCCCTCTATCTGTGGATTTGATTGGTGCAAAGTATGTGTTCTTTTCTCCACATGGGAACTGGTTGAATAGTTTGGCGAGATAGAGTCCCTGGCGTGCCCGCCGGCCATCGCACTGCAATGTGGGAGCACATGTCAAACCCAGGGAGTGACGCTCGGCAGGATAAATCACAGCTCACAGGAAATGTCGGTTTGTGATGCTGAGTTATGCATAAAATCCTCCATCTCCTCGAAACAACACTCACGGACTTTTTCTCTCCATGGCCTTGGCGACAAAAAAGACCTTTAGGACCTGTGGCAACAAACCGGCACCATCCCTCCATCAAAGTGGGCCCAGATCAGAGCTTCATTGAACACTCAGCACCACCAGTTGGTGGGGGTGGGGTCCCAGACTGCCCACCAAGGCAACCTTGAACCACCCCCACCCCTTACTGTTAAGTGATCCGGCCATATTTTTCTGCCTGTGTGCGGTGCAATATTTCAGGCAAATTTCCCCGCCCGCCTTTGGAGCAATTTTTCACCGTTTAGTTGGTGTGGTTGTACCCTGCATATGCTGCTATTATCCGTCCTCTTCTTGTCCGTTTGTTGGGTATCACATTGCCTTTGCGCCTTTACAGATTTTCGAAAAAGGCTTGGATACCCAGTTGTGCGGTACCATAATGCAGATGGTGGTTGTTGCGTGAATGAATTCATGTCGGGACTGGCCCAAAAATTGCACCCCAAAATTTCAGGACCACCTGGGGTCATCCACCGCCCTGTACAGACCTGTGTGCAGACTGGTCCAATGACTTCCCAGTGCTGCAAAACTTGGTGCCCGCACTAAGTACCCCGGCAACCCAATCCCATGTCCAACAGGGGTGGGGGGTGGGAGTTCAACACTTCCCTGTGGATCTCAAGGCATCCAAAAGTAGGGGTAACAGTTTCCAACATGGCACCATCCAGTGAGCATATCGCTGCTGGGAACCGTGAACTCATCGGTGCCCTTTTCCTCGGCACCAATCCGCCCTCACTCTGTTGGCAGAGAGGTACTGACTTGCATCTGTTTTATGGACTGCTGGGCATGCGGTCGCGCCGCCATAACACAGATGTGCAATTTTCCCCTCAACCTATCCACGCACCCCCTCCCTTTAGTGGAATTCTGCCCCAGATCCTTGGGTATGTTGCATGTGGGGTGCAGTAAGCATGGCGGACCCCAGACAGCCATATTTTCAAGGGTTTGGGGCACTGCACCCTGTTTTCAAACCTTTATCAACATGAGAGCCAATGGCACTTCCAACGATGGTGTCATGTGTTTCTCACCTATGAGAACTTTTTTGCAGCCACATTACTCCTTTTAACGTGGATATGGCACGGGCTATGTTGCCATGCCACTCCGATTTGCTTTGGACACCCTGATCCGGTAAGGCTTGTGTAGCAAGGGTGGTGTTGATGGGAGCAATGGTGTTCGTATTCTGTGTTATAGGAAGCAGAACATATTCACCAACTGCCCCTGTTGTGATTTGCACTACTGCCCACAGTGCACCGGTACCAATTGATACCTGCCCTCATTTCCTTTATTTTGGGCAGCCATGTTTGGTATGGTACGGTACAGTACAGTGTGGTATGGTACGATATGGTAGGGTACAGTATGGTACAGTAGGGGACGGTACAGTATGGTAATGGTATTGTTGTTGTTGTTGTTGTTGAGGCACCCAGCACGTGCCGGCGGGAGAAATTGCCACACACGCTCTCCCTGGGCAGGGCGCAAGGGAGCAGTCGGCCGGCGTCACGCTGGCCGGGCGGGCGCCGACGACGACCAGGGGGGGGGGGGGGGGGGGCGCCGTGTTGAGGGGGGGGGGGCGTGTGCGCGTGGGGAAGGGAGGGGCCACCTGTGGGAGCCACCCTGGAGCCCTCCCCCGTCTCGCGGGGGGAGGGTGACCCGGCCTGTGCGAAGCGGTTGGGGAGGGGGCGGAGGGCCGGGCGGGGACCTTGGGGCGGGGAAGGCACGCCCGGGTCCGCGGTCACACCGCGCCTTGCCCGAACATCCCGCCGAGGTGGCCGTTCCTTGTGTGGGGCCGCGGCACGGCCCGGGGCGCTGGCCCGTGCGTCTAGCCTTCGTCGGGGGCGAGGGTAGGCTCGGGAGAAGTTTACCGTTGGTCTCTAGTCACCTCTGCATATGTCGTGGTGTGGCCGCCTCGTCCCCGGTGGTGCGGGCGCGCGCGCGCGTCGGTCAGCGGGGAGGGAGGGCACAAGGGCGGGTGCACAAGAGAACTGTAACGGGTATACGGCTGGTGGCGTGTTGTGTATGGTCCGGCTATGGTTCCCTTGTGCCCGTCCCTGTGTCCCGTGTGCGGGAGGCCGTGCGGCGCGGCCGGCGGGGGGGTCGAGGCCTGGGCCGGGCGCATGGGTAGCGGCGGGCGGCCGAGGCGGACGCGGCGCCATGCGGGTGCGGGGCCCGTGGCGGTCGCGGGGCGGTGCGGGCGGACCGGCCGGCGACCGGCGGTGGCCGTGAGTGCCCCACACTGTGGGGTCAGTGGGCGTGCCGGGGGCAAGTGCGCCGCGCAGGTCGGGCTGCGGGTGGCGCAAGCGCACGGGCGTCGGCGTGCCCGAAGATGGTAATGGTATTGGTATGGTATGGTATGGTATGGTATGGTATGGTATGGTATGGTATGGTATGGTATGGTATGGTATGGTATGGTATGGTATGGTATGGTATGGTATGGTATGGTATGGTATGGTATGGTATGGTATGGTATGGTATGGTATGTTGTTGTTGTTGTTGTTGTTGTTGTTGTTGGGGGCACCCAGCACGCGCCGGCGGGAGAAATTGCCAGACACGCTCTCCCTGGGCAGGGCGCAAGGGAGCAGTCGGCCGGCGTCACGCTGGCCGGGCGTGTGCCGACGACGACCGGGGGGGGGGGGGGGGGCGCCGTGGTGTGGGGGGGGGGGGGGGCGTGTGGAGGAGGGTGGGGTCACCTGAGGACGTCACCCTGGGGCCCTCCCCCGTCTCGCGGGGGGAGAGTCACTCGTCCTGTGCGAAGCGGATGTGGCGGGGGCGGAGGGCGGGGTGGTGACCTTGGGGTGGGGAAGGCACGCCCGGGTCCACGGACAGTCCGCGCCTTGCCCGAACATCCCGCCGAGGTGGCCGTTCCTCGTGTGAGGCCGTGGCGTGGCCGGGGGCGCTGGCCCGTGCTTCTAGCCTTCTACGGGGGCGAGGGGAGGCCTGGGAGTTGCGGTCTGCCGGCGCCTAGTCACCTCTGCTGGTGTTGTGTTGTGGCCGCCTCGTCCCCGGTAGTGCGGGCGCGCGCGCGCGTCGGTTATGGGGGAGGGAGGGCACAAGGGCGGGGGCACAAGAGCACGAACACGGGTTCACTGTCGCTGGCGTGCTGTGTTCGGTTCATGTGATGTTCCCTGGTGCCTGTCCCTGTGCCCTGCTTATGGGAGGCCGCGCGGCACAGCCGGCGGGGGGTCGCAGCCCGGGCCGTGCGCGTGGGTAGCGGCGGGCGGCCGGGTGGGACGTGGCGCCATGCGGGTGCGGGGCCCGTGGCGGTCGCGGGGGGTCGCGGGCGGTCCAGCCGGCGGTCGGCAGTGGCCCTGAGCGTCCCACACAGTGGGGTCGGTGGGCGTGCCGGGGGAGGGCGAGTCCTGCAGGCCTTGCTGCGGAGGGCGCGCGCGCAAGGGCGTCGGCGTGCCCGGTGCGGGCCCCTCTGCGGGCCGAGGGATCTGCGGTGAGCTGGTTGCGTGGCCTGGGGGCTGAGGCCGGGGCCGGGCGCATGAGTAGCGGCGGGCGGCCAAGTGGGCGCGGGGGCCTTGGCGGTCGCTGGGAGGCGTGGGCGGCCCAGCCGGCGGTCGGCTGAGGCTCCAAGGGCCCCACACCGTGGGGCCCGGGGGCGTGCCGGGGGCGAGTGCGCTGTGCAGGCCAAGCTGCGGGGGGCGCACGGGCGAGGGTGTCGGCGTGCCCGTCGGGGGCCCCCCGAGGGCCGTGGGACCCGCGGCTGGCAGGGAGCGCTGCTCGGGGGCCAAGGCCGGGGCAGGGCGCGTGGGTAGCGGCGCCCACGAGTGCCCGAGGCGAGTGCGGGGTGGTGCGTGCGGGCCGGCCGGAGGCCGGTGGCCTCACTGGGAGTCCCACACGGATGGGTCGATGGGTGTGCCGGGGGCGTACGCAGCGTGCAGGTCGGGCAGCAGCGGGCGTACGTGCAGGGCGTCGGCGTGCCCGATGAGGACCTTACTGAGGACCGAGGGGTTGGCGGCAAGCAGTATGCGATGCCCGGGGGGGGTGGCGGCGAGGAGCGGGAGGATGTCCGCGGCCCGCGACGTGGGGGTGAACACGACGTGGGCCGGGTGCGGCCCCGGGAGCGGTGCCGGGGGGAGCGGGACCGCAGGACGGCGGTCCACTGTGAGGCGCCAAGTGGCGCAATGGCGGAGGAGCCAGACTAGGGCGATGCTGTGGCGCAGTGTGTGGGGCTGGGTGCTGGGCGGCGCGGGGACGTGCGGCGGGAGGGGGGGGGGCGGGGCGGTGACGTGGGAGGGGGCACGGCGGAGGAGTGACGCCAGCGATGTGTGTCTCGTGCTGAGGGTGGAGAGGAGCTCGCGGAGGAGCTCTTCCCGGCCGGCGCTGTCCAGCAGAGGGGGGGCGCCGTGGGGGGAGGAGGAGTGCCACATGCCAAGCAGGCTGAACCCCAACTGTGTCGGGGGGCCGGGTCGCGGGGCGGCTGGGAGGCGCTCGGAGAGGTACACTGCGGTGGTGGCCGTGCGGAGCTCGAAAGGGGTGACGTGGCGGGGGGAGTGGCCGGCAGTGGCTGCCAGGATGGGCGGGTGCGTGAACAGGCGCCACGCGAGGAGTAACTGCAGGGCGTAGTGGGGGGGGCAGTGGTGCTGGAGGTGGGCGGCGGAGTCCGGGTAGGGGCGGTGGCAGAAGGGGCACGTCACGCCTCCGTAGCCGGGGGGGTGGTCCTGGGAGTGAAGTAGCCGGAGGTGCATGATGCGGTGGAGGGCTAGCGCCGGGATCTCGGCGCGTTCATACGCGAGGCGGAGTAGGTGGGAGGACCAGCCTGGGGGCAGGGGCCGGAGGTGCTGTGCGTGGGTGCGGGCGGTGGTGGCCGCATATGCTGCCTCCGCGGCGCGTGCGGGGTTAAGGAAGATCGCGCCCTCATGGAGCGCCACGATGCGGCCGTGGAAGAGTGCGGACCAGGGGAGGGTCCACGGGGAGGCGGTGTGGAGCCCGCGGCGGGCTAGGCTGTCAGCGTCGGCGTTGAGGGTGGCGAGGAGGCTGGCGGAGCCGGAGTCGTGTTGTGCGGGGAGCCAGGCCTCGTGCATGCGGAAGGAGGCGGAGAGGAGGGCAGCCCGGTACGGGATGGAGAGGGCGGAGGAGGGGGGCGGGCCGCGGGTGAGGTCGCAGAGCTGGGAGGCGGTGGAGTCCGAGGCGAAGAGGGCTGCGCCGGACCAGCCGCGGAGGGTGAACATGGCGGCTATCTTGGCGATCCACTCCGCGTCGGTGGAGTGGCCGGCAAGGGCGTGGAGGCCGAGCCAGCCGCGGTAGAGAGTGCCGTGGAGGGGGTGCCAGAGGAGGAAGCCTGCGCCGAGGCGGGTGCCCTCTTGGCTGCCGTCGCATGCGACGACGACATAGGGGAGGGAGCGGAGGGGGGCCAGCGAGCCGGTGTGGTGCTGCGGGGCGGGGCGTACTCGGGGGGAGGGGAGGAGGTGGACGGTGATGTCGAGGGGAGCGAGCGCCTGCGCCAGGGCGGGGCCTTCGGTGAGCCAGGGGGTGGGGCGGCGTGGGGAGACAAGGGACGCCGTGGCGGCTACCGCGAGGGTGTTGGGGCCCCAAGAGGCGCGGAGGTAAGTGCGGAGGAGGTTGAGGGGGGCCCTGTACGCCAGGAGGGGGGCGCCGGGACCGCCCTGCTGGAGGGGGAGGTGGAGGAAGGCCGAGTGAGCCCAGGGGGACAGACGGAAGGCGTGGCGGTATGCATTGTTGATGGCGACCTGATGGGGGCGGAGGGAGGGGGGGGGGATGAGTATGCCCGAGGTGACGTAGTCGAGGGGGGAGAGGCCGAAGGCGTGCAGGGGGCGGAGCTGGAGTATGGGGCAGGCCTCGCGATTGCGGCTGGCCTTGCGCGCCCGGTCAAGGGACGTGCGGGTCTTGTTGAGGACGCGGAGGAGGGGGAGCTCGGGGAGGATGGGGATGCCGACGACTTCCGGGGGGGCGGTGGTGGTGGTGCCGGTGTGCTGCGGGACGTCGGCGGTGACGAGGGTGGGCCGGCCCGGGCGGGAGTCGATGAGGGAGAACTCCTGCTTGTCGGGGTGGATGATGCGGCCGGCGCGGCGCGAGCACTCGCGGCAGTCAGTGGCCATGGCTGCCACGTCCGTGAGGGAGGGGGTGATGAAGCGGCGGTCGTCGCTGTACGAGAGGTGGGTGGCGGGGAGGGACGCTGAGTGGCCGGGGACGGTGAGGGGGAGGGTGATGGAAGTGTTGGGGCGCATGGCCCTGGTGATGACCAGGCTGGGGGCCTGGTAGTGGAGTTGGGCGAACCCGTCGCCTTGGATGCCCCCCTCCTCGGTGCTGAAGGGGTGGGCGAACCCCTCGCGGGTGGCCACGCGGATGACCAGGCGGCTGTAGAAGCCGTCCGCCCAGGGGCCAAAGTCCCACGTGGCGCGGAGGCGGGAGCAGAGGCGGGAGTTGTCTTGGCGCAGTACCCTGAGGTACGCGTCAGACTCGTCCCAGTCGCAGATGGCGCAGGTGCCGTGGGTGGAGAGGGCTGTGTAGGTGGCGGCGCGGGCGACGAGGGCGAGGCCGAGGGCGGAGTGGCCTGGGCGGTAGGCGAAGGAGGCGGGGGTGTAGGTGGAGGTGAGCTCGAGATCGGCGGCTAGGCGGGTCGTGGCGATGCCGGACGCCGCGCCGGAGACGCCCGACTCCACGTCGACGGGGCGGAAGGAGCGTGTGAGGTGCCGGGGGAGTGGCTTGGAGGGCTTCCCCTTGTAGAGGCCGTAGCGGACGGTCTCGTTGGAGACGCCCGGGGTGCCGGATTCGAGCTGGAGGAGGAGGTGCAGCAATCCGAGGTGGACGCCTCCGCCGCTGCGGAAGAGCGCTGCGCGCGCCACGTTGTCAGTGGACACGGCGAGGGAGCGCTTGCCCATGCGGCGGTGGGCGAGGGAGGCCGTGGTGATGAGGGGGGGGGGCTGGCGGGCGAGAGCGTATGCCCGGAGGGAGGCGGGGGATTCTGGTCGGGCGTTCGCGCGGAGGGCGTCGCGGAGTAGGGGGAGGGTGAGGTCGGTGGGCGGGTGCAGGAGGGGGAGCCAGGGGTCCGGGGTGCAGCGGGCGGCGAAGAAGGCGTGATCCACGGAGACGTGCCGGTTGGCCGTCTGGGACCGGGACTGTGCCGTGATCTCGGCGAGCCGCTCCTCGCGGGTCGTGAGGGTGGCCCCTGGGTGGGGGAGGATGCCGTGGAACGGTTCCAGGGGAGGGGAGGGCAGCCGGAGGACCGTGCGAGTGGCGGAAGTGATGGAGGGGGAGGAGAGGACTGCAGCGCGAGAGACGAAGCCGCGGGCGGCTGATGCCTCCCGGAGGGCAAAGGACTGGGTGGCGAGGTCTTGCGTGGAGAGGGGAAAGGTGAACCGGGCCAGGGACCGTAGTAGTGCGGGGTTGCCAGGGGGGTGCGGGAGCAGCTGGTGCGCGAGGGAGTGGTGGGCGGCGATGTAGTGATCGGGGAGGGAGGGGGTAAGGGAGAGCCAGCCCCACGCCAGGTCTAGGGCGGCTGAGAGGGAGTCCATGTCCTCGACAGTCGCCAGGCGCCATCGGAACAGACGCCACGAGTGGGCGTCGCAGGAGCGGTGGTGCAGGGTGACCTGCGCCAACACCATGGCGTGTGAGGTGTGGCAGGGGAGGACGTGGTGAGTGTGGGAGGCGATGGGACCGGTGGCGAAGATTTGGTCGATGGCGGTGGAACGGGGGGAGCCGTGGCGGGTGGTGAAGTTGGTTGGAGTGGCTGGGGGGACCAGGCGGTGCCAGGCTGAGAGCGGGCCTAGGGCCCCGAGTGCGGAGGCCAGGGGGGTGCCTGGGGCCCCTGTGCTGTTGAGGTCGCCCAGGAGGACGCATAGGTCGGGCCGTACGCGGGAGCGGAGGTGGTTCATGAGCTTGACCTCGGAGACCCACTCGGAGTACGAGAGGCGTGGGGGGAGGTGGGCGTTGAACAGGAGGGCTCGGCCCCCTAGCGAGAGGGGGACCGCGGAGGCAATCCAGTGCTGGCCGTCGTGGACGAGGTCGGCGGGTTGGGAGGGGGCGCGGAGGGACCGGAGCCAGGCCGTGCGGAGGCCTGAGCCCTGGCCGGAAGCGGTGCTGTAGTGGGCCTCGTACCTCGGTGGGAGGGCGGGGCGGGCCGAGTCTAAGTCCCAGAGTTCCTGTTCGGCGACCACGTCGGGGGACAGGGCCTCGAGCCAGGTGCGGGCGAGGGAGACTTGGCCGGCGATGCCGCCCCAGTTGTGTGTGAGAAAGGTGAGGGCTGTGTCGCGGAGGCGGGTGGACGCCTGGTCACGGGGGTCGGGGAGGGAGAGGACGAAGGCGGGGGTCGGCTGGAGGAGGCGGTCGGGGGGGGGGGCGCAGGGGGCGGCCCAGGGGATGGCGGAGACGGGGACCGCCCCGGGCAGTAGCATGCCCTGGAAGCCGACCACACAGCGGGCGGCGATGTCACGAGTGCACACAGGCGGGGCCTTGTGGGGGGAGGTGCAGAAGAAGTGAGGCCAGTGGTCGGTCGGCGATGTGGGGAGGTCGACGAAGGCGGTGTGAGGCGTGGGGCGTCCACAGTCGGGGCATGCGGAGGAGGTGACGAGCGGGGCGTCGGGGAGG
Organism: Eutreptiella sp. 'Long Island Sound 2002'; assembly: GCA_964036045.1. Taxonomy (NCBI): domain Eukaryota; phylum Euglenozoa; class Euglenophyceae; order Eutreptiales; family Eutreptiaceae; genus Eutreptiella; species Eutreptiella sp. 'Long Island Sound 2002'. The sequence continues at coordinate 124,080,986 of OZ038382.1, forward strand.
GCGGGGTGCAGTGCCCACGCTGAGGTCGGGCCTGACGAGCGAGTGTACGCTGGGGACGGGGGGAGGGGGGTTGTAGGCAGGTGGGCGGTGTCCCAGAAGGCGGTCCACTTGGCGTCCACGTGCAGGGGAGGGGTGATCCAGAAGGAGGGGTCACCGCGCTGGCGGGGGAAGGAGGCGAGCCAACCGCACACCGTGGGGAGGGCGGAGGCGAGGAGCGAGGGGGGTAGCGACGTGGAGACCTGGGCGGCGTGCAGGAGGTCTCGGAGGGGGCCCGGGGGGAGGTGGGCGGCCGGGGGGAGGCTAAGGGGGAGAAGGTCAGCAGAGTGTGCGCACACGGGGCAGCGCGTGAGGGCAGGGCGCCGCAGCGTGCCGCAGTGAAGGCATATACGGGGGGCGGAGGCCGGTGGTGGAGCGGGTGCGCGGGGGGGGGGGCCACGGGCGTGGGACTGGGGACGGGGCTCTGGGGCGGAGAGAAGGTCAGCCCCGGCGCGGTGGGCGTCGAGTGGGCGGGGGAAGTGGGAGGCGAGGAAAGTTGCCCAGGCTAGGGTCGGGAGGTCGGGAGCGCTGGAGGCGGGGAGCGTGTCCGGTAGGGCGAGTCAGTTGTGCCTGCGGGCACTGGGGAACATGGCGCCGCGGACTGCCCTGCCTGACGAGGGGGCCGAGGGTGTTGTGCGGCCATGGTGCCGCGGGGAGCGCCGGGGGGAGGAACGGGGGGTGACTGCTGGCGGCTGCGTTTGGCGGGGCGGGGCTGAGGGTCGCCCGGGGCGGGCGGGCGGAGGGAGGGTGGGGTGTTGAGAGTGGCAGTGGGGGCGTGCCAAGGTTGCCCATCGTCCCGTCTGCCCTGGACCGTAAGGGACCATCCCTCGTTGTGTTGGATGACGCGCGTGGGCAGCGAGGCGAAGAGGGAGATGTGCAGGGCGGGGGCGATGTGGGCGAACGCGTGCCCGCGGCGTTGGTCTCTAGTCACCTCTGCATATGTCGTGGTGTGGCCGCCTCGTCCCCGGTGGTGCGGGCGCGCGCGCGCGTCGGTCAGCGGGGAGGGAGGGCACAAGGGCGGGTGCACAAGAGAACTGTAACGGGTATACGGCTGGTGGCGTGTTGTGTATGGTCCGGCTATGGTTCCCTTGTGCCCGTCCCTGTGTCCCGTGTGCGGGAGGCCGTGCGGCGCGGCCGGCGGGGGGGTCGAGGCCTGGGCCGGGCGCATGGGTAGCGGCGAGCGGCCGAGACGGAGGCGGCGCCATGCGGGTGCGGGGCCCGTGGCGGTCGCGGGGCGGTGCGGACGGACCGGCCGGCGACCGGCGGTGGCCGTGAGTGCCCCACACTGTGGGGTCAGTGGGCGTGCCGGGGGCAAGTGCGCCGCGCAGGTCGGGCTGCGGGTGGCGCAAGCGCACGGGCGTCGGCGTGCCCGAAGATGGTAATGGTATTGGTATGGTATGGTATGGTATGGTATGGTATGGTATGGTATGGTATGGTATGGTATGGTATGGTATGGTATGGTATGGTATGGTATGGTATGGTATGGTATGGTATGGTATGGTATGGTATGGTATGGTATGGTATGGTATGGTATGGTATGGTATGGTATGGTATGGTATGGTATGGTATGGTATGGTATGTTGTTGTTGTTGTGTTGTTGTTGTGATGGCACCCAGCACTTGCCGGCGGGAGAAATTGCCAGACACGCTCTCCCTGGGTAGGGCGCAAGGGAGCAGTCGGCCGGCGTCACGTTGGCCGGGCGTGTGCCGACAACGACCGAGGGGGGGGGGGGGGGGGGCGTGGAGTGGAGGGGGGGGGGCGCGTGGAGGAGGGTGGGGCCACCTGTGGAAGTTACCCTGGAGCCCTCCCCCGTCTCGCGGGGGGAGAGTTACTCGTCCTGTGCGAAGCGGCTGTGGTGGGGGTGGAGGGCGGGGCGGTGACCTTGGGGTGGGGAAGGCACGCCCGGGTCCACAGACACTCCGCGCCTTGCCCGAACATCCCGCCGAGGTGGCCGTTCCTCGTGTGCGGCCGTGGCGTGGCCGGGGGCGCTGGCCCGTGCTTCTAGCCTTCTACGGGGGCGAGGGGAGGCCTGGGAGTTGTTGTCTGCCGGCGCCTAGTCACCTTTGCTGGTGCTGTGGTGTGGCCGCCTCGTCCCCGGTAGTGCGGGCGCGCGCGAGCGTCGGTCATGGGGGAGGGAGGGCACAAGGGCGGGAGCACAAGAGCACTATCATGGGTATACAGTTGCTGGCGTGTCGTGTTCGGTTCAGGTGCTGTCCCCTGGTGTCTGTCCCTGTGTCCTGCTTACGGGAGGCCGCGCGGCACAGCCGGCGGTGGCTCCAGGCCCGGGCCGGGCGCATGGGTAGCGGCGGGCGGCCGAGGCGGACGCGGCGCCATGCGGGTGCGGGGCCCGTGGCGGTCGCGGGGGGGTGCGGGCGGTCCAGCCGGCGGTCGGCAGTGGCCCTGAGCGCCCCACACAGTGGGGTCGGTGGGCGCGCCGGGGGAGGGCGCGTCCTGCAGGCCAAGCTGCGGGGGGCGCGTGCGCAAGGGCGTCGGCGTGCCCGGTGCGGGCCCCTCTGCGGGCCGAGGGACCTGCGGTGAGCAGGTTGCGTTGCCTGGGGGCTGAGGCCGGGGCCGGGCGCATGGGTAGCGGCGGGCGGCCGAGGCGGAGGCGGCGCCGTGCGGGTGCGGGGCCCGTGGCGGCCGCTGGGAGGCGAGGGCGGCCCAGCCGGCGGTCGGCAGAGGCCCCAAGAGCCCCACACAGTGGGGTCGGTGGGCGTGCCGGGGGAGAGCGCGCCGTGCAGGCCAAGCTGCGGGGGGCGCACGCGCAAGGATGTCGGCGTGCCTGTCGGGGGCCCCCTGCGGGCCGTGGGACCTGCGGCTGGCAGGAAGCGCTGCCCGGGGGCTGAGGCCGGGGCCGGGCGCTTGGGTAGCGGCGTCCACGGGCACGAGTGCCCGAGGCGAGCGCGGGGCGGTGCGTGCGGGCCGGCCGGTGGCCGGTGGCCTCACTGAGAGTCCCACACAGAGGGGTCGACGGGCGTGCCGGGGGCGTACACAACGTGCAGGTCGGGCAGCAGCGGGCGCACGTGCAGGGCATCGGCGTGCCCGATGAGGACCTTACTGAGGACCGAGGGGTTGGCGGCAAGCAGTATGCGTTGCCCGGGGGGGTGGCGGCGAGCAGTGGGAGGATGTCCGCGGCCCGCGACGTGGGGGTGAACACGACGTGGGCCGGGTGCGGCCCCGGGAGTGGCGCCGGGGGGAGCGGGACCACGCGCCGGCGGTCTACTGTGAGGCGCCAAGTGGCGTAATGGCGGAGGAGCCAGACTAGGGCGATGATGTGGCGCAGTGTGTGGGGCTGGGTGCAAGGCGGTTCGGGGACGTGCGGCGGGAGGGGGGGGGGGGGCGGGGCGGTGACGTGGGAGGGGGCACGGCGGAGGAGTGACGCTAGCGACGTGTGCGTCGTGCTAAGGGTGGAGAGGAGCTCGCGGAGGAGTCTCGCCCGGCCGGCGCTGTCCAGCAGAGGGGGGGCGCCGTGGGGGGAGGTGGAGTGCCACATGCCGAGCAGACTGAACCCCAACTGCGTCGGGGGGCCGGGTCGCGGGGCGGCTGGGAGGTGCTCGGAGAGGTACACTGCGGTGGTGGCCGTGCGGAGCTCTAAAGGTGTGACGAGGCGGGGGGAGTGGCCGGCAGTGGCTGCCAGGATGGGCGGGTGCGTGAACAGGCGCCACGCGAGGAGTAACTGCAGGGCGTAGTGGGGGGGGCAGTGGTACTGCTGGTGGGCGGCGGAGTCCGGGTAGGGGCGGTGACAGAAGGGGCACGTCACGCCTCCGTAGCCGGGGGGGTGGTCCTGGGAGTGCAGTAGCCGGAGGGGGGGGGGGGGGGTTCTGCCTTCTGTCTTTATGGTATGTTGTTGTCGTTGTTGTTGTGAAGGCACCCAGCACGTGCCGGCGGGAGAAATTGCCAGACACGCTCTCCCTGGGCAGGGCGCAAGGGGGCAGTCGGCCGGCGTCACGCTGGCCGAGCGTGTGCCGACGACGACCGAGGGGGGGGGGGGGGGGGTTCCGCCTTCTGTGTGGGCGGACCGGCCGGCGGCCGGCGGTGGCCCTGAGAGCCCCACTCCATGGGGTCGCCGGGCGCGCCGGGGGCACGCGTGCCGCGCAGGCCTGGCCGTGGGGGGCGCGTGTGCAAGGGCGTCGGCGCGCCCGACGCGGGCCCCACTGCGGGCCGCGGGACCAGCGGCAAGCTGGAAGCGTGGCCTGGGGGCCGAGGCCCGGGCCGGGCGCGTGGGTAGCGGCAGGCGGCCGAGGCGGAGGGGGCGCCGTGCGGGTGCGGGGCCCGTGGCGGCCGCGGGGCGGCGCAGGCGGACCGGCCGGTGGCCGGCGGTCGCCCTAAGAGCCCCACTCAATGGGGTCGGCGGGCGCGCCGGGGGTGTAGGGGCGTGGTGCGGTGCAGGGGCGCAGCCGTGCGGGGCGGCGCAGGGGCGCAGCAGTGTGGGGCCGCGCAGGGGCGCGGCGCGGGGCTGCGCAGGGGTGCAGCGTGGGGCTGCGTAGGGGCGGTGGGGGCACGGCGTGCACGTTGGGGGGGGGGGGGGGGCTGTGGGCTGGTTGGTGGGTGCGCGCGCGAGGGGGACGGGGTTGCGGTGAGCTCAGCTGCAGAGCGTCACCGTGCGGCCGACCGGGCGGAGGAGCGGCTGGGGCTGGCCGAAGTCGGCCGGGGAGCCCGGGGCGCTCGAGGTGTCGGGGGGGCCGCGGTCAGCGGTGGAGCCCGCACCCCGCTCGGCGGGGACGAATCCCGCCGAGCATCATCCACGGGGGCGAATCCTGGTGGAGGCGGGGGGGAGTGCCGCACCGTCCCCTCGCGGCCGAACCGGACCGGGGCGGGCCCCGCCGGAGGGATACCGGGGGGCGGGCGGGGCTGGGCACCGGGGCTCCGGGGCCCGGGTCCCTGGTGGTTGTGGGCCGGCGCGGGGGAGACCGGGCGGGCCTCTGGGCTGCGGCTGGTGAGGGGGGGCGTGGAAGGGCCGGGCGGGCTCGGGGGCGAACCCCGAGAGGCCCCCGGGGGCTGGGCGAGGGCTCCTGAGGGCGGCCGTTCCTTGAGGGGGGGGGGGGCTTGCTCCCTGCCCGGGCTGCGCAGGGGCGCCGCGTGGTGGGGTGCAGGGGCGCAGCCGTGTGGGGCGGCGCAGGGGCGCAGCAGTGTGGGGCCGTGCAGGGGTGCAGCGTGCGGCCGCGCAGGGGTGCAGCGTGGGGCCGCGGACGATCGCGGCGTGGGGCCGCGTATGGGCGCGGCATGGGGCCGCGTAGGGGTGCGGCGCGGGGCTGCGCCGGGGCGCAGCGTGGGGCTGCGCAGGGGCGCGCATGGGCGCGGCATGGGGCCGGGCAGGGGCGGAGTAGCGTGGGGCTGCGCAGGGGCGCAGCGTGGGGCTGCTCAGGGGCGCAGCAGCGCGGGGCTGAACAGGGGCGCAGCGTGGGGCTGCGCAGGGGCGCATCGCGGGGCTGAGCAGGGGAGTAACGTGGGGCTGCGCAGGGGCGCGGTACTGTGGGGCTGGGCAGGGGCGCGGCGTGGGGCTGGGTAGGGGCGCATCGTGGGGCTGTACAGGGGCGCGGCGTGGGGCCGCGCAGGAGTGCAGCGTCGGGCCGCGCATGGGCGCGGCATGGGGCCGCGCAGGGGCGCGGCGTGGGGCTGCGCAGGGGCGCAGCAGCGCTTGGCCGCGCCGGGGCGCAGCAGCGCTGGGCTGTGCAGGGGCGCAGCGTTGGGCTGCGCGGGGGCGCGGCGCGGGGCTGCGCAGGGGCGCAGCAGCGTGGGGCTGCGCAGGGGCGCAGCGTGGGGCTGAGTAGGGGCGCAGCGTGGGGCTGCGCGGGGGCGCAGCGTGGGGCCGCGCAGGGGCGCAGCAGTGTGGGGCGGCGCAGGGGCGCAACAGTGTGGCGCTGCGCAGGGGCGCAGCGCGGGGCCGCGCATGGGCGCGGCCTGGGGCCGTGGAGGGGTGCAGCAGCGTGGGGCTGCGCAGAGGCGCAGCGTGGGGCTGCGTAGGCCTACGCAGGGGCGCAGCGTGGGGCCGCGTACGGGCGTGGCATGGGGCCGTGAAGGGGCGCGGCGCGGGGCCGCGCAGGGGCGCAGCAGCGTGGGGCTGCGCAAGGGCGTAGCAGCGCGGGGCTGCGCCGGGGCGTAGCGTTGGGCCGCGAATGGGGCGCAGCGGGGGGCTGCGTAGGGGCGCAGCACCGTTGGGCTGCGCAGGGGCGCAGCCCGGGGCTGCGCGGGGGCGCGGCGCGGGGCTGCGCAGGGGCGCAGCAGCGTGGGGCTGCGCAGGGGCGTAGCAGCGCGGGGCTGCGCCGGGGCGTAGCGTTGGGCCGCGAATGGGGCGCAGCGGGGGGCTGCGTAGGGGCGCAGCACCGTTGGGCTACGCAGGGGCGCAGCGTGGGGCTGCGCGGGGGCGCGGCGTGGGGCTGCGCGGGGGCGCAGCGTGGGGCCGCACAGGGGCGCAGCGTGGGGCTGTGCAGGGGCGCAGCGCGGGGCTGCGCAGGGGAGCAGCACAGTGGGGCCGCGCAGGGGAGCAGCAGCACGGGGCTGCGCAGGGGCGCAGCAGCGCGGGGCTGCGCAGGGGCGTAGCAGCGCTGGGCTGCGCCAGGGTGCAGCGAGGGGCTACGAATTGGGCGCAGCGGGGGGCTGCGTAGGGGCGCAGCAGCTTTGGGCTGCGCAGGGGCGCAGCGTGGGGCTGCGCGGGGGCGCGGCAAGGGGCCGTGCAGGGGCTCGGCGCGGGGCCGCGCAGGGGCGCAGCAGCGTGGGGCCGCGCAGGAGTGCGGCGTGGGGCCGCGTATGGGCGTGGCATGGGGCCGTGAAGGGGCGCGGCGCGGGGCCGGGCAGGGGCGCAGCAGCGTGGGGCTATGCAGGGGCGTAGCAGCGCAGGGCTGCGCCAGGGTGCAGCGACGGGCTGCGAATGGGGCGCAGCGTTGGGCTGCGCGGGGGCGCAGCGTGGGGCTGCGCGGGGGCACGGCAAGGGGCCGTGCAGGGGTGCGGCGCGGGGCCGCGCAGGGGCGCAGCAGCGTGGGGCTGCGCAGGGGCGCAGCGTGGGGCTGCGCAGGGGCGCAGCAGCGTGGGGCTGCCCCGGGGCGTGGTATGGGGCCGTGAAGGGGCGCAGTCGTGGGGCTACGTAGGGGCGCAGCGTGGTGCGGCGCAGGGGCGCAGCAGTGCGGGGCTGCGCAGGGGCGCAGTGCGGGGCTGCGCAGGAGTGCAGTGTGGGGCTGCGCAGATGCGAAGCGCGGGGTTGCGCAGGGGCGCAGCAGCGTGGGGCCGCGCAGGGGAGCAGCCGCGTGGGGCTGTGCAGGGGCGCAGCGCGGGGCTGGGCAGGGGCGCAGCGTGGGGCCGCGCAGGAGTGCAGCGTGGGGCCGCGTATGGGCTTGGCATGGGGCCGTGCAGGGGCGCGGCGTGGGGCCGCGCAGGGGCGCAGCAGCGTGGGGCTGCGCAGGGGCATAGCAGCGTGGGGCCGCGCCGGGGCGCGGCATGGGACCGTGCAGGGGCGCCGCAGCGTGGGGCCGCGTAGGGGCGCAGCGTGGGGCTGCGTAGGGGCGCAACGGTTCGGGGCGGCGCAGGGGCGTAGCAGTGCGGGGCTGCAGGGGCGCAGCGCGGGGTTGCGCAGGGGCGCAACGTGGGGCCGCGCAGGGGCGCAGCGCGGGGCTGCGCAGGGGCGCAACGTGTGGCCGCGCAGGGGTGCATCATCGTGGGGCTGCGCAGGGGTGCAGCAGCGTGGGGCTGCGCAGGGGCGCAGCAGCGTGGGGCTGCGCAGAGCAGCTGTGTGGGGCGGCGCAGTGGTCGGGGGGGCTGTGTAGGGGCGCAGCGGCACGGGGGTGCGCTGGGACGCAGCGTGTGGCTGTACAGGGGTGCAGTGCGGGGCTGCGCAGGGGCGCAGCGTGGGGCTGCGCAGGGGCGCAGCGCGGGGCTGAGCAGGGGCGTAACGTGGGGCTGCGCAGGGGCGCAGCGCGGGGCTGAGCAGGGGCGCAGCGTGGGGCCGCGCAGGGGCGCAGCAGCGTGGGGCTGCGCAGGGGCGCAGCGCGGAGCAGCCCCGGGGGGCAGCGTGGGGCCGTGGAGGGGCGCAGCGTGGGGCTGCGCAGGGGTGCAGCAGCGTGGGGCTGCGCAGGGGCGCAGCGAGCGGCGGCGCAGTGGTGGGAGGCTGTGCAGGGGCGCATCATGGGGCCGCGTATGGGCGCGGCGCGGAGCCGCGCAGGGGTGCAGCAGCGTGGGGCTGCGCAGAGCAGCTGTGTGGGGCGGCGCCGCGGTGGGGGGGCTGTGTAGGGGCGCAGCGGCATGGGGGTGCGCTGGGGCCCAGCGTGTGGCTGTACAGGGTCGCAGTGCGGCGCTGCGCGGGGGCGCGGCAGTGTGGGCTGCGCGGGGGCGCAGCAGCGTGGGGCCGCGCATGGGCGCAGCAGCGAGGGCTGTGCAGGGGCGCAGCAGCGCGGGGCCGCGCGGGGGCGCTGCAGCGTGGGGCTGCACAGGGGTGCAGCAACGTGGGGATGCAAAGGGGCGCATCGTGGGGCCGCGCATGGGCGCGGCAGCATGGGGCTGTGCAGGGGCGTAGCAGCGCGGGGCCACGCAGGGGCGCAGCAGTGTGGGGCTGCGCAGGGGCGCAGCGGCGCGGGGCTGTCGTGTAGGGTAGAGGAAGGGGTGGCGTGAGGGCGGCGGGGGGTGTGGGGCCCTGCTCGACAGACAACGGTCCAGAGTCGGGCCCCTGGTGGGCGGCCGGGGGCGGCGTGGGGTGCGTGGGGGGCGTGCTGTGGGGTGGTGTGGGGGTGTGGCCTGCTACCTAGCCTTTCACTACGAGGATGTGGCGAGGAAGACGCAGGGGAACTGAGGCCGGAAAGCCTGGGGATGGGGGCTGGGGCGCTGGCGGCGGGTTATCCCCGGCTGGGATGGCCGGGGTGCCCTGGGGTCCCGTGGGGGCGGAGGCTCCCCACGTCGGCCGGGTGCGAAACCACGACCTGTGTTTCCGTCACCGAAGTTCTTAGGGTTCTACCCCAGGAACTTACCCGCCGCGGGGACTGTGGGCCGGGACGGCCAAGGGGGATGACAATGAAGAGGAAATGGGGGGCCAGGATGAGCCTGGCGGTCGGCACCTTCCCTCGGCCTGGGGGAGGCCGTTGCCCGGGGCTATTCCCTTCCTCCCGTGGCCGTGGTGCTGTGGTGGGTGGTGGTGTGGCTACCTCCCAACGGGTGTCTGTGCCCGGTGCCGTGGGTACAGACCCCCGTTGGGGGCGGGTACGAAGCGCCCGGTCACCTCGCCCCCCCTGCACAACAGCCCGCCAGGCGCCGGTTGGCCTTTAGCGCCAGCTGCCGTGGGGGGGGGCGCTCGGGGCAGTGCGGGGCCCCTCCGCTCTCCTGGCGGCCCGCACTGCCCGTATAATGCAACAAGGGGCGGCGCGGGCTCGTACCGCACGCGCGGGCCGCGCCGCCCCAGCCGGGGTGGAGGACAGGGGGGGGACAGGGGGGGGGTCAGGGGGTCGCGGCAGGTGGATGGAGGGTGGCGGGGGCTCGTACCGCGCACCGGCGGGCCCCACCACCCTCCAGTCGGGAGGCGCAGCTGCAGGGATTCTGGTGGCCCCACCCAGGGGCCTTTGGCCCCCCCGTGCGGTTTCGGTGTGGGGGAGGGGAGGCAAAGGCCACTCGCGGCCATGACACATGGTGCATAGGGAGGGAGGTATGACACGGCTGGGGGAAGGGGTGCAAGGCCTGGACGCCCACCGCGTGCGGGGGGTCCTCTTGTTCGCAAGGCGGCCGTCCATCGGCGGCTGCGGCAGCCCACCTCGGGGGCTTCGCTACCTGAGAGAGGAGGGGCGGGAGAGTGGGGGGGCGGTGGGGGCACGGCGTGCACGTTGGGGGGGGGGGGGGGGGCTGTGGGCTGGTGGGTGGGTGCGCGCGCGAGGGGGACGGGGGTGCGGTGAGCTCAGCCGCAGAGCGTCACCGTGCGGCCGACCGGGCGGAGGAGCGGCCGGGGCTGGCCAAAGTCGGCCGGGGAGCCCGGGGCGCTCGAGGTGTCGGCGGGGCCGCGGTCAGCGGTGGGGCCCGCACCCCGCTCGGCGGGGACGAATCCCGCCGAGCATCATCCACGGGGGCGAATCCTGGTGGAGGCGGGGGGGAGCGCCACGCCGTCCCCTCGCGGCCGAACCGGACCGGGACGGGCCCCGCCGGAGGGATACCGGGGGGGCGGGCGGGGCTGGGCTCCGGGGCTCCGGGGCCCGGGTCCCTGGTGGTTGTGGGCCGGCGCGGGGGAGACCGGGCGGGCCTCTGGGCTGCGGCTGGTGAGGGGGGGCGTGGAAGGGCCGGGCGGGCTCGGGGGCGAACCCCGAGAGGCCCCCGGGGGCTGGGCGAGGGCTCCCGAGGGCGGCCGTTCCTTGAGGGGGGGGGGGGGGTTGCTCCCTGCCCGGGGGACGACGGGGGCCCCTCTTGAGCGAGGGGGGGGGGGGCGTGTTTCGCCCGGTGTAGGGCCATGTCGATTCATGGCCGCGCGGCATGGGACTATATCCCCAACCCTCCGCGCCGGAGTCCCTTTTTGGGGGGGCTGAGGGGGGGGGGGGCCGTGGGGGGGGGGGGGGGCTGGCGGTCGTTGTGTGCACCCACCCATGCGGGGGGGGGGGGTCGCCGGTGGGAGCTCCGTCCGGCTTGGCCGAAAATACCCGGTGGCGTCCCCTGGGCTCGTGGGCCCCTTCGAGGAAGAACCTCGGATTCGCCGGGGGGGGACTCCGCTAAATGGTATGGTATGGTATGGTATGGTATGGTATGGTATGGTATGGTATGGTATGGTATGGTATGGTATGGTATGGTATGGTATGGTATGGTATGGTATGGTATGGTATGGTATGGTATGGTTGACGGTATGATGCGGTCTTCGATGGGGCATTCCTCAAAAGTCGCCAGCGTGCGACGAAAACTTTTGGTAAAAATTTGGGGGTAGTGGGGTTTGAACCCAGGACTCCCTCCCTAGAGCACACATGCTTGCCCACTAGGGTACAGTCGAACGCTCTAATGCGGACGGCCATCGCTGCATAAACAGCAATTCAGTAAACTTCCTGACCAGTGGCCGGGGCGGAGCAATACTCCCAATGGAGGTACGTTACGGTACAGTACGGTGTGGTGCACTGCAGTGTGGTGCAGTGTGGTGCGGTGTGGTGTGGTGTGGGATACAGTGGGCTGGGGTGGGATGCAGTGAGGTGGTGTGTTGTGAGGTGGTGTAATTCGGTGCGGTTTGGTGTGGTGTGGTGTGGGGTGGGGTGGGGTGGGGTGGGGTGGGGTGGGGTGGGGTCGTGCGGTGTGGGGTGCCGAAGACGCTGTTACCAAATGGCAATGGCCGGGATGCCTTGCATATGGGTCATGCAAAACGGGAGGGCTGTGTGTCTGAGTGCATGCTGTGTGTAGTGTGTTGCGCACCTGTGGTGGGGCAGGTTCCCTCGTACCCCCCCCCCCCCCCTCGCTTGTCCAAGCACTGCCTTGTCCAAGCACATGAGCCCGTCTGACCGCCGTTTTTCTGGATTTTTCTGACCACAGGTTTTATGGTCAGAAATGTGACGGTACGGGGTTTTGCTTCGATTGTAGAGGGAAAGGGGAGCTGGATCATGCTTCTGGTAGTTCCTCCTGCTCACAGCAACATTCCGCAAGCAACTGCAACCCAATGCTGTCTGTTTTGGGGTGATTTTCAGCCATGGCTGATGTTGCCACTCCTGGCATGGCTGTTGCGTACGTCTGGTCCACCGGTGAACATGTGCCCGCCAAAATCATTGGTCCTTCTACTCATGGGGATGGTTTCTTTCACGTGAAATAATGTGGAATGGGTGTGGGCTTGAGCATCCCACATGATCAAGAGTCCAGAATTCTGCCAGCCTAAACCCATTCCAAAACCTGAAGCGAAGCCTGCTCCAAAGCCTGCCCCAAAGGGCAAGCATGTGCAATTGTTCAAGATGAGGCGAGGTTGGAAAGGGCTTCCATTCCACAGCTCCTGATGCCCCTGATGGGCAGTGAGGACCTCCAGACATGCTGAAATTTGCCTACACATCTTGTAGTGCCCTGTTGCAACAATTGTGGTTAGGGTGAGGTACAGGCAGGTTTTCGGCGACATGCGTTCTTTTGGTACCGCGCGTCGCGCGCAAGCAGGGGCTTGTTTAAGCACATGAGCCCGTCTGACCGTCGTTTTTCTGACTTTTGGCGTGCTTGGACAAGAGGGGGGGGGGGGGCAGCACACCACACGAAGGGCTTTGGCCTTTTTGCTCGCCGCGTTCACCCAGCACAACACCAGCACAGAGAGGGGCACTGGGCATCCGCCAAGGGGTACAGCACTGCGTGACATTGCAACCACAGAAGGAGTTTAGACCTCCAGAGCACGTACTGCAGAACTAAGGGCTGAAATTATCTATGGCGGGGACATTCAGTCAATCAGTACCAACCATTGATCCCCCACTTTATGCCCATGGTGTGTGTATTGAGTCTCTGTTCCTGTGGCGCGTGTGGGTGTGGTGGGTGGTGGGTGGCGTAGGCTGTTGGGCGGGGATGGGTGGTTCCTCCTCCATGTGCTTGGTGTAGGGTGGTGTGGCTCCACCCAACCTGAACCTAATGGTCCATGATAGACCATGAGAATATGATCGGATGCCCATTTGCTTCTTGTTTTCTTGGTGCACGTGTTGCTGTGTGGGGCTTTTTTGTGAGGCTGTGTTTGGGGGGTGGTGAAAGCTGTGTACCTGCCCAAAAAGGCGCGCACCTTGCGCGCTGTGCACCCGTCACCTTGCAGTGCACACACAGTGCAACAACATTCGATGTGATCCTTGTTCCCAACACTTGCTCCTTTTTGCATGACAGGCATAAGAGGTATGGTAGATGTGTTTTGTGCCCTCGCTCTGCTTCAGAAGTTTGAAGTCGGAGTATAGACTTACGGTATGAGGTCGCAGCGCACAAGTGTGGTTCAGTATTTAGTAAGTTTGTTCCCCAAACCCAATCCACAAGAGTCACAGCAGCAAGTCTTGTATCGACTGGGTAAAGGGAAACACACTAAGGTCAAGAAATCTATCATGGCAGCACACCCCAACGAGAAGGAGTGCCACAGGATCCTACTAGATCCTACTTAGTAAAGATTCGTACTATACAAAACTGAAAGCACTTAAATCTCTTGATTCCACCCAAGACTCCAAAGGGCACCAAAAAAGTGATGGAGAAGCCGTCCACTGCAGGTACCAGACTGCTAGGACGATGATGACATCATAGGATATGTAGGATCCTGGATATGGAGGCCGGAGGCCTGTGCTGTAATATTTGAAATGCCAACTGTGTTGCCCCGCCCCCCCCCCGTCCCCCCAAGGACCCCCCTCCCCACCCCCACAACACCCTCTTCAAGCTCCGGGAAAATCAGGAAATGGGGTGATGAATTTTTTTCAATTTTTTCACGTACTGTGCACACTTCATCCGTTCTTGGTCAACACAAATTTCTGTGGGGGGCCCTAGGGTTGTTGCTTCATTTTCCCATTCCTCTTAGGCACCCATGGAAAAGTTTTTGAAGCTTAATGTCAAATTGCCTCCGCTTGTTGATACTGGTGCACTAACATTAGCCATCTAGTTCTTCAGGTACAATGACCACCTTTGTGGAACGAAGAAATTGCAATCCCACAATCTGTCGCAGAAGGCTGCACCAAGTCTCCTTGCAAGCCAGCCTCAATACCAGAGCCGTGCAGTGATTGATGAAGCAACACGGTGGGCGGGCTCTTGGGATTGCATTCTTCCCTTTGTCTTGAAGCACACTTGTGCTGACATTGTGAAGCCAACACCCCCACAATTTTAACCTCTTGACTGAGCCCTGTTGGCCGGCTTTTGTCAAAGGTCGCTGACAAGAGAAGGGCTCTTTACTTAGGAGGCCCATAGTGCACCCTATCGTTTTAGCGAAAAAAGGGGTGATGGGTGGTGTTTTGCGTATGGTAAAATGGGGGTTCAAATTTGCATTTTTTCATCATGCTGGGCTCTGCAGAGCCCAGACCAGCTGTGTAAGTCATTTTTGGCCCCAATATTACACATCTTAGATCTCTGGGCTCTGCAGAGCCTAGGTTACAAGTTATACCCTCTGTACCTACCCCCGGTACAACACTCGGCTCCTGTATACAGTGGTCAAGTGGCCACGCTACATGGCGCTAGGTTAAGTGGTATACTCTCGTCGACACTGTAACATATTCAACCTAAACATTGTCCCCGGATAGGTCAGCAGTAACAGTATTCAAGGATACAACTCCTACATACATTACCAGTGGGCAATGATCCAAGACGGTCACCACACCAGGCATCACATAATCTAGATGGAACTGCCTAAACAAGGCCTATATTAGGATTTTTCAACAACCTGGGCTCTGCAGAGCCCAGAGTTCATAAACTTGGTGCTTGAGGGGTGCTTATTAGGGTTTCCCTGTTGGCTGGGCTCTGCAGAGCCCAGACCTTCACAACTTCCCATTTTGCCCCCTTTTGTGTGACATAATAGCGCTATGACACTTTGAAACTTATTCAACATGTGGTCGGGTAGTATTTTTTTCTATGCCTTTCTGCCGCGTTGCTCTTGTATCGTGTTTTACAATGGCTGAATGGTGCACCCGTGGCATTGTGTAAGTATGACAGTCGCCATTGAGGAGTACGCTGCGACAAGCCTTGGACTGTTTGCACGCAGTGTAGTCCAGCAGGGTCCAGTGGGGTAGTGTTTCTATTGTTGTGGTGCGTCCGATACTATGGGAGTTTCAGGACACATTGTTTGCAACATACCCTAATCTATTGCAGTTGGTTTTTATGCATACTGTGCAGTGCTCGTACTTTTACTATCCGGTCATACGTCCCATATATTAAGTACATGTAACATGCTATCTTCCTTTTACAACAGCCATGGCTGATTTCCCACATGCTAGATGTACGGAGGTGGATGTACCGGGTTCCGGCCAGGATACTGAAGGAGATGAGGCTGTAGGACCTGTACCCTTACCGGTCCCATCAACCAGTGAAACAGCAGCGCGTGCTGCAGCTACGCTCGCCTTGCAAGAGGCGATTGTGTTTACGGGGTCAGCACCCCCATCCCCACCGCGGCCACGAAAGCTTGTCCCCAAGGACCAGCCAACCCCACCAAAGGCCTCCCTCAATGACCCATTGACTCCAAAGACAATGGAGTTGCTGAGGGACAACAGTGGTGACCAGGCACGATGGTTCGTGCAGTACATTTGGGGGCTTCGTGCACGATTCCGTTTTGCATTGCGGAACCCAATGCGCAACCCCCTCGTCACATGGCAACAAGGGGATCGGATATGCCGATCCCATTTTCTGTCACGCAGCGAGGAGCGGGCTGCATTGATCCTGGATACATTGAATCCATAATCACGTCCCCCTGTTGAGTTGTCTCCCCATCCCCATATCCCACCTCCTCGGCCACTTCCTCCCCCGGATGCCGACCAACCCACACTTACACAGATTGATCGGCACAACTCCGATCACCAGCAAGTAAGGTCCCTTCCATTACCTGTGGAAGCAGACCGCACCGGTGGGCAGTCAAAATACAGCCTGTTGCCACCAGTGACTGTACCACATCGAAGCACCCCCCCCCCCCGCCCTGAGTCCAGTTCAATCACCTCCAGTGGTAGGCGGTCAGTTAGCGCCCCGCTGCCCCTGTCTGATAATGCACTACCCGTAAGGAGTTCCCTCTTGCATCCCCCCCCGCGCACTTCTCTGTTGCCCACTGCCGCTTTTGCGGACAGCCGACATACCCCTAGGTACTCACTTTTGCCACATGTGCATGTAGGATTGTCGCCGGATGTGGCTCCATCTGTGTCCCCACAACCATCTACTATCCCGGTAAAGAAGGATGGTCGGTATCGCTCACGGTGGTCAGTACTACCTGATATGCCCCCGGCCAAATACCGGAAAACTCTGTGATCCATTAAGTGTTTGGTCTACTTCCCAAATGGGTGATATGCACCCCATAACTATCATTTCTTGGGACCCTAGGCTCTGCAGAGCCCAGCTCGCGCCAAATGCTACTTTTACCCCTTCTCAATTACTTGCTCGTGGCATGTCCCTCCCTGTGTTTCCTCTGTCTATTACACGGCCCGCCATTACTGATTTTGGGACGCTGGGCTCTGCAGGGCCCAGCACTCATAAACTTGGTACTTGAGGGGTGCTTATTGGGGTTTCCCTGTTGGCTGGGCTCTGCAGAGCCCAGACCTTCACAACTTCCCATTTTGCCCCCTTTTGTGTGCCAGTCTACGCCTCTAGTTACCTGTTCTGGTTACCACCTTTTCCTGTTGTGCCACCCAGACTGTCTTATAACTATGGCACCGGTTTCTATGTCGTTGCATGTCAGCTACATGCGGTCTCTTTGTACAACAGAATGGCGCACTGGTCGCCAAATGATATTGTCGGTTGTGCGCCATGGTGTGGCAAAGGAATTCATGAAATTCTGTGCGGGTCTACGTGTCAACAAGTGAACCCGCATTACGCTCGACCGCATTCGCAAGGTGTTGGCACGAAAACAATGGCCGCGTTGGCTAACTAATTTTTCCAAGGAGGCCTATTTTGTATGGTCGGGGATGCGTCGCATGGCTTTGCCACAAGTGGCCGTCCCCAGTGGAGAGCACCATTGCTGTAATGCGGGCCGACAACCGCAAGCTGGTGCACGCAGGTCTCACCAAGCCATCCCGGTTGTCTATTGCAGACCATGGAGCTTTGCAGTTCCGGAAACTGTGGCGTAGCATTGTTCGCCGTGATATTGTGGTGGGGGTGGACAACTGGTGGCATGCCCAGTTTCGGGCCAATCCGGTGAAACCCAATGTCTGTCTAGATGTGACCGCCATAGCGGTGTTGCACACAACCCCCCTTCCTCATTTTCTTGGCCACCCGAGTCTGCGTGACCTAGTGGACCGGGTGGACACAGTGGCCATGGCAGTTGTTCAACAGCACAGGGAAATGTTGAAGGTGTGCACTGATATGTGCAATACACCCATTTCTCGGAGAACCATCTGTGCCCCCCTCGATATTGCCCGGGAGGCTGGTAGACAGCAACTCTTTTGGAAGCCATTTGGCATATATGAGTCCCGTACGGGTCAGAACCAAGAGCTCTTGGATCTCCTCGATATGCTACGCACTACCCAACGGCATTGTCAGAACCCGATGGCATTGCTTGTTGATTGCAACATCCACTACCGGGTGCTCAAATTTTTGTACTCTAGAGCAACCATTGGCTGGAATTTTCCGGATTGGTTGCGGGGTATCTCGTTGATTTACGGCGTGTGGCACCCCTACAAACATGTTTGCAATATCATTTGGCGTAAATTCTTTCCTCTGTTTTCGTACATCACCGCTCCCGTGTTTGGGGCCGGTGCGCACAGATATAACCACCCCAAACTCATTGTAATCGAGAAAACCATTGCTGCCCTCCTTCTCGCGGCCCCAGACATACAGGCACAACTTCGGCAGAAAATTACCCTGTTTGAGGGACGCGCCAACCAAGCAGCCCTAAACACACAGGATGGGTTGCGCATCCTTCAGGGCCTTGAATCCCTCCTGAATTATTACCTCCCAGCCATCTTTGTAGTGGGACGCTTAGTGCGCAATTGCACTTGGGCTGGGCGCGCCGACGGGACTGGTATAGTGGCCACGTGTGTACTTCAGTGCTGTGTGGGTCTGCTTGTTGACCTAGCCGGTCCAGCTGCATCAAAAATGGACTACGTCCGTACCATATGCTGTGCACTTCTGTACAATACACAATGGCACAACGACACGCCTGGTGCTGCCCATGTGGAGGAATGTTGTGAGGCCCTGCTTGCAAAATTGCGGGCACGGTGCAAGCAACACCCCGACAAGCACACGGCGGATGAGGCTGGTGACCTATTCCGCACCCTGCCCCCCCGTCAGGAGGCACGTGCAACGGAGTCCCTCTCCGAAAGTGTGTGTGTTGAGGTGCGCGACAGGGTATGGGCACTCATGCGTGGTGCAGGACGGGAGGAGCATCCAACTGTGCGATGGTCCTCGGGTCCAGTTAGTGTAGTTGAGGCAGAAAGAGACACAACGTACGTGTTCCCCGAAAAGGGAACCCGGGGTACCCTAACAGTTGTGTTCATGAAATCTATTCTAAAGCGCTTTCTGCGCACCCTGGTAGGTGGACAAGGGCTCCGCGATGATGCCATGGATTACATACGTCAACATATCCCACTTAGGCCACCTGTGAACCGCCGCGAGGCCCGGGCAGCTGTAGAAACAGTTGGGTTCATACCAATTGCAATGGAGCACATTGTTCCCCAAGTGCCAAATGCAATGTTCATTGATCATGTGCGTGCCCCCCCTGAGGATGGCGTACCTGTGATCCGGGCCAGGGATGCTGCAGATGTTGATGCCCTGTCTGATGGCCCTGTACCTGTTGTGCTCAGTGAGGAGTTGCGTGAATTTGACCTGATAGATTCGGACTAATCACGGGGGGGTGGCAATGCAGACCCCCCCCCCCCCAAGACAGGGGGCCCTAAGGCTTAGTAGCTGGGGCCTCACCCTACCCATACTGCAGCTTCCCCCGAAGCTGGGGGGAGCACTCCTCCCGAAACCCAGCCTCTTCTTGCTGTGGCAACACGCCACACACTTCGTGATGTCCCGGCACGATACTAGTAAGCTCTCCCCCATTTCTGCGCAGCATTTCAATGGTTGGGCCAAACGCTTCGGAGTACAGGCGGAGCTGGGTGACCTGGTGTGAGGTTTGGGACGGGTTTGTGTGCGTATGTGGTCGGGTGGCCCCCACATCCTCACACACACCAACACACAGACGCATGCCCGCACGTAGACACAAACAGGAAGTCATGCATCCACCCACATGCAAACCCAACCATACACCCATACACAAACCCACACAAATCCACACACCCCACACAAAGGCACACCCACACACATGTGCACATGTTGCATGTAGCCAAGGTGCCTGCAGGGGTGCATTGGGGGGGGGGGTACCCCGGGTGTTAGGACAAATGTCCCATGGCTATAGCTGGGTCCCATCCCCTGGAACACCTACCCCTTTTTGGGCACCTCGGCAAAAGCCTTCTCCCTGCTTCGGAAACTGGCCCCCATCCTCCCCCCCAACACAGACGAGGCACCACGGCTGAGCTGCTGGCACTCGGTACTCTTCAGGGACACAAATAACAACACATATTTTTCACCGAAACTCATCAGGGCAAGGATCACACGCATCGGACAGTGTACACCGGACCTGCAGGAAAGACTCCCACCCACATGGGCCCCGAGGTACAAGGCCCAGCTGGGACAGGCCTGGCCCCAGCCACAAATGACACCACCACAGGAAACATCGGCCATTTTCTTGGGGGGTTGGAACACAAAGGCCATGCTCAGGTACTTGATGCGGCAGGACCCCCCGGACCCCCGTCAAACGCCCGAAACCTGGCAGGCCTGGACCAAGCTGTCGGTACCGCCCAAACACCACTCATTCATACAGACAGCACTGTGGAAAAAACTCCCAGTGGGGACCAGACTCGCCAACTGGCTCCCTCAGCACACACACTGCCTGGTGGATGGCAAACCAGAAGACATGCGACATGCGCTTCTGGAGTGCCGGTTCCTCCCCCCCGCGTATCACATTGCGGAACAATGCATGGGGCCAGCAATATTCGAGGATACCACAGAAACAGACCCAGAGGTCCTCCTGTGGGACATGCCAGTTCTATCCCTCCAGAGCCCGCTAGGGTTGATCATGTGGACCGCGGTCATGGCATACTGGAACCTGCGCAATGCGGTCAAATTCCGAGACACCCCCCCAACATGGGACATATTCCTCACACAGTGGTTATGCATTCTTGCGCGATGGCACAGGCACCCAGCTCCAACCCTCCCCACCCCCGAAGTGCGGGACATGCACCGAGCAATCGCATCCCTCAAGGAAACAGGAAATTTGCAACACCCCAGGCTCAGCCAACCCCACCCATCCCCCCCCAGGCTCCGCAACCCACGGCCCAGGAAACGCAAAAAAGACATGTATGGACCAGCGATGGCGGAGGCACACCAGAAAGTCATTGATGAGTATGTAGCGGAGGGATGGGAAGCCATCTACCCCGACGGCTCGTCGGAGGTCCATCCGGAGGCGGGAATGGTGGGAGGGTTTGGGGTATATTTCGGGGATCACCGGGACACGGCACAGTGCATCCCCATCAATCAGAAACAAACAAATAACAGGGGAGAGCTCCTCGCGGCCATACATGCCATTCGCCACAGGACACAGCACAAGCGCACACTGATCTGCTCTGATTCAAAACTAGTGGTCATGCGGGCCACAGGCAAAGCCAGCAAATGGCGGCGCCATGACTGGCAAGGCTCGCGGGGGCCGGTGGGCCACGTGGACGTGTGGGAGCAACTCCTTAGGGAAATTGACCAGGCTGGGGCAACGGTACGCTGGCTGCATGTCCCCTCACACGTTGGCATAGTAGGAAACACACATGCGGACACACTGGCTGACATGGGCCGCCGCAAATCCCCCCTCCTCCGAGGGTATGTCACCTCAGCCCGGCGCCCACAGCAGGAAGGGCAGGCACAGGAACAGGAAGAAGAGTCCGACCTGGATGAACCACCCATGTTTTCTCCGGAGGAGCGGGCGACCAGCCCGCCTCCTCGTGGCACACCCCCCCCCCCCGACCCTCCGCAGACAGGGTGTAACCCCACTGCTGGAAGTCGAGGACTGCACCCCAGCCTCCAAGAGACCACGCCACTCACCAGGCTGCACTGACCCGGCCTCTGGATGGAGGTCGCGGGCGGTCTCCGGCTCACCACGGCAAACACCAATGCGTGACGTCAGGCAGGAACTCTTCCCCTCGTCAGCCCCCCCCCCCCCTCCCCAGGCAGCTGTGATGAGACCTGGCTGGCACCCAGATCACCAGCAACGGCCTCCACGATCACGTGCAGCACGGAGGGCTCACGGTGTGGCACACCGGACCCAGCCGCCCTTTGTTTGGCACGCCCAACACCCCCTAATGCACAGCGCCACCACCCCGGTGATGAGTGAACATGCCCTGTTTTTTTTTTGAGTGGCTGTTTTCTGATATCTTCGATATAGCACAACGGTATCATCAGTGGCCCTGACGCCGGTTCGATGCCCGGAGCGTGGCTTGTGGCGGCTCGCAACGGGTAGTTCTGGTGTTGTGGTAATAAATACATGGGTTCCATCTAGGAGGATTAATTACTGTAGGGAGGAGCATACCTGAAAGTGCACGGGGGCCCAGCCCCGCAGTGCGTTGCGTCACCGCGGCTCGTGGAGGCGACGGCGCAGGCCGCCCGATCACCGCGTTGATGTTGGTGTAGCGGGCCTCCTTGGCGGGGGGGGGAGAACCGAGTCCCCCCCAGAGACAGCCGGATATAGACACCTGGTGGTATGGGTGGGGTTCCCCACCACATCGTCAGCATAGCATACTGGAAGTGCACGGGGGCCTCGTCACGCGGGCGTAGGTTCGATGCCCACCGTGGAGGCGACGGAGGAGGCGGCCCGTTCATCGTTGGGCTGGCCATTTTTCCGCCAGGCCACCCTGTATGCACCAGCACACACACAGACTGCACATGCAGGCGCCCAGGCGCTGCCCACACCCCTCCCCTGTATGGCTGTATGTTGACCTCCGAAAAGCCAGTACCCACTGGGGTTTTTAAATCCTAAGGACCTAAATAGCCCAGGGCCGGTGGCAGCGGCCCACAAGGGTGACCTCTGACCGCCCCACCCCCCACGACCAGGTGACCCGGAAACACAGGTGTGTGGCCGAGAGGGGCCAGCGCAAGCGAGCATGCCAGTGCGACGGAGGGAGCCAAAGTGGGACACATCAAACACTACGCCCCAAACTCAGTCCGAAGGCGACAATGCCCTGAACCCTGTAGAAGCAGCCCGACTCTTACCCCATCCAGGGACGAGGGAAGGGACGAACTGCAAAGCACTGTCTGCGTGACACGGACAATCATGGAACTGAGAAGGCGAGGAAGGTCGTGAGGCAGGCGCGGCTGGAGCTAAGTGGCGGGTCCACACCTGACCAATTGAGGCCCAAGACAGGCCAATCTGCTGTGTACCACCCCGTTATTGCTGTACCCAAGAGTCTGGGCTCTGCAGAGCCCAGCTTTCTCCGCCACTGAGTTTTCAGGGGTTGTAATATTGGTTTTCGACACTTTGGGCTCTGCAGAGCCCAGCCTGTCCCCTTGCCTGATATGTACCGCAATGTGGTCATTTTCAGTCGCTTTCTTGTTGCTTTGATAGACCCAGACTGATCATCCAGGGGGGTGGCAATGCAACCCCCCCCCCCCCCCCCAAGACAGGCCAATTTGATGTTTACACCCCTGTACCCCAAGTGTCTGGGCTCTGCAGAGCCCAGCTTTGTGTGACACTGAGTTTTAAGGGGTCGTATTACTGGTTGTTGTTGCTCTGGGCTCTGCAGAGCCCAGCCTATCACCACTGCACGATATGTACTCCCATCCGGTCATTTGCTAATCCTTTCTTAGGGCTGGGCCAGTCCTGGACCATGCCATCTTCGTGCTTTGATCTGTGCACACATCTCCATTCTTTCGTATTGTAGTGTGCACCCGCTGCGTCAGCCTGTGTGACCCTCGAAGAGGTGTGCCTGGCACTGTTGTACTCACTGTTACGATTGTTGGAGTTAAATTGCCACAAGCAGGTTTGGCTGTGGTGTTGCAGGCCATTTGCACAGGCCCAATTTTCCAGCTGCTTCATACCTGTGTCAACGAGGGACGTTTTAGTGGGCCTGTTTGATGCTGTGACCATCAATGTGCCCTGGACATTGTACTTGAGATGCAGTGATTTGCTCTTTTGAAGACAGCTTTGGCTATTTCAACCCATGTGGGTGCCAATTTGAATGCTTTGATCCGACTAATTTGCTGTCCAAATCTGCCATTTGCCACCATTGATGCTTTGAACTGTATGATTGTTGTGCTGTTTTTGGTGACTTGATTTGTCCTGTAAAGTCTGTGTGTTTTTGGAACATGTGTGACATACCAAACGACGTTGCCATGGATGGCAACACCGTTGAGACACCAGCGATGGACACACTGGAAGCCGAGAAAGTGCATGCACTGCAGTCAGAGCCCTCCATAGAGGATGCTGTACAGGGCAGCACTGTTGCTGGGGCCAGCCAGGCCAGTCAATCTCCCTCGCAAGTGGGGAACAAGGGTCGTGTCGCAAGGAAGATGGGCAGCATCAAGGACTCCTCAACCGTACTAGCCATTCAAAACTACGTGGAGGTGCAGAGAGCGAAGGTGCCGCGCAAGGAACTGAAGATTGACAGGTGCATGGAGTATGGCCAATCCAGGCTCATTGATTGGGACCACGTGGCAGAGGTGAAGGAGGACCTACTGGCAAACCCCCCCGATGGCCGACTGCAGCTTCTGGTGTGGGACGACAAAGGTATGGGATTGTTGCGACGCAATTCGATCAACGTAATTGGCTACGTGGCCTGCCCTGTGTGGTGTGCCATGCTGTTGTATTCAGTTGGAGCCCTGTGGGTGATTGGAGGCCAACACGGCGTTGCGGCGTGTGATGAAATTTGCAAGGATGTGACAGCAAGGATGGGCGAGGTCGAGGACTGGATGACTAACTTTGACGTGCGCATCATCAAGTTTGATACATCCGTCGAGATCAGGCAAAGGCTGGCTGGACAACACAATAGGGCGCAGCACAGTGGACGTGAGAGCTGTGTACCCCAACTGTTGAACAATTTCCTACAACTGGCGGCTGAGGACACACAATGCAAGAAGACGGTTGTCACCTTGATGTGTGAGGCAATCGTGGAGGCGGGCTGACTGCGAAATCCGGCAACACGGAGACAATCGTCAAGCAAATGAGGCCAGCTGCCCATATGGCCTTGACCTGTGGTGCCACCCTCACGGACGCACTCGGCAAGATGGTGGAACGCAAGCACATGATTGCCCTTATACAATGCGATGCTTTGCTGGAATGCAACCCGACAATTTGTGGCGCGTATGCAACTACATGGCCTCGCCGAAGAGTACAGTACCGGGCTTCCAGAAGCTGGCAAAGGAGCTCCGCGCTGGGGAATTGTGGTGGTATCACTTTGGTCATCCCGACATGCCGATTGAGCGCATCCACCCTTCACGACGTATGCTGTTGCTTTGTAAGCCCCTGCCTTTTGTTGTGATTGGGCCGCTGCGACAGGGAGCTTGGATGAAGTGTAATGACCGATTTCAGTGTGACAGTTTGGGTCTGCTGGGCTCTGCAGAGCCCAGGGTCCGCAGGGATGCCAATTGACAAGATCTACAAAGACGTTGTGCCTGTTGGAATGTTCGAACTTCCGCAACTTCACTCCTGATGACTGGTGCAACCTAGCCTGATGATGTCCAAGGACCCCCCCCCCCCCCCCGGGACACCCCCTAATTCACCATTTTGGTCATGCTAGGCTCTGCAGAGCCCAGGTGGAGGACGTTGACCAATTTCAGACGCCATATTACCATCTTGAGAGTTCTGGGCTCTGCAGAGCCCAGGATCCCCTGGGATGCCAATTGACTGCATGTACAGAGACGCTGGATCTGTTGGATTGTTCGAACTTCCGCAAGTTCACTCCTGATGACCGGTGCACTCTTGCCTAATGATGTCCAACCCCCCCCCCCCCCCCGGGACACCCCCTGATTCACCATTTTGGTCATGCTAGGCTCTGCAGAGCCCAGGTGGAGGACGTTGACCAATTTCAGACGCCATATTACCATTTGGAGAGTTCTGGGCTCTGTAGAGCCCAGGATCCCCTGGGATGCCAATTGACTGCATGTACAGAGACGCTAGATCTGTTGGATTGTTCGAACTTCCGCAACTTCACTCCTGATTACCGGTGCACTCTTGCCTAATGATGTCCAAGGACCCCCCCCCCCCCCGGGACAAACTGACCGTACATGCAAGAGTCTACAAGAGATCAGGCACAGAAAAGTGCCCGGTGTGCTCACAAAAGGAGACGGTCAAACACGCGATGGTCGAATGCCCCATGTTCAAAGCAGCGGCGGCGGTTATACAGCATTACTATGGCCAGGTGACAACTGATAACGGGACATCCACAGTTCGAGATATGATGGAGTCCGACGACCAAGAATGGTTCCTGAAAACGAACCAAGGCTGGGCGATGTGGTCGGCAAGAAGTGCCCACTGGCGATATCGATGCGAAGTCAAGGCGGGAGCGTCACCGGTGTTCGCGTCATACCTTACAACGTGGCTAAGGGAGCTATGTGAGTGGGTGGGATTTTACACAGGGGAGCGCAGGGAACAATGGAAAGGCTTTCAAAAATCGCTGGAACAACTTCGAGACACTGGAGTGCAGCCACGACAAGGGGAAGTGCAAGTACATGGGGGACTGAATGCATGGTGGCAAACACACACGGAATGCTTCACCCAAGAAAAATCAGCCGACAATCATAGTTGGCAAAGGGCAACGGAGTCACGCCCGAAGCGCCCGAGGCAGGCAGGCCCGGGAGTGTTACAAGGAGTGCAAGAACTGATTGCAGAACTGGTGGAGGAGGGCTACAAGATAGTGTACACTGATGGATCGTCGAAGCGACTGAGCCACAGGGACATGCGCAGGGCCGGGGGATTTGGCGTGTTCGCGGCGGAAGACGACCAAGGACCAGAGGTGCGCTTCTGTGGCTACGTACCAACGCATTACAGGCAAACGAACGATGGAGCAGAGCTTTGGGCAGCCGTGGAAGCCCTACAGGGATTCTGGGTGCCAAAACTGGCAATCCTCACCGACTCGCAATACCTGCAGTCGGGAGCGACTGGCAGGGCCCAACATTGGAAGTCAAAGGGATGGACAACCACATCTGAAAACTGCAAGTCCACGTCCCAGTCTGGGAAATGCTGCTCCAGGAAATGGCGACGCCGGGAAGGAAAGTCACGTGGGAACATGTTCCAGCACATGTCAACGTGCAGGGAAATGAGATGGCGAATGGATTGGCCATGGAAGGCATGTGTTCAAGCCCACTGTGGTCACAGCATGTTGCATCAAAATCATCATCTGGGTCAGAGTCCACGGTAGGTTTGAGGAGAGGGTCGGGATCAGAGTCTGAGGGCACAAGGGCACTCTGGTCATCCCTGGGTATGGTACCCATGGACAGTGATGAACTGACAGGGGAAGCATCCGGGGTGCCGGCGCCACGTGAGATGGGACCGTACTCCTCAAGCAATACAGAAAGTGAGGAAGTGAGAACAGGACACACACACCAAGGAGTGCTGTCGAGTGCACTGTCAGCAGCAGACACACTGTCCTTCAGCACAGATGTGAGTGACACCAGGCGACAGCGCAAGAAGCGAAGGCTCAGGAAACGCAGAAACCCAGGACAGGGTCGATAATGCCAGAGCCAGAAGCCCTTGCACAATGGTACAGACATCCCACAGGCACCAAGCACAACAATGCATGTCTGAAACACCTGTGTTCTGACGCAGAGTTTGCATCACATGAGCTGCGTTTTGTCGCAGTAGAGCCTGCAACACATGAGCTGCGTTCTGTCGCAGTGAGCAGCACCACGCAAAGGAGAACACCAAGCAGCCGAACGCCGCGTCCTGTCGCGGACAGGCACCCAGGCGTTATGCCGTCTGGGAGGACACAGCAGGAGAAGGGATCTCACCAGCAGCGGTATGGCCCGTACACACACATCCAGCCAGCCCCGAAGAAGGTCAAGCCACAGCAAGAACACCAGCGTTTCAAGGTGCAAGCACTGAGTCAGCTGGACGCCATTGCGAACGAAGGACTGCAAGCAGTTGAAGCAGAACTGACCACAATGGCCTGGGCCCACAATCAGCACATCTGGCTCCGACTGGACCAACCACATGGCACCAGGATGCATTGTGAGATTGTGGACAACCATGGGGAACCACTGCAGATGAGCAATGAGGAGCTATACTCGGTGATGGTCCAGATCAACTGGACCCTGAAGACCCAGGCATTGGCGAACATGCAGGTCCAGTGGCGACCCAAAAGTGCAGGCAAGTGGCACCCGTTCCAGTGGGAGGCGATCCTCCAATGCCCGACGGCAGAAGGACACAGAGCGGTGCCCTCCTCGGTAAGCAGAACTGGCGATTGCATGCATGTGTGGCTGGCAGGCCGAGCGGACCTCTTGCGATTGTTCCAAAGAACGCTCTTCAGGCAGGCGGACCCGGTACCCGGGGACGCTGTGCGGTTCCTCTACACACTGCTGAACACACCCCCATGCGAAAGAAGATACGCATGACAGGGGGTGACAAAAAGGAGAAGAAGAGTGGAGAGCATGGTGCCATGGTGCCGTGGTGCCATGGTGCAGATAACCCATCGTCGTGGCTCAATGGATACACCACACCTCTTCTGTCCCGTGGAGGATGGTTCGAACCCCGGAGGGATAGAGATGCACCGAACAACCCGAACCCCCTTTTTTGGGCGCGAGAGAGGGGGAGAGAGAAACAGAGAGAGAGAGAGAGAGAGGGTAGAGCACAGTGGGAAAGGAACAGAGAGGTGCATCAGGAGAGATAGAGCAGGGGAGAGCAAGAGAGAGTGGGAGGGAGAGAGTAGGAGAGAGACCCACAGAGCGAGAGACCTGGGGCTAACCGGCGCAAAGGGAGGTGGTGGGTTCGAGCTGACCAGGGTTCGAGCTAATTAGGGTGGGTTCGAGCTGATCAAGGTGAAAGAGACGCCACGGCGGCACGGAACAGTCAAGAAATGAAAAAAGCAGGGCGCCGTAGCGCCCCTGAGCCACAGGCTCGACACGTTGTCACGTGTTGAACAGCCGAAGCAAGACTGGGGCGGCGAGAGTGCGGCCCATGTGAGGATGACGAAGGCAAGTAGGCATGAATGTGTGGGCGGCATGCGCATGCATGGTGGGGAGCCGAAGTGGTATGCGCCACACGCAAAACAGCAATGATTTGTTGAGTTGCCTGACAGACGGAGCACAGGCTGAAATGCTGAGACGCCTTTGCGCCAACCAAGGCGCCATTGCGCCCCTGAGGATTGACTATGACACGTCCTCACGAGCCAGAGAACAAGTGCATGACAAGGTCACGACCTGCAGGGCAAGGGTTAGAGACTAACCGGCACTGTGGGTGGGTGGTGGGTGCGAGCTGACCTCAATGTCCAGAGTGCCAACGCACAGCCAGCAACCACCTGGTGTGGTACAGAACTGGTCTACGCTGCAGTGCAGCAAGCAAAACACTGAACAATGTGGTTATGACCATGCGCCTGTGACACGGGGGCGTATGCGAGCCCAGTTTCCGTTGCCTCATGGCCCCGGGACACCCCCTAATTCACCATTTTGGTCATGCTAGGCTCTGCAGAGCCCAGGTGGAGGACATTGACCAATTTCAGACGCCATATTACCATCTTGAGAGTTCTAGGCTCTGCAGAGCCCAGGATCCCCTGGGATGCCAATTGACTGCATGTACAGAGACGCTGGACCTGTTGAAGCTTCCTGGACGCTGGACCTGTCGACCGCTGCGGCCTTGCCTATTGATGTCCCACGACCCCCCCCCCCCCTTGGCCACCCCCTTCAGTTGCCAATTTAGTCGTGCTGGGCTCTGCAGAGCCCAGATGAACCACAGTGACCAATTTCAGCCTTCATGTTACCAATTTGACAGTACTGGGCTCTGCAGAGCCCAGGATCCAACAAAATGCAAGTTTACGCTTTGCCAGATCGCCGTGAGTTGGTGGATCGCTGCCCTCCTGCCCTCCTCTATGGCTCCTGTACACGCAGGCACAAAGACTGAAGTGGCTCGCATCTCAAAGAAGTTCAGTCACCGTCTGGCGAATTTTGGTGCATGGCAAGGGAGCTGGGAGTACAGCGAGAGCACGCCCTGGCCACCGCTCCAATCGCTGTTGAAGGCAGGTCTGTGGGTCAGCGATCGAGAAGATCTCGAAGCACATCGCAGACTGCTTGTGAGACCAGTGTTGAACCCAGCTGTTGAGGTGTCTGGTGGCGAGGTGGCAAAGGTCAATGTTGGCAAGGGGTCAGAATCTGGAGAAATTTGGGCGTACGATGGATCGGTGACCGCAGTGCCAAATGAGATCAAAATGCTGAAGTACAATCTCGTCATTGTTGAAGTCCCGCGGCGTGGAGGGTGGATCCCTGGTGCGTAGATTGTGCGTGTGCTGTCTCAAGGGGTACTTGGCGCCTTTCATGGACACCATGGGGATTTGGTCGCTGTGGAACAACACTTGCGGTCGCAATTGGAAGATTTGTACCCAACGGCTTTGCGCATGGCTGTGTACCACCTGGGGCGCCGAGAAGAGCCATATTTGTCGCTGGACTATACCGGACATACAACCACAGACGCAACCCTGTTACTGTGCTGGTTTTGTGAGCGCCTGATGTGACTGGGCCTGTCCTGTGTAGTCCCAAATGGTTGTGGGCCAGTGAATGATGTGCCTGTTTGACGCTGTACTTGTTTGTGGCTGAATTTGACGCTCATTTTTTTAATTTGCACTGAGCTGGGCTCTGCAGAGCCCAGCTTGCCAGATTTGCTTGATTTACCCCCGAATATGAACAATTTTCTACTGCTGGGCTCTGCAGAGCCCAGCATGCTGTTTCAGGCCAATTTGCATGCCTCCTGGTGGTACCCAGTGTTGCTTTCATCTCAACAGTGCAGTATTGTCCTTGTGTGAATTTGGTTGTATCCACACAACATTGTGCTCTGGCATTTCTTTTGGTACGTCCCTCGTTGACACAATGTGCCAAGTGTGGAGTTTGTTCACAATTTTGGTGCATATACGGTGCCAGGTTTGTGTCTATGAGCCCTAGATCCTTTAATTCTTGCTATTTTTTTAGCAGTCCATGCGCTGCAAAGTCCAGATGCCTTTTGTACCCCTGATTTGGTCCTGACATGTTCTGTTGCCTGTTCCTGGGCCCTGCAAAGCTCAGATGAACGTGTCTGTCATTTCGAGTTTACCAGGTATGCCAAGAGTCCAATGTCAAGTGAGTAGTTTGGGCACAGGTTTGCTTTTTATCGCTGAGCCACGTTTTATTCCGCGCTGTCATGTATGCTCAATTGCATTGATCTGTTGGGCTTGTGTCTTTTCATTTCTCCAGCGGTTGACAGTGCGTATGTTGGACAGTGCTTTGACACTGTCTACAGTGCAATGCTTAATTTTTTGGTGCGATTTGTGGCTGGTTTTTGTTGGTGTCAACCATTCATTGATAGTTCAACATTTGCTCGGGATTTAGAAGGGGGAACAGTCTTTGTGTGGCCAGGTGTTAGTACGTGCTTCTGAACCACATCTGGGGACACATTAGTCTGTAGTCAGTACAGCATCCAATTTTGTTGTTCTGGCGGACCTCCTACAGCGCACATAAAGGTTTTTAGAACTTCTGTGCCTTGTTTTGTGTGTGTTCGTGCCTTAGACTGTTCAACTAGTGTGTACAGCTTCCATGCCTTGTGTATGACTGGTGCTCTGGTGGTCTGTCGCTTATTGGACTAAAATTTGTTTGGGGGGGGGGGGGCATATAGTCCGATGCCTATTGTAGCCATTACTACACTGGTGGTCTGGCTTGTTTATCAATAGCGTAATTCATGGGTGCCTTATGATGTTGTATCGAGCTAGGCTCTGCAGAGCCCAGCCAGTAGGAATTCCCTATTTCACGCCCTGTTACTACCTGTTTGCCTGTACACTGTTGTGTTGGTGCACAACCCTGTACTATTACCCCTGTTTTTAGTGAATTTCATGTTTCTGGGCTCTGCAGAGCCCAGCCTTTCAGAAATGCTGCTTTGCACCCTCCTTTTGTACAGGTGCTGTTCTCTGTTGTGATAGGGGACACCTTCTTCACAGGCGGTACATATAAGGTCATCATTGCCGTTACAATACCACGGGTGCTAGAAGAACCGCAGCACGTGCTGTTGCCAAATACGTGCTCCATTTGTGATATCAGACTGTGAAACATAGTTTTATGGTGCGACTGGTCCATTTTCGGTATTTCAGACCTCCAAAATGGGGAAAAACAGTGGCTGCGCTTGCATGCTGTGGGGGCCCAAAATGGTGCCTTTTTGCTGCTTCGCACCCCTAAATTGCGTGTCGTTCCTCCTCCCCATACACATAGGCTGGGAACCACCCCTCCGTTACGCTTGGCTATGCAGCAGAAAGGCTAGGCTCTGTGCACGACATGAATTTTTTTTTGAAAAAACGATAGGGGGCACTATGGGCCTCCTAAGCTTTAGTTGCAGTCCTTGCAACTCCTTACAGCCCTACGACCAATAGGTTCACCACACCCTAGCCAAGCACAGACACATCCACCCCTGTGGCAGCGGGCAGTAGCATGTCGCAGTAGCATGTCGCAGCTATCTACCACCCCGTCCCAAGATGCAGCCCCAGATTTTTATGTGTTTGCCTGTGCAATCCAAGCAACTGCTGTGTTGCAACACCACCACGTCCCACAGCCTATTTTGTCCAAGTGTCTTAACACCAAGGGGTTTTGGGTGCTCGCTATCGCAATGTCAATGGTGTAACCCCCCCCCCCCCCAGCTTGGACCCCCCCCCCAGCCCAACACCCCCCCCCAACACCCCCATCAAGCACTGGCCTATGAGGGAGCTCGTGCAGTGCAGTGAAGTCGCTCACTGTCTTGGCGATTTGACATTTGGACAATGCCATTATCATCGGCCCGGATATGGCACAGGTCCACACAGTCACGGATGAGGCGGCACAGGCGCGCCTTTTGATTAGTGACAATAGTACCCGTGCCTCATAGGAAAGTCGGCTAGATGGGCAAGATCCTCGCGATCTGCCCCTGTCCCTTAGCGATTGTTGTCGTGGTTGTGGCCTGGGTCCGGCTGCAAGGGGGGGGGTGGAAAAAAATCGCCCAATTTTTTTTCCTACCCCCCCCCCTCCTCCGGGGGTACCCCCGGAAATAAAAAGTAGCACCCCCTGTAGGAATTTTTTTTGCAAGGAGGATTTGCATGTAACCTTCACTTTGCTACATTGTGCGCCATAAGGAAAATTTGCTTCATCTGGCACAGGGTGAAAAATTGGGTTTTCACCCCATGTGTCATACTCAAAATACTCAGATTTTTTGGGAGAACTCAATAATGGATGAAAACCATATTGATATTGGACCAAATATCAACACCATCCCTGGGCGGACTTCTGTCAGAGATGGCCTGTACCCTGGTGGGTAAACAGTGCCCTTGTAGCGGGAAGGTCTTTGGTTCAATTCCCAGGGCAGGCAATCTATGTGCTACCAATTAGGATGTGGGACACAATGGAAAAATTCTATTGCCTTCGGCAAGTCCACCTCGCAGAGAATCTACACCGAGCAACACGTACCCAAAATAGGGTGGAAACTACATAAATACGGCCTAAAACATGCTTTACATACCTTGGATGGTCATTTTAGGTGATCACAGTATCAAAAAAACAAGTTTCGAAAACTTCGATTTTTGAGCTCTCCACGGTGAAAAACTGCACAAGCAGGTTGTGTACCAATCCCCTAGGAGACCCCCCCCCCACCCAATACCCAAATAAGGTTACAAACACGTAAATACAGCCTAAAACATGCTTTACATTGCTTGAATGGTCATTTTGGGTGATGACAATATCAAAAAAACAAGTTTCGGAAACTTCGATTTTTGAGGTGTCCAAGGTGAAAAACTGCATAAGCAGGTTGTGTACCAATCCCTTGGGAGACCCCCCCCCCCTAACCCAATACCCAAATAGGGTGAAAAACACGTAAATACGGCCTAAAACATGCTTTACATACCTTGGATGGTCATTTTAGGTGATGACAACATCAAAAAAAACAAGTTTCCAAAACTTCGATTTTTGAGCTGCTCAGGTTGAAAAACTGCATAAGCAGGTTGTGTACCAATCCCTTGGGAGAGCCCCCCCCCCCCCCCCCGGAGGTAATACCCAAATACCCAAAATTGGGTGAAAAACATGTAAATACGGCCTAAAACATGCTTTACATACCTTGGATGGTCATTTTAGGTGATCACAATATCAAAAAAACAAGTTTTGAAAACTTCGATTCTTGAGCTGTCCAAGGTGAAAAACTGCATAAGCAGGTTGTGTACCAATCCCTTGGGAGACCCCCCCCCCCCAACCCAATACCCAAATAGGGTGAAAAACACGTAAATACGGCCTAAAACATGCTTTACATACCTTGGATGGTCATTTTAGGTGGTCACAATATCAAAAAAACAAGTTTCGAAGACTTCGATTTTTGAGCTGCCCGGGGTGAAAAACTGCACAAGCAGGTTGTGTACCAATCCCTTGGGAGACCCCCCCCCCCGGACCTAATACCCAAATAGGATGAAAAACACGCAAATGCAGCCTAAAACATGCTTTACATACCTTGGATGATCATTTTGGGTTGTCACGATATCAAAAAAACAAGTTTCGAAAACTTCGATTTTTGAGCTGCCCGGGGTGAAAAACTGCATAAGCAGGTTGTGTACCGGCCCATTCACTAGGCCATTATTGTCGGAAACAGTCATTTCACGTCTTTGGCACGGGTTGTGAACGGCCCTAGGCAAGGCTAGAGACTGCAAAAAACGTCCTTCCGTATCCTAGTAGGCATATACTGTCACAACATCCCCACTTACGCCCCTCAGAGTGGGTAGCACGGGGTCACTGAGGTCGCCAAAACCGCCAACATAGCAAAAATGGCCAAAAAGTGCATAAACTGCATAAGCGCTTGTCCCACTCCGCCCCATACAAACCCCATGGAGTCGGGACCCGGAAACAATTTTTCGGCTCAAAATCGAAAAAAACCAAAAGATTCATGATTTTCAACCCAAAAAAAGGGGGGGTCATTTTTTGACCCCCCCCCACCCCCCCCCCTCCCTCAAAACCTCAAAAAAGTGGGTTTCAAGTGGGGGGGGTCTGGGGGGGTCCGGACCAAAAACTCATTGGGGGATGCGTTTATTGGACAAAATAATGATTTTACAAGGGGTTAAACTAACAATTCAACCCCTTGGGGTAGGGTACGCGAATAGGCCCAAAAAGGCCAAAATGGGGGGGTATGTGGCGTTTTCCCCATATATACGCCTGCCTGGCTTTGATCCAACAACCTCTGCGAGGTGATTTTATTTTTGGCTTTTGTTGCTTTTTTGTGCTTTGCTTTTGTCCCCTTTGTTGGGGACCCCCAAGAATGCACAGGTTATGTAGCATTTCTGCCCACTTTTGGGCCTGCCGATAAGAGGCCAAGGTGGGCACTGCACTGCAGCTGGAACAAACCGGGGACTTTGTGCCCTGAAACACAAATACCACCCATGTCGGCTGAAACATCAATGGTTACCTTGAAAAATGTCCTCCTTGCACCTTCCAAACCCAAAGAGGTGGGGTAGAGTTGAGGAAATTCTATTGCTTTCGGCAAGTCCACCTCGCAGAGAATCTACCCCAAGCAACACACACCCAAAATAGGGTAAAGACTACATAGATGCGGGCTAAAACATGCTTTACATATCTTGGATATTCATTTTAGGTGATTACGGTATCAAAAAAACAAGTTTCGAAAACTTCGATTTTTGAGCTGCCCGGGGTGAAAAACTGCATAAGCAGGTTGTGTACCAATCCCTTGGGAGCCCCCCCCCCCCCCGGACCTAGTACCCATATCGGGTGAAAAACACGTAAATACGGCCTAAAACATGCTTTACATACCTTGGATGGTCATATTGTGTGGTCACAATATCAAAAAAACAAGTTTCGGAAACTTCGATTTTTGAGCTGTCCGGGGTGAAAAACTGCACAAGCAGGTTGTGTACCAATCCCTTGGGAGACCCCCCCCCCCCCCGGACCTAATACCCATATCGGGTGAAAAACACGTAAATACGGCCTAAAACATGCTTTACATACCTTGGATGGTCATTTTAGGTGGTCACAATATCAAAAAAACAAGTTTCGGAAACTTCGATTTTTGAGCTGCCCGGGGTGAAAAACTGCATAAGCAGGTTGTGTACCAATCCCTTGGGAGCCCCCCCCCCCCCCCCCCCCCCGGACCTAATACCCATATCGGGTGAAAAACACGTAAATACGGCCTAAAACATGCTTTACATACCTTGGATGGTCATATTGTGTGGTCACGATATCAAAAAAACAAGTTTCGGAAACTTCGATTTTTGAGCTGTCCGGGGTGAAAAACTGCATAAGCAGGTTGTGTACCAATCCCTTGGGAGACCCCCCCCCCCGGACCTAATACCCATATCGGGTGAAAAACACGTAAATACGGCCTAAAACATGCTTTACATACCTTGGATGGTCATATTGTGTGGTCACAATATCAAAAACACAAGTTTCGGAAACTTCGATTTTTGAGCTGTCCGGGGTGAAAAACTGCACAAGCAGGTTGTGTACCAATCCCTTGGGAGAACCCCCCCCCCGGACCTCATACCCATATCGGGTGAAAAACACGTAAATACGGCCTAAAACATGCTTTACATACCTTGGATGGTCATATTGTGTGGTCACAATATCAAAAAAACAAGTTTCGGAAACTTCGATTTTTGAGCTGTCCGGGGTGAAAAACTGCATAAGCAGGTTGTGTCCCGGCCCATTCACGAGGCCATTATTGTTGGAAACAGTCATTTCACGTCTTTGGCACGGGTTGTGAACGGCCCTAAGCAAAGCTAGAGACTGCAAAAAACGTCCTTCCGTATCTTGGGAGGCATATACTGTCACAACATCCCCACTCACACCCCTCAGAGTGGGTACCACAGGGTCACTGAGGTCGCCAAAACCGCCAACATAGCAAAAAAGGCCAAAAAGTGCATAAACTGCATAAGCGCTTGTCCCACTCCGCCCCATACAAACCCCATGGAGTCGGGACCCGGAAACACTTTTTCGGCTCAAAATCGAAAAAAACCAAAAGATTCATGATTTTCGACCCAAAAAAAGGGGGGGTCATTTTTTGACCCCCCCCCACCCCCCCCCCCCCCTCCCTCAAAACCTCAAAAAAGTGGGTTTCAAGTGGGGGGGGTCTGGGGGGGTCCGGACCAAAAACTCATTGGGGGATGCGTTTATTGGACAAAATAATGATTTTACAAGGGGTTAAACTAACAATTCAACCCCTTGGGGTAGGGTACGCGAATAGGCCCAAAAAGGCCAAAATGGGGGGGTATGTGGCGTTTTCCCCATATATACGCCTGCCTGGCTTTGATCCAACAACCTCTGCGAGGTGATTTCAGGTTTTTGGGTCCGGAAAAATTTTCGCCCCAATTTTTTTGTACCCCCCCCCCCCCTCCTCCAGGGGTACCCCCCGAAAAAAAAAAAAGCTGTACGCTGGTACCAGGATTTTTTTTTCTAACCCCCCCCCCCCTGTGCGGCTGGCAGTGAAGCCCTTCCATTTCTTGACACTAAGGAGGCGACTTGGCAGATTCCGTTGTCTGCCCCCCGGCTGCTGCGTGGCCAGGCACAGGTGTGGCTGTCCCCCCTGGCCCCTATGGTCATAGTTGCCCCCCCTCCCCCGCCTCCAACCGGTGGTGGTGCGTGGCGTTGCAGAGGCCCTAGCAGAATATGGGGGAAATCTGAGCAAATTGGCATTAGTTATGCCTGTTCCTAGCGGCTGTATAGCTTTAGGCGCATTTCATGTGCAACATCTCGATACTGCGGTTCAAGGTAGTTTGTGCTAACAGTTCGATGCCCACTAAGAAACCACGAAATGTGGACTGTTGGCAGCAGCGGCACTTGCAAAGGCACACTTCCAAGTGTCAATTAAGAACGTGAACAAGGTAATGTGAAAATTGTGTTGGCAACAGAACACTAGAGGACTGTGAACAGAACATAGAGGGCGCCACACCCAGCATGGCAACTCCGTTGACTTTTATTTTTCTGACCCTCAGGTTTAAGGACTGAGTGTCTGAGGTACCACAAATGTGAACCCATTGTAGTGGGAAGCAGGGGCTGAGTCATGTGTGTGCCCAACATTATAGGGTGTATCTGCCATGGTAACGCCCCCGCCTGCCCCACCGCCGTGTGCAAACACCGCCCGTGAGGCAAAGTCCCGGTCCGAAGGGGATCTGTGCGTGGACAAGGCCCGCAACAAGCACGGGCTTCGCCACAGGTTAGCATCTGAATGCGCACTCACATCGCCGTGCCCAATGCACTCCTGCACTGTCCTAGACGTCTTTCCCGTGAAATGTCGATGCAGGGCCCACCGCCTGTAGGTTCAGCAACAGGCGCCCTTTGCGGCCACCAATCTCAGGGCGGCTGTCAGGCGCTTGGAACCGCCAATGACTGCAGTACTCCCGTGGCCCCAGGAGATCGCGGTGAAGACGAGATGGACTGTAGTGCTCAGGCTCAGCCCTGGCTCACTGATTCCACTGGGGACCAGCAGGGCGACCTCACCACCGGTGCGCTTGTGCCAACACCATCGCCAGGGGAAAGCCGAGGGGGACCAGTGGTTATCGCGCACACGGGCTCGGCACCCACGACGTGCGATACAGTTGTTGAGGCAGAGCCTGCCCAGCCCCTCAGCCCTGAGTTCAACCCGGCAGACACACCCATGCCTGCCACAATAAGATCCCGAACGCCCACACCGCCGCCCTCTGACGATGGCGATGTTTGGGTTCCCAGCGACCAGCTCACGGTGGAGACCCTCCTGGGGCCGGCCTCGCCTCGGACCACGCCATCACCGCCAAAGCGCCCATGCCACACCAAGGTAAGCCCTGTGGCTCCCTCTCCCGGGCACTCCAATCCCCTTCTGCCCGAACCTGATCCAGTTCCCGCCCCTGCCCTGTCTACAGCCCCACCTCCCGGTCCATTCCCAGTTCCAGCCAAGGCATCCATTTCTGTGCTGAGCTCCGCTGATGGTACCGGCGCCCATGCAAGGCTCATCGGGGGCATGTCCGTTGTAGACGTTCAAGCGTGGGCTGCGCTGGTCGTACCGGATCAGCCCTCCGTGGGCCAGAGGCTGGCTGACGAAGAGGTGGATGGGGAGGGGCTGGAGCTATTGACGGATTTGGACATGCAAGAGTTGGGACTGAGAACGTTGGGCCCACGCCGCAAGTTCCAGAGCGCCTTGGAGCGGCTGAAGGCAGAGGGATTCGTCCCAGCCCCTGCCCCCGAGCCATGCCTCTCTCAATCAAATCCCATCCCCCAACACACGGCCAGCACATTACGGGTCTCCTCGGAATACCCTGCTGCGCCCCTGGTGGTGCCACCACCGCCACCGCCGCCATCGCGGCCCCGAGGGTCGGTGGGTGTCCACCACCCCATCGCGCCGCCCAACGGTGAGGAGTTCACGTACACTGTGTATCCGCAGCGCGTGCGACGGCCTCCCACACGCTTTGGCTACCACAGTCCCACTGCGAGCATCATGTCCCTAGCCCGTAGCCCCCAGCGCAGGAACGTGCCAGGCGGTGCGCAGCGGCCAAGAAAGGCCTGTGCAGCTACTGCAAGGCCTGCCAATAGTGCACACCGCCCACGTGCGACGCTGCGGCAAGACTGCGCGCCAGTCAAAAAGCGCGCACGACCACCAGACCAGTCTCCGGGAATCTCCGCCAAGAAGCGATGTCCCCCACCCTCCTCCGCCTCTCTGCCAACCCCGCCGCAAGTCACCGCCGCAGAGGATTTGTTCACCCGGTGCGGACGCAATTTCATGCTGTTGGAGACCGTCCTCGCATTGCCAGTCGCGAGCCGCGCGCAACTCCGGTCGTGGGGATCAGAGCTGGCGGCACTGCGTGGCCGCAATCACCCAGTGCAATATCGCGTGATGGTCAGAGGGGAAACCGGTGCGGGAAAGAGCACCCTCCTGAACGCGTTGTTGGGGGAGGCTCAGCTCCTCCCGACCAACGCCATGCGGGCCTGCACCGCAGCAGTGGTGGAGCTGAGTGCGCTGCGCCCGGAGGATCCCAAGGACCAGTACGTGTCCGAGATCGAATTCATAACCGCTGAAGAATGGCAGCGAGAAATCGATCTCTGTTTTGGGGACCTGGACACTGGCGATGGCCACCTGCACCGGCCGCCAAGGGACAGCCCAGTGGCGCAGTCGTGGCACCGGCTGCAGGCGGTGTACGGGCGCGTGGGGGCGACACGGGACGACACGCTTGCGATGGGGTGGCGGGCGGAAAACCCGAATGAGGTCGGGACGGGAATCCGGACGTATGCGTCACAAGACGGACGTGACCCCGAGGCGTGGCCACCGTTGCGGTCCTCCAACGGCGAGGGCCGTGGGGCGGGCGAGGGGGAGGGCGCTGCCACGGCGGATGGAGGGCAAGAGGTGGGCACGCAGCAGAGGCAGCACCAGCAGGAACCGGTGGCACAGCAGGAGGTGTGCCGGGTCGTTCGTATCCGTCTGTGCAAGACTCCTTTGTATTAGTGTCTTGGACCTTCATAGGCCTCTGCCCTCGATACGATGGTTGCCATGGACAAACACACAGAGAGACACAATTGCGCGCACGATCACGAGCATGCGCATACACAGGCACACGAGAGGCATATGCACACCATGACACCCCTGCGCATTTCCATATTTCTGCTTGTGCTTGCCCCCGCGATTGTGTTTCTGCTTGGGGTGCTGCCTGTGCCTATGGTTGTTCAGGTGCAGGTGCTTGTACTTTTTCGTGTGCTTGTCCGCACGCCTTTGATCCTGCTTGTGCCTGCGCGTGCATGCACGCCTATGCTTATGCCCCTGCTCATGATCGTGCGTGCCTGTGTTTGTATTTGTTCCTGTGGTTGCTTGGGTGCAAATGTCTGTGATGTTGCTTGCGCTGGTGCCTGTGCGTGTGCCTGTGCCTTCGCCTGTGCTTATGCTTGGTTGTGCTTTTGGGTGCTTGTGTATGTGCCCGCGTGTCGTTTCTTTCCGTTGCTTTGCTCAGGGTGTGTGTCTCTTTGTGCTTGTGTAACACACAGGCGCTGCACCAGAGTTCGGGCACGGGGACTCGCAGACGGAAGTGGATTGACATCACCGCCGCCCTGGGCAAGACGGAGCGGCTGACGGCAGGCTCCGGTGCAGAGATGTGCAGCAAACTGCAGAAGTACGTTGATTCTCCCAACAATTCTCGCCATCAGGCCTACTGGCCCATCGTTAAAGCTGTCCGCTGTCGGGGCCCATGGAACGCCCTCTTTCCAGGTCTGATCCTCATTGATGTCCCTGGAACCGGAGATGATAATGCGGCCCGGAATGCGGTAGTGCAGCGCTATTACAAAGAGGTATGGTTGCAGTGCGCGCCACGCCACGCCCCATGGCACAATGCCGCCCAGAGCTCACGACTCATTGCCTCCATCACCCTTTCTCCTTCAGACTGACGACATCATGATTGTCAACACCATCGCCCGTGCAGCCGACAGCCAGACGGCTCGAGGGGTGCTATCCGAGTGCTCCCAACGGCAGCTCTACATGGACAACCTCTACGGCCACATTCTGTTTGTGGCCACACAAACAGACAACGGGACGCGTTCAGAGATTCTCAGGAATCTCAATGCATCCGCCAGCCTGAGCCAGCGCGATGCTGCGTTGCTGAGGAACGACCGCGTCACGAAGAGGTGTGTTCATGTGTCAGCCTTTAGCTCAGGACATACTGCGCCCAACACTGCAGCCGATGAGCTACACTACTCACACCAGGTGACAAAGTGCCCTTTACGAGCAAGTTATAGTATTGCTTCAACAATTGGAAATCACATTTCGAGATGTTCCATCTGGGAGAAAGCACCTGCGGCATTTTGGAGGCTTTTTGGTTCGGATCTGTCACCGGGTTACCTTTTTTGGGACGCCAAACCATTTTGTTTCTTGGTTGGCACCTCTGAAATAGGGGCTGCCCAAGTTTTTGGGGCTAAAGACTCCCCGGGAAGCCCAATTCCTGTAGATTGCTGTATATGACCTGAGGGGAGAAGGGGAGGAGGGTTCGACGCCCCTCCCCTTTTCTAAAAGCAAAGTTTTTTTTGGATTTCTTCAATCTTGACAGGGAAAACTTTTGGGGCCCCAAGTCTGTGGGGCTTGACTTGCCCAAGCCACTTGGGATGGGCGCGGATGCAGTTTCTGTCCATTTTTGTTGCGACAAATACGGAAGGCGTTTTCGCATCCTCATGCACCCTTTGGCACACCCTAGAGGATGGGGATTGGGGATGTTATGATGGTACACAGCTACGGCCACACGCTCCATTTGACCTCCTTTAGGTAACTGTTGTTGTGGTACAAGTTCATGTCCTTTGCCACCCTCACATGCTTTTGCACTTGTACATACACGCGTACCCCAATGCTCCGTAAGGGGCAGTGAACAAGTGAGAAAACTGCTCAGGCAATTTCAGCCTCAACAGCTCAAAATCTTCGAAATTTCAAAAACAGATGTTTTTTTATTTGTGGGCACCCACACTGATGAAAAAAACATCAGCCCCACAGTTGGGGCAATATGGTCACTGGGGCGTACAGCCACAGCTTCTTGCTGCAATATACACCAATCGGGGCACCAGAAACCTGTGGTACCATCGGGCGATAGGTGGGGTGGCAGGCATCAACTGCTGTAACAAGGGCCGGCCCAGTGGGCATGTTTCACGAGCCGCGATGCGCAAAACATGAGGTGGCAACAGTGAAGGTGGCAACAACACACACACACACACACACACACACACACACAACAGCCAAAATAGCTAGCAGCAATCAAGGAGGCCGGCTTGCACTAAATCTCGTCAAGAACAGTCAGAACAAAGACATCAACATTGTCTGGCTGCGCCTTTCGGAAAAAAAAAACACTCAGAAACACACACCCACACACACACACACAGACAGAAAGGGTGTAAACCATACTTTACAAAAGGTGGTTACACCTAACTCCTTGCTTGGTACAAAGTAGGCATGTAAATAGCGCTGCGTGCTTTGACTTGTTTTACAATCACTGGCTAGACAAGACCAAAGGTGAGGTGAACCATGGTGATCAACACTGTTTGTACTGTGATATACGCCACTCAACTTGCCTCATTCCTATCACAGAAAGGACCTTGCCAACCTTCTGTGTTTTATGGCCTGATGAATTTGTTTCGGTGACCAGTGCTGTGCCTTCGCTGTTCGTTTTTCGTCCTCACTGACGTCGTGCGACCTGCAGTTCTTGGCCCCCCGGTTTGCAGCACAACGTGTGTGTGTGTGTGTGTGTGTGTGTGTGTGTGTGTGTGTGTGTGTGTGTGTGTGCGCGCGCGTTTTTGCATATTTGGCCATTGGGAGCCATGGGGGGGTGTTTCTAAGGGCAATAAGGGGCTTGGTGCAGAAGCTGTTTGGCATGGGTACCATCCTTTATGTGATGGTGTTGTGAAACTCAAGCACGTGTGAAAAACAGCTAGGCACCCAACTCAATGTGTTGTGCAATACCAGAATGTAGGAGAGACCACTTGTATTCCCAATGTCTTGTATGGTGGTGTGGTGAAATA
The DNA here is from genome assembly GCA_964036045.1 of Eutreptiella sp. 'Long Island Sound 2002'. Taxonomy (NCBI): domain Eukaryota; phylum Euglenozoa; class Euglenophyceae; order Eutreptiales; family Eutreptiaceae; genus Eutreptiella; species Eutreptiella sp. 'Long Island Sound 2002'. The sequence goes on from OZ038382.1 coordinate 124,123,265, forward strand.
TGAGGATGTGTGAAAGACCACTTGTATTTGCCAGCTGCTTGGGCCAATGTGTGGTGAAATGCAAGAATGTGTGAAACCCCAATTATACTTTGGGTGATCCCATTCCTTTGTGCAATGGTGCGAATGAATTCAAGGACGTGTGAAAGACCGCTTGTAACTGCTAGCCACTAAATGCACTCTATAATAACATGCAAGGACGGTGAACACCACATGTAGTTACCGGCTGCCCGAGTCAATGTGCAGTGCAATACAAGGATGCGTGAAAGGCACTTGTATTCCACATAGGCCCGGTTGCTTTTGTGTGGTGGTGTGATGAAATAAAAGAAATGTCAAGGAGTCACTGTTCAGTGAAGTGCAAGGATGTGTGAAAATCTACTTGTATTCCGCATTGTTAGACACCAATTGCACGGTGGTGGTGTTGAAACACAAGGACGGATAAACTTCACAAACGTAGACTGTGTTTACACCAATAGTACCACTGATGGCATACCTGGTGACAGGATTTGCTTGGCCACGCTTACGATAATCCGTCAATGCCCCTCATTTTGCGGAGGAACACAACGGAGTATCATTTGCCAGTGTCATTGCATTGCGAAGCACATCTGTCCACCTCCAAAATTGTTTTGAAGTTTAAAATCTCCACGACAATCAGTAGAGAACTTTTATACGACGGTTGTCATGTTGCAAGAACACCAAAGTCTGCAGGAAGAACGACCTGCATTCGGAGATAGGACAGGCGACTCAGGGCCCCAAAACGCAGCAAAAGCAGACAACACATCACCCCTCATTTGGGGGGTAAAGGGAGCCAGATGGTTAGCCATCACTGGTGCCAAGCAATAGCAGTGCTATCATTTTTTGGCGTGGCAATCGTCGTCGGCGTCGTCGTCGTCAGGAGTTGATCCCCCTTTATCGAGAAAGGGTGAAGACCCACGGCGGTGCTTGGGCAAGGGGCCAATTCTTGCCGAGCCTCTGAAGCGATTCTCAGCCTCGGCTACAATTGCATTTCTGCAGGATCCGGGCCGACTACATCAGTGGAATTCGCGAGATCCAAAAAAAGTGTGGTGTCCCGGAGGAGCGCAAAGTTCTGGAGCGCAAGTATGCCTTGCCGGTCTTCACTTGTTCAGCGACGGAATACCAAAAACTCATGGACCTGCTGCCAGAGAAAGATGGGGAGGCGAGCGTCTTTCAGGACCCTGCAGATACGGGAATCCCCGCCCTTCAAAGGTGTGCCTGTGCTTGCGTTCTGTTGGCGAATCCCTAGCGCCTTTTGCAGGAGATGAAAAGGGACGTCCAAGGTCCGAGGGAATCCCTCGGGGTCGCATGTACGAAAGTTGGGATGTGCATGTAAGCAGGGGTCTGAAAGCGCAAAAGGGTGCATGCGTCAGAGTGGAGATATGTGTTTTCTCAAGGATGCATGTATCAAAGTGGAGGGTTACATCTACCAATGTGTGTGTGTGTGTGTTTATGTGTGTGTGTGTGTGTGTGTGTGTGTGTGTGTGTGTGTGTTGGTTCTTGTTCCCAACAATACGTGTGTGTGTGTGTGTGCGCGCGCGTGCGCAATTTACTGAATTGGGGATGGGATGGGATGGAATGGGAGTGTGCCCAACGCCATATTGACTCGCTCTGATGGGTCGCCCCCTTGTGGGCTGGCAACCGACCAGTCAGGCTGTCGCAGGCTGCCCCACAAATGACACGGGACCTAGGCCACCACCGACTCTGCCCGAGTCAGACGCGGTTAGCTCCCACTCACACACACTTCCTGGGGCATTGTCGCCCGTCATACCTCCCATGTGTCATTCTGTGGCGGTGATTGCCGGTGGAATGTAATCAAGTTGGACGCCCGGTCTGAGAGCTGCCACACACACATAGTGCCCGAACACAGTCCATTTGTACCCGAATTGGCTTTGCGGTAGAGTGCTTGGTAGAGTACTTGCTAGGGAAGGGTGACAAGCGGTCATTTGATGGTGCTCAAAGAAGGCGGCACCCAGCCCCCACCTGTAGAATCTGGAACGGGATGGCCACCTTCTTTGGAAGCAACATTGCCGGACTGCAGTTTTGAAATTGACCACTGTACTGCTGAAGCAATGTGAGACCCCCCCGCCCAGCGGGCAAGCTGAAGTGGACCCCACACAGGATCTTGACATTTTGCCTGCAATCATGGAAGTAAAGCGTGTGTACGTGCATCCGCGTATGCATTGAAGTCGTCGGGAAATCGAATCACCAGCATCACCAGTCGGGCATGAGTGCTCAAGAAACTATGGCAAAGAGCCTGGGAAGTTTGCCCATTGGCTCAGAGAGGTTGCCAGAAATGTCAAAAAATGTTGGCGTTGGGTCGGAAAGCGTGTCCATGTGCTGCCATTTACCCATCACTTGCCTGCCTCGCCAGATCCCATGCACCCACCTGCCTAGTGTGTGGTGGTAGTGGTGGGCTGGGTTGCTTCCCAAAGCATGTGTGTTTGGCGTGCTTTATGATGCACGTGGGATTATGGGCAGGGAGAGGTATTCGAGACGGGGTGGTCCCTTCCTCCATCAGCAAACTGGATCCCTCCTGAACTTTGTGTATGTGCGCTCCTGGTTCCGTCACATTTGTATTGCACAGTTTTTTGCGCGGTACCCTGGTCAACAGAATCCAGGCCCATACAGTGAAGCATGTGGAGGCCGTAATCTCCTTCACGAAGACCGTTGTCAATGCCCTCACAGATGGCCATGAGGCCGGAGGCAGTGACCTGGTGGACAAGGAAGTGGATTACTGGGTAGACAAGGTGTGGAGGGCCGATCCGCGCCTAAACTGGCACATGCACGTGGCACACATCACACTGTCGCACCACTGGGGGCTTGGGAGATGATCCAAGCACACGACCCCCCCCCCTACCTCTTCCCCGACCCTCCCAGCCCATGGATCGTGGTGCAGTGGCAGTGTGTGATTGGAAAGCCGTCATTTCGAACCCGGGCTGGGACTCCTTGGCCTAGAAAGGCTGAGGGGAGCAGCTGTGATCTCACGAACATCTGCCAAAAAGCTTCAGCAACTCGGATCCTGAAGCAACACGTCCCATTCCTCATCGCAGGAGGAGGAATCTGGAATGAGGCAAGAGTTGTCTCAGCGGACAAGCGCATACAGCACGCCACAAATCCAAGCCATGCATTTTGCAACGTGGCTAGACTGGTCCTTATCGGCTGTGGAAAAAGTGGCAAGGAAATTACAGGGCCAAAGTAATTCACAACATTGGAATACAAACGGCGCAGCAGCGCTGTGGTATCACCACCAATTATCCCCCCCCCACTGATTTTGGTCAGCCCTGTGGCCATCGTTTAAAACGGAGTTGGGGCGGGGAAGGGGTTGGTGAGTCCGGTACTTAGCGTCTCGCGTCCCAGCCAAGCCCGTGTTGAACAACTTTTGCAGAGTTTCGCGGCTCCTGTTGAGATTGCCCCACGGCACGAGTTGGTGATGCACGGCTTTCGATTATGCAGATTGGGGGAGCCTTGCGCGCGGTGCACGTGGTGCGATGCGCGGTGCTCTGTTTTTTGGGTGTTGCCTTTTGCGCTTGTTTGTGTAGCACTCATATATCTACCCCTTGTGCTTTTTCTCAGCACCTCACCGGCCATGAAACCCCCCCGGTGAGCCCGTCTGCTGTGGTTGTGGGATAGGGCGCCAGATTGCGATGGCTGTTGCGATGGTGGACAATAGCCACGGGTGCCTCAACCCCTCTTTGGTGTGACGGCAGTGCCGAAGAGTGCATCTCTCTCCTCTCATCATCAACCTACGGCCTCCCCTGCCAATACCGTTGCCTTGTGGGACTGGGTACCCCCCATGGTAGCGGTGCGAAACGCGAAACGACCGAAATGGTACCTTGCGGGATTGGGCACCCCGTAAGGTATGCGCCTCTTTGGTGTGACGGCTGTGCCAAGGAGTGCATCTCTCTCCTCTTGTCATCATCCAACAGCCTCCCTTGGCAGGGGGTATGGGCGGCTACAACCACCATTGCATTGGTGAGGAGGTGCCGTGGAGGCCTCCGTTGTTGTATGCTTACCCCTTAGGCCACAGTGTCCTTACCAGCCTGAAAATTCCTGCAAAATGTGAGAAACAACACACGAAACATAGCGTGTGGTCAGTGCGCAGTGCGATGCGCGGTGAGCGCGGTGCGCTAGGCCTCATTGGGGGTTGCCTGTTCAGATACCGGACCCCCTGCCCAGCACCACCACCCGACCCCCAGGAGGCCTCCAAATCTGCATAGGTCCCCACCATTGTTGGCCAAAATCCGAGCGCCCCAAGCGGCCGAAAAAACCTTTTTGTATGTATACACTAAAGTAACTATTTTGTCATCCAATGTGGCCGTATTTCAGATGATCAGAACTGCATGGGGAATCCAAATAAACAGTTGAGGGCTTAACGACACATGACATTGAAATTCGGTTGAGATTGGGAAGTTCAATCACTGTCCATAACACGTTTTTTTCCAAAACACGTACATCGCTTTGATGGGGGACAGTGATTCACACAGGAGAGCAGCGTCAAGCGTTGTAAGGGACAGCAACCGACCAACCCTCCAAACACACACATGCCTTTGAGCACACATACCACCCACCGCACTGGCTGGCGGCTAGAACCCCCTCTCAGCCAGCCTCCCCCATCCCCCTCTTGGGGGCCTCCCACTACCACAACCGGCCCCTCCCCATGCGTGTCACATGGCCTGTAAATGCTGCATGTAATTTGCAAATGACCTGCACATACTATGCATGACTTGTACGTACGACATGTGGGCTATGGCCTTTGCATAGTATCTCAGACCTGCGCATGCCGCCCATGACCTCTGCATAAAACATGACGTGCAAATACCACACGTGATCTGCAAGCAACATACATGACCTGTGCAATATATTGCACGTAAGGTTCGTGCACGCATGCACCATGTGCGATAGTAGTATGTGGCTTGTGCAGGCCATGTGCAATATACACAGGTCATCAGGAGGTGCGCAAGCCATGCACATACATTATGCATGACCTACACACTACACATGACCTCTGTGCCATGTACTGCAGATACCACCCACACCAAGCATGACCTGTGGACGTCATATATGAGGTAGGCTGGCGTAAGTCACGTGTGGTATGTACAGGTCACCTTGCGGACAGCACTCATGACCTGTGCACATGCAAAAGGCATGCATCACCTGTGCATCCCAAGCATGAGTGGCACACAATCAAGCCACATATGATGTGTGGAGGTCCCCACCTCTCTGATTTGTATTTCAGGTCACCGCAGATCTGATGTCACAGATCACAGAAATGGAGGAGAAGTGCATCAGGGCATACCGTGAATTAATGGGTCCTAAGATCAAGGAGGGCATTGTCAGGGCCAAGAGTACATCCAGTCAGCACTGTCGCCAGTGGAACTACCTGCACTGGCTTACATACAAAGCCGTGTGCAGGAGAACTGGGACTTTCCAAAGCTGCGGCCGCCAGGTGTGTATTTGCAGACGCCATGTCCGTACATGCCGTGTGTTCCATGTGCTGCTCCAGGGGGAGAGCTGTGGCCACGGCACCTCTGAGTGACGGATGTGAGGATGGGAGTCATTGCAGCACCTTTTTGGGACAGACGGCCCGTAAGCTCCCATGAGGGGGGTCCGGAGGGTCAGGGTACCCAAAAGATGGCGACCCCACGCCTAAATCAAGACTGAATATCGCGACTGAGCTGGTGGGAAAGGCGAGCATGTGGTAGATGTTGTGTACGTGTGACATGGATTTTGGACTGGGACCAACAATTTCATGTGTGAGAGGAATGCTGCACACACCCTCACAAGGAGGCGAAAGGTGGCTGCACAAAATCTCACAAGACTGCATATCGTACGGTACGCATATTGCGATGTGCAATCTGCATATTGCGATGTGCAATCTGCCTGGTGTCACTTGTGTAGCATGCATATGATACTGTGCACCTTTTTGGCCAGGTTTTGATATCTGTTTAAGGTTTTTTGTATTTCGCTGGACGAAAATGGGATTTGGTAAGGTAAGGCCACCACATACCGTACGAATCCTAACTATTTGCGGAATCCTAATTTTTGCGTTGGGTGTTTTGAATTATTAATAAGCAAATTTTTGCGATAGCATCCAAAATAGGGGAAAATTATTTTATTTTTGCGATTTTTTCCTGCGTAATTCAGTTTTGCGGAGCTTTTTTTTTGGCACACAAAGGCAAAAAAAATTTGCGGGGTTTTCTGCGTTTTGGGGATTGGGGTTTATTCATTTTGTTGCACTGCAAAAGACTAGGCGTACCTTGCCTTGGGATTGCAGTCCATTCCTACATAGGCATACAAATGTGGATCAGCGGGACTCTGGGATCGCAGTCCATAGCACAGATAAGCACCAACAAGCAAACACACAACATCCAATAATGTGACAGAACTAGCCCCTTTATCTGCATTGAAGCACAACAAACACAGATCCCCAGACGAAGCCCCGATGATCCCAAATTCCCAGATACCTGATCCCGATCAATGAAACATTCTCTGAAAATGAAGCAGGGTGCAGAATAGGGCATGATATGGTGAAGGGAGGGCCAACGAGCAGTGGGGCAACTAAACAGCATCCCTTCCGCAATTCTGACATGGATACTGTCGCAAAGGGGGACCAGGGGACCAGGAACCCATTTTTGCGAAAGGCAGGAAGTCAAAAATTGAATTTTTTCCCCTTTTTTTGCGGAAGACAACACCTTGTGCTGGAAATTAATTATTTTCGCAAATACTTAGGATTCGTACGGGAGGCTCTAGGATGGCTCTAGTTCGGAAGGAGTAATGGCCAAAATGGAATCGTGATGTGCATGTTGCTTGCTTGCTTGCTTGCTTGTTCGCTAGATTTAAGGGGAGAGGGGTTATGTGCATATATCACAAAACACAGCGCCAGTCATCGTTCGTCTCCTCTCGTAATGCCCTTTCCACTGCAACCACAGCGCTGCCCCCTCCTGCCCCCCCTCCTGTGCCAACTCCTCCATTCTCCTCTCTTTTCCTCCCTAGACCCAAGCCATCAATTTCAACGAGGATTTGACTGAAAGACTCTCTGCGATGATGCCGCTGCCATGGCTAAAGCTGACCTCTCAGGTCACAACAAACGTGCAGAAGTTTAAAGAGCAGACTGTTGACGCCATCAAAGACCTCTGCAAGGCCATCTGGATAACGTCGCCTGGGGAAGGGGCGTTGGACAAGGATGCTGACCACACTCCTGAGATGGATGCAGAGCAAGTAAGCACCCAGCTGCTGTCCCCAGCCTGCCACCGGTTGGATGCAGGTGTGCAGGCGGCCCTATTGTGGTTTCAGCGAGAGCAGCGGGGATTCTCAAGTGTGGCACCGAATACCCTGCGGAAGGATTTGACAATCGATTATTGGACCGCCCGTGACGAGAAAGGAACGGGATGCGATAGGAGGCAGAAAGAAGTGATGCAGACAGCCGTGGAGGGAAAGGTACGTGCGTGCATTGTGCCCTGGCACATGTCCACGCATTCACTTTGCCCTTGTCAATCCTCTGCTCGTACGTCCACTTTTTTTCTGCACATCAAAGAACATCTGCACCTGGACAGCACCCTTGACACTATTTTTGTTAGGAAGCCTGGCCTAAAATTGCCCAAGTAGTTTTTGGCGGCCTTGGGGACGGATGCGATCCCCCTTCCATGAGGGCAGACCGTGAGGTGCTTGGGTCGGTGATATTGTAACAGTAGTGCTGCTGTACGGTTCGAAAGGACACCATTTGTGACCACCAGCACAGCCCAGCACGGGGTTTGGTGTTTTGGGAACTCCGAAATCACCAGCTGGATTGTTTTCTTCAGAATTCAGGGTCCTAACTGCAAAAAGCAGCTTCTAGAGGCTGAAGGACAAAAGAAGTTTCTGAAGCTCATTTCTAATACTATGACTATCTAAATTGACAAACAAAACTTGCATGTGGAGGCTGTGTCTGATTTTCTTGATGTGGGGTCTCATGCTGTTTGGCGCCTTGGGGGCTTGGGGCGTCGCTCCCATCTCTGCTCGTTCCCTTTAGCTTGAAGATTTTCTTGAGAACATTCAGAAGGAGCTGGAATCCCAATTCGCATCAATGATGTCTGTTTTGTGGAACAACCGCATGAAGATGGTGGTGGAGGATGTCATGGACAGTGTACGAGCGGGATCGGATGCCCTGCATGACGAGGAGAGTGTCGCTGTGCAGGCACTTGACAATTGTGCTTCGCAGCTGGCAGAGATCAGGCAATGGATGCATGACATTGAGGGGTTTGATTGCGGGAAATCGCCGGATGAGATCCCCATGGACAATGTCCAGGAAACATTGGTGTCACAGGAGAGCAGCGCTGGAAAGCGGAGGCGCTGTGAGGCCGAGGGGCAGGAGGAAGGAGGGGAGACAGAGGGCATGGGCGCGGGCGGTGGTTGGGACAGTGTGGACGCACAGGGGAAGAGGAAGCACAGGAGAGTGCAGGATGCCGAAGATGAACCGAGGCACAGCTCAGGTATACAGGCAGGCGAAGGGGCTGTAGTGCCAGAGCAGCAGGAGTGTAGTGGGCTGCAGAGCTGCAGGCAATGTGAACAGCAAGATGGCAGGGTTGCAATGGAGGACGGGGCACTGGCTGGTGGGTGCCCAATGTGTTCAGGAAAGATGCCAGTCAAGGAACAACCCGCGCCCCGGCAGGCAGTGCGTTCCTGCACAGACAGTGGGCCACAGCCTGCTGTTAGTGATCGTTGTGCTGAGGAGAGTAGCACAAACAGCGAAGGGGTAGACCAGTATGAGGATTGCAGCGAAGAAGGGGGGGACGAGGGTGCGAATGAGGCGGAGGCGCTGGAGGAGGAGGAGGAGGAGGAGGAGGAGGAGGAGGAGGAGGAGGAAGCGGAGGAGGAGGAGGAACTGGGTGACTCCGATTGGCTGTATGAGAGTGAAAACAGTGGTGCTGATGTCAGTGGCCGCAAAAATGCGGATGGGGACAAGGATGAGAAG